>APFE031223198.1:0-115991 GCA_000404065.3 Pinus taeda
AACTTTCACAGGTCCAAACACATCACTGTGTACAAGCTCTAATATTTGTTTCGTCCTCTTACCACCAGAGGGGAAACTCACCCGATTCTGCTTCCCATATACACAATTTTCACAGAAATCAAAATCCCGAGAGCTATTACTCATACCTTCTACCATACCTTTACCATGAAGTATTCGAAGGCCTTTCTCTCCAATATGTCCAAGCCTTTGATGCCACAACATGGTCTTCTCTCCAGAGACCACTAGATTTTCTGCTCCATTTTCAGGAACCATAGAACTATTGCACCCGTCAACAACAGTGCTACCTTCCAGCTTGTACAGAGTTCCAATCCGAACTCCCCGCATCAATACCAGTGCTCCTCGAACCATCTTGCAGGTATCCTTCTCGAACACTGTCTTTACACCTGCATCATCCAACTTGCTTACAGAAATCAGGTTTCTGGCCAATGCAGGAATATGCAGAACACCCGGAAGGGTTCTAACCCTTCCACCTTGCAACTTCAACTTTACATTTCCGCGACCAATGATTCTAGCCTTCCTATCATCTCCTAAGAAGACATCACCACCATCATATTTCTCATACTCGCAGAACCACTCTCTATGGGGAGTGAAGTGAAAGGATGCACCTGAGTCAATCAACCATGCCTCATGATCTACATGTGTACTTGAAGAGCCAAGTACACATCCCCACCTTCATTTGAGGTGGTTTTCGCCACTGCAGAAGGAGCATCATCAGATCCCTTTCCTTTTTATCAGGAGCTTTAGATTTACACTCCCTCTTGAAGTGCCCTTCCTTTCCGCATTTCCAGCACACCACCTTTGTAGGTTTTCCTGGAGATTTAGATCTCCCTCTAGATTTAGATCTCCCACTCGATGACTTATTTTTGTTTCTGTTCTGGGACCGTCCTCGTACAGACAAGGCATCACAATTTTGGTTGTCCATATTTTTTCGTCTCATCTCCTCCGTGAGCAAGGCTGAGACTATTTCATCAAACTGCAAAGCAGTTGCATTGCTACCTATTGCATTAACCAGACTATCCCACGAATCTGGTAGAGAACACAACAAACTGATGCACTTATCTTCATCTGAAATTTTAATATCAACAAATGATAACTTACTTACCACAGTATTAAACGCATTCAGATGCTCTGTCACCGAGTCTCCATCTTTCATCCTCAGGTTATACAACTTTTTCCATAGGAATAGTTTATTCACCATAGACTTAGATTGGTACAAAGTCCCTAACTTGTCCCACAGAGCCTTCACCGTAGCTTCCCCTGATACATTCAGCAATACTGAATCTGAGACACGCAATTGTATTGTGCTCTTTGGCTTCCGATCCAACTTCTTCCATTCTTCATCGGTCATTCTGGTTGGTTTAGTACCCGGATCTACCATGATCCACTGATCTTTATCCACCAACAAATCCTCCATCTTGAGTTTCCACAACTCAAAACTCTGACCATTTAACTTCTCCATCTCTATCTTTCTACTGCTCGCCATCTTCTTTCACCACCAGAATTGATCTCGCAGATCTCCCACTGAACAGGGTCTACCATAAGCCCGAGCGAAACCCCTCAGCAACAAAGGCGTCTGCTTGAAGCCAAAATAACTCTGATACCAAATGTAGGTTTTAACCCTGTAAATAAATTACCTGCATACGAATTCTAAATCACAGAAAAATAAAAATGCGAGAGCATAACACATAAAACACATATACATACAGATTTCCGACTGGATCCCAAAATCGGGACTACCAGCTTGATTTTTCACTATGTTCCTTTCAATGTTACAATACATATTTATACATGTCGAAGCATCCAATACCTAGGATCGAAAACCATCGCATCCAAAACCATCGAACAAAAACCATCGCGTCCAAAAAACATGTGCGAAAATCATGCACAAAACCATAGGTGGGTCCGCCCAACCTAATATAGGGTGCACAAAGTGGGGTTACAAATACCCCTCAAACCCCTTGTTAACTATGTGGAAAGAATATAACACAACCCAACATTGGGGGTTCCTGTGGGGTGGGATCTAAAATGGTAATCGATGGGGAAGATATGTGAGGAGGACGAATACCTCCATTTCACTTTGTAGTCATATTGGTAATCTGATCATTTGACATTGCTAGATCTAATGACTAAGAGGGTTGTACCACCTCATCGTTCAACATATTGAAATGAATTATAAGGCTAACAACTGTTATCGAAGATTGATGGTGGAGATATAGGGCACAAATTGAAGGTTTTCATAAGTAAGAATAAAACAAATGAGAAGGGCCCCACTTGACACGAGGACACAAATGAACTTGAGGATAATGGGATATCCAAATATTAATTCCTTCTAAAGGGTCAGAGGAGTAATCTATGGGCTATTCTTCAAGGGATGCATCCATGAGAAAATCTCAATGACATAAAGAGGGAAGCCATAAACCCTCGGATAGAAAACCCATCACTCTTAACTTATATGCACAATCAAGATTTTAAACAAACTACTTCAATATCAAACTTTTCATTTAAAAAATATCTCATATAAAAATTTCACTTACCAAATCCAAATCAATTACTCGTCAAATTTAAACTATCTTTGTATTATTGGTTATATTAACAAATTAAATTTCCTTTATATCATTTATAGGGATGGACATATTTGATTAATTAAGGGTAGAAAAAGTGGTTAAGATGAGTTGTTAACTCTCGCAACACGCATGTTCGATTCCTTGAAATGACATGCTTGCCTTGTATTAATTAGGCTCAAGGAATATGCGGCGCCATCCATGGTCAATATGATGCATCTCATCATTGTGTCATTACTATTAAAAAAAAATGAATCAATTTTATATTATTAAAATTGAAGTGATATAAGAACGCGGAGGACAATTCTATTAAGGTATTTCTAGTATAAAAGTTTACTATTCAATTTTTAATGGTCTTCTTTCTAATTAATTATTAGCTTTATATTAGTGAAATGTATTAATAACATTAAAATGATTTTAAATAATAATAATAATAATAAAGTAGATATGAAATATTTTTATTTTAAAAATAAATACTAATTTAAGAAATATAAATACAAAATAAAATTCTTAATTATATTTATTAAATATTATAAATATAAATAAATTTCTCATAAATAGATAATAGACAAATTTATTAAAAGATAATTAACACATAAAATGATTTTTTCTCGTAAATAAGTCATATAATTTCATTTGAGAATGTGATTTCTTGTTGTTTAAAATCCATTTTTGAATGCATAAATGGATTAACATTTTGAGAATGCCTACAGAATTTTATATTTGCAAATTAAACAACTTAAACTTAATATTTTTAAAAATCTATACTATATTTTGGCAAAATTCACTTGAGAAATGACCAAGAAAAAGAGTCATTTTATCTTGTAGACTTATGTGATCCATATTGTGAATAATAATGCCTTTCCAATTATTCTTAATGATATAATTAATGTGAATGACATTATTAGTTTTTTGATCTATTATTTAGACTATCTTAAGTAATAATAAGAAATATTTAACTTAAAATGCAATTATATGACCAAAATAATTTAAAATTTAATATTATATCTTTAAAATATTTTATAACTATGAAAATTATAGTATTGATATTTCTAGATATCTATATTCTTTATGTGGAAACAGGAGACTACCCAATGTCTTAAATGGACGCTCCACCTATCCTTATCTTTATTCTGATCCTTATCCTTAGGGACAAGAAAAGAAGAAGAATAATTAGAAAAACGTGTGAATGGGATTATATAAGTGAAAAAAGGAGAGAAAAAACTGCCCAAGAACCCTCTGAAGAAGATTTCTAGGACAGTGGCTCTCGCTATCAAGTCTAGTAGCTCTGTGAGTTCCCTTTGCCATAAGCTCATTGAGAGAAGTCCCATTACTCCTAGGATCTATGGGTTGCCAAAGATTCACAAAGAAGGGGTCCCTTTGAGGCCTATCGTCAACACCATCGGTGGTCCGAGCTACCTTCTTGCTAAGTTCATTGCCCTTAAGCTTAAGCCCCTAGTTGGCCGTACGGAGTCCTTCGTAAAAGACTCTCTTCCTTCATTAATGAGCTTAAGGACATTAAGCTTAGCTCCGATGACATTCTCGTTAGCTTTGATGTGGTCTCCCTTTATACCTGCAACCCTATAAAGGAGGCCTTGGAAGTGATCTATCGACTAACAGATCCTGACACCTCTCATCTAGTTGAGATCTGTCTCACTTCCACTTTCTTCTGTTTCGAGGGCTAGTTCTTTGAACATACCTGCAGTGTCGCCATGGGCTCCCCCCTTCCCCTATTGTTGTGAATCTCTTTATGGAAGATTTTGAAGCCAAGGCTTTAGCCTCAGCTCTTCTCCTTCCCAAGTTGTGGAAAAGGTATGTAGATGACACTAATTACATCTCGTCTCATGGCCATGAGGAATTGGATCTCTTCTTCGATCACCTCAACTGTCAGTCCTCTGCCATTAAGTTCACCATGGAAAAAGAAGTTAATGGTTGCCTCCCTTTCCTAGATATTCTTATTTCTAAGAATAAGGACGGCTCTCTCTCCCACTCGGTATTCCGAAAGAAAACGCATACTGAGCAGTATCTTCATGCCAATTCTCATCATTTCCCTGCTCAGAAGATGGGTGTTCTTAACACCCTCGCTACTCGTGCCCTTAGGATTTCGGATAAGGAGAATTTCGATAAGGAGAAATCCCATCTCCTTAACGTCTTTGTGGAGAATGACTATAGTAGGCGCCTTGGTCAGAAGGCTTTCCTTAAAGCCTCTAGAAATATGTTAATTAAAAAAGAACCGAGGGAGCACTGACCACGTGTCCATCTTCCCTATGTCCAAGGGACCACAGACAAGATTGCTCAGATGCTTAAGAGGTATGATATTCCTTCAACCTTTAGGCCCCTCAACACCCTTCATAAATCCCTTGATCGGTGAAAGATCCCATTGACCCTAAGGAAATGAAGGGTGTCCACTTAATCCCTTGTTCTTGTGGGACACCCTATATCGGGGAAACAGGGCACTCCATCCATCAGAGGATCAACAAGCATGCGGCTGACCTAAGACATGGGAGAACCAAGTCTACAGCATTAGCAGAGCATGCAGAAAAGACTAAGCATCAGGTTTGTATAGAGGAGGCCAAGGTTATTGCTAAAGTTACTCATTTCCATCATCGTAAATTTAGGGAGGCTATTGAGATTGAAAGAAGGCCTAACAACCTCAATAGAGATGATGGTTGGAAGATCAGTAGCTGTTGGATCCCTGCCCTTTCCTCCTAGTCTTTCTTTTCCTTCCCCCCCCCCTTTTTTATCCTTTTCGATCTTTCGATGTTTCCCCCTCTGGAGCCCTGTCTTTTCGTTCCTTCTTGGATTTATTCCTCTTGTTCTGGGATTTTCTTTTCCTGTCCTTCTCCTTCTTTTGATCTTTGTCGCTCATTTTATTTATTTTGTCACTTATTAATAACTTAAATATTAACTAATATTCTATTTATTAAACACCCTCCCCCCTTCCCATCTTTATATTCTTATCTATATATTTATTTTCACTTTTTATGCTATTTCTTTTTGTGTTCAGATTTATTGAATTTTTTTTTCATATATATATTTTATTTATTTTATTCTATTTATTAATTTATTTTATTTTAATTTAAATTGTTATGGCCTCAATTCAACCATATTTATTTTTATTTATTTAATTATTATTACCATCATTTTATTTATTTATTTTTATTTTTATTTATTTTATTTATTTTAATAATTAATTAATGAATAATTTATTAAGCAAATAAATTACCTTCTTAAAGTAACCATTAAAGAAAGAAAAAAAAAATTACTTTTATGATTTTTATTTTATTTTAACACCCTAATATTATTATTTTTATTTTATTTTTATTATATTATATATATATATATATATATATATATATATATATATATATAACTTCTTAAACTAACCATAAAAAGTATGGTATTTATTTATATATTATTATTAATCTTAACTTTTTCTTAACAACCTAATCATATTGATAATTATATATATATATATATATATTATATATATATATATTTTCAAATAAATATATTAATTATTTTTGAAAAACTAACCATTAATTTTATTTATTTATTTTTTACCTAATTTAACTTATTTTCATAAATTAAATAATAAATAATAATAATAACGATAATAATAATATTAAATTAATAAATGAAAAATTGGTGTGGGTCCTAAACTCAAAAATTAGCTGTTAATTATTTTTAGCCGTTGGAGTCTCTGCTTAGACTATTTAACATGCTAGACTCGATCTGTTTCTTCAACTTGTCCTGATGATGAACCACACTAGTTGGTTCAAAACGTGTCGACAATGATTTTCTGGATGTGATTTACGCCGAAATTTCTTTACAATTGTTATGGATCACAGAAGCCTCAATTCAACCATAGTTTTGTTAGGTCAAAGAGGGTATTGGAGAAAAAATATTTAATAATCTTTTAAAAAATAAAATATTTCATAAATTAGAATTTTATGATTCATATTGAAAAATGATAACTCTTTTGGATTTAATAAATTGAATATGGTCAACTCCAATCAATAAAGAAAACTTAAACAATAAAAAAATAAATTATAAATGTAATGGAAATAATTATTGAAGTGGGAAAAATCAATGAAATAAGCTAGGATTATAGGGAATAAAATACCTAAAAAGAAAATTAATTAATTAGTTAATTAACATAGTTAAAAAAATTAATAAAAACGATGAAAAAAATTATAAACTATTATAATTAACAAATAGAAATTAAGAATAGAATTAAATATATTTGAACAATTAATAATTTAATTAAAATAACGAAATGAAGAAATATAATTACCTAATAATAATAATAAATACATAAGTAAATAAATATTTCAGAAGGAAGGCACGAATCGAGTTGCTACTAATTTCCACCCATTGTCTCTATTCAAATTGCTAGTATGCTTCTCAACTTCTATAACTTTCGTGAACTTCTTATGATGGAAGTGATCAATTGTGGCAATGACTCGAGACTTCTCAACACAGAGGTGATGATTAGACTTTTTAGCATGCTAAGGTAAGGGAGAAGACTCGGTTTAGTTATGCTTGATGTATGATGTGTGTTCTTGGATTCTTTGTTTGATGGAGCGCGTAGTCTCTCCAATGTAGGGTGTTCCGCATGAGAAAGGGATTAACTAAACACTTTTCATATACTTGGGGTGTAACAGGTTGTTGAAAGATCTAAGGGAGCTATCGAGGGTGAAAATGGGATTAAAGGTAGTATGAACAATACTCCTTCTAAGAATACGAGAAATCATGTATGTGGTTCCTAGAATGATCGGGAGATGCAGGCAGCGAACTAAATGAGCACGATCCTCCCTTTGCCTCAGTCCTATACTTTATTTATGGAAATATTTGAGGCTAAGACACCTGCGGATAGCAATTCTTCGAAAAAAATAAATCTTGTTCAAAGTGACTTTCATAAAAAAACCTAAAAGTTGGGGTAGCTAGAGTGTTAAGAACACCAAACTTTTAAGTTGGATAATGATGAGGAAATGCATGAAAGTATTGATTGGTATGAGTTTTTTTACGAAAATATTGGAAAGAAAAAGAACCATATCCTTTATTTCAAATAAGAATATCAAGGAATGGAAGGCTATCATTAATTTCTATCTCGATGTTGAACATAATGGAGTTGGATTGACTATTAAGATGTAAAAGGAAAGAATCCAATTGGTTATGACCATGAGGCCAATTGACGAAAGTATTATGAATAAACCTCTTCCACATTTTCAAGCAAAGAGGGGTAGAAGCCAATGCTCTAGATTTAAAATATTCCATGAATAGGTTTGAAACAACCAAGAAGAGTGGGGAACTTATGGCTACTCCACAAGTGTGTTCTTAGAATTCACCCTAGAAACTGAAAAAAGTGGAGATGAGGAAAAGAGCTACCAAGTTGGTAGTATTAGGATTAGTTAATGCAATTAATAACCACCATCTCTTCTTTAATAGGGATATTAGTAAAGAGAGAGACTGCGTCAAAGCTGACAAGAAAATCCTCTAGATGAAGGTTAATATCCTTAAGCTCATTGATGAAAGAAGCAAAATCCTTAAAATAGGATTTTGTAAGGCTAACAAGGGGCGTGAGGTTCTAGGCAAAAAAAATTGCAAGAGGATAAGTGGGCCTACCAATATTGTTTATAATGGCTCTAATGGGGACCCCATGTTTATGGATTTGGGGAAGCCCATAAATCCTAGAGGTGAGGGGGCTGTTAAAAGTTTGTTTTTTTAATAAGACTAGGAAGATTGCTAAAATTAATAACACAACTTTTCTTATTTAATTTTTTGTAGTTGCAGTTGTTAAGAAGGTGATCCATCATTTTGTTATGATAATCCATCTCATCAAGGATTATCAAAGCCCCACCCTTATCATCTTTCACAACAACCACATCGGGTCATTATTTAAAGCCTTCAAAGTGTAAAATTCCTAGTGAGATATATTGCACATTTTTGAAGCTAAGGCAAAGTTCAAACCTTACTCTAAAGTTTAAAAGTTAGAAGATGAAATAACTTACTAGAGAAGTTAACAACCTTTTTACTTTTATCCTTTTTACTTTTATATACAAAATTTTTGACATTATTAATATTAATTTTATTCATATTTTTATTAAAGAACAATGTATTTATATTATTCATATTAATTTTATTATTATTATAATTCATTATATTCGTATTATTACTAACTCAAGGAAGATGGGGATAAAAACCTATTAATAGAAGAAGGAATGACATTCGAAGAACAATGAGGGGGAACATAAGGGATTGACTAGGAACGAGGCTTTGAAAACTATCGAGGGAAGAGGGAATCAACAATCGATTGGAGGCTCCGGAGTAACCAGCGAGAGGGGAGGATAAGCGTTGGAACCAGCGAGAGGGGCATATGAGGGAATGCCACTTTCACAACGAGAATCCCTCTGAGGAATAAAACAGAGGCGACTTTCTTTTCAGATAGAGGTGTTGGTGTACATGCACTTAGACTAGCTGTGTTGGTGTACATGCACCTAGATTAGCTCCAGTTAACTTATTGCTTGCATGTGGCACATGTACACATTAACATAAGATAAATCACACTTAGCTTTAGTTAGCTTTAGTTATTGCATGTACAAATAAGATTAACTTAGTTTCTTTTATGTATTTATTCCAAAAACTAATATTGTAGAATCAATTATTCATTCTTTTCTCAATTCTTGCTCGCTTCCTTCCTTCTCTTGCAAGCTTGTTTATTGTTTTGCAGATCTAGATCTGTGTATCTCAAAAATCTTACATGGTATCATAGCATTGGGATTTGTAATCAGTGCACAAGCAATTTTATTTGTAGGTTTAGAAGATTGAAGCAACAACAAAGAATGGAGTCTAAATTGGAGTTTCCACAATCGACAATTCTCACTCCATATAATTATTTTGAATGGAAGCCAAAGATTCAACTTCATCTCAAAAGTAGAGGCTTATTTCGAATAACCATGGAAACGGATGTTGAACCAACATCGGCAATGGAGAAAACAATATATTTCAATCGCATGGATGAGGCCTTCGACATCCTATGTTTATCTATTTCTCCAGAACTGCTATTTCATGTTGAATCATGTTCAACTCCAAATGAAGTATGGAAAATTTTGGAAGGATTGTTTGAAAAACAGGATGAAATGCAAGGTCACATTCTCGAAAATGAGTTAAAATCATTAGATCCAAGAAACTTTGAGAACATTCAAGATTTTTTCACAAGGTATAAAGCCTTGTTGGTTCATCTAAAAGGATGTGGGATCGACAAATCCAAGCAAGAAAATCAGTTGATTCTTTCAATTTTATCAAAACTTGGTCTAGAGTATGCAGTATTCGTCTCTACATTCCACATAGTCAGATTTGCAACTGGTGCGGCTTAGAAGATGCGCTGACTGGATTATTTTATTTAGTCTTTGATGCATGAGAAAGATAAGCTCATCAAAATGGGCACACTTAAAAATTCCAAAGCGCATGCACTTTTTGTGCATGCAAAAGGAAAGGAAAATTCCAAAGACCATTAGAAGGGAAAAGGGAAGAAGGATCCTGATCCAAGAAAGGGAGGACATCCCAAAACCCCTGATGGATCATCTGGCTCAAAGGAAAGGAAAGGAATGAAAGAGAAATCAATGTGCAATTATTGCCACCGTGGTTTTCATCCTAAATCTGCATGCATGAAGAAGACTATAGATCTTATGGCGCAGACACTCCAGCAACACAATCTTGGAGACCACATTCCTGAGAATGCTAAGAAGAAGTCTGGAGAAAAAGCACCAGATCCAAGAGGTAACGGGCATGCATTGATTTCTCTTCATTCTGCACCACAAGAATAGATCATGGATTTAGGAGCTTCACATCATATGGCTTCTTCAAAGGAATCCTTTTCTTCTCTACATGCATACTCAGGTCCTCCCATTCTCATGAGGGATAATTCTGCAGTTGCAGCAACTGGACAAGGAAGAGTGCAATTCGAACATGGAAGTTTTGAAAATGTCTTGCATATTCCAAGGCTTTCTGTGAATCTTCTCTCAGTGTATCAGATGAGACACACAGGCAGCGGAAGGAAAGTGGAATTTACCCCAGATTCCATGAGCATTTATGACATGCAAACCAATTTTAAGATTGCATCTCGCAAGGTAAATGATCAATCTCGTCTGTATACATTTTCTGATTTTGTTCCTCAATCAGATTGTATTTTGCTACTTACGCATGCAAATGAAGAAAGTAGGATTTGGCACGAGAGATTTGGGCACTTTAATTTAAGATATATGCAACAGCTTAGTAAGCAAGGGATGGTCAAAGGATTGCCAACCATTGAATTTTCAGATGGTGTTTGTAATGGATGTGCTCTTGGAAAGCATCCACAAGAAAAATTCAAGAAGGGGCATGCATGGAGAGCCTCTTCACCTTTGGAACTTGTACACAGTGATCTCATGCGTCCATTTTCGGTGCTTTCATTGAGCAAAGCAATATATGTGTTGTCATTTATAGATGATTACACGAGATTCACTTGGTTTTACTTCTTAAAACTCAAGTCTGAAGTTTTTCAACATCTAAATATTCTCAAAGCGCATGCAGAAAATCAATCTACAAAATGCATCAAGATACTACACACAGATAATGGGATAGAATATGTCAACAAAGATATCAAGAATCTTTGTGATGAAGCAGGCATACAGTTGCAGCATACAGTTCCTTACACTCCACAGCAAAATGGCGTGGCTGAAAGGAAAAATCGATCTTTGAAAGAGATTGCTAATTGCATGTTGCATGCAAGATCTCTTCCGTCGAAATTGTGGGTCGAAGCTATTAATTGTGCCTCATGCATCCAGAACAGATCTCCTCATAAATTTGTTACTAGAAAAACACCTGTTGAGGCTTGGACTGGCATGCAACCTGAAGTTAGTCATTTCCACATTTTTGGATCTCGAGTATCGGCCCGCATTCCTCCACAGAAGAGAAAGCCTTTGGAGCCTCAAAGTAAAGCATGCATGTTTGTTGGATATTCTGATGAAGTCAAAGGGTACAGATTGCTTGATATCCTTACTGAAGGGATCTTTATTAAAAGGAGTGTAAAGTTTGACGAAGATATTTCGCATGCACCAGTAGATGAACTTGTTACTAAGTTTCCATCACCACTCATTGATGAGTATGCAGATGAAACTTTAGACCAGCATTCTGATGACAATGAGTCTCTTCCTGTGACCCCTATTAGACCACCACTTGTTGAACATCAAGATCATACTTCTACACATAGTTCGGAAGATTCTCGACCACCTTCAACAGAAAAATGGCGCAGCATGAGTGATATCCTTGATGATCCTGCCTCTATCCCTCTGTTTGAGGAAGATCCATAAGCACTCTTAGCTATGGAGCCATCCATGCCCATGCATGCCTATATGATGCATGGATCTGATCCACAAACTTATGCAGAAGAAAATGGGCATCCTGAATGGGAAGCCGCCATGGATGAGGAATATAACTCTCTCATTGAGAACCAGACTTGGGATTTGGTTCCGCTACCTTCAAATCACAAACTTGTGAGATGCAAGTGGTTTTACCGGACCAAGAAAGCATCAAATGGCCAAGTTAGTCGATATAAGGCACGATTGGTAGCAAAAGGTTTTCAACAAGTACATGGTGTTGAATATGATGAGACTTTTGCTCCAGTGGCAAAAATGGATTCCATTCGGCTAGCTCTCTCCATTGCAGCAACAACATGATGGGAGGTGCATCATATGGATGTGAAGAATGCCTTTCTTCATGGTGATCTCGAGGAGGAAATCTACATGGAGCAGCCACCGGGATACATGCAAAATTCATCTCTCGTATGCAAACTAAAGAAGTCTCTCTATGGCCTCAAGCAGGCACCTAGAGCATGGTATGCGAAGATGGATTCTTATTTGTTATCTCAAAATTTTGTATGCTGCAAATCTGATTCTAATGTTTATTTTCTGAAGAAAATTGACTCCTTGTTGATCATAGTACTCCGCGTAGATGATCTTTTGATAACGGGTACTTCAACTTCTGTCATTACTAACATCAAAACTGCATTGCATAAGTGGTTTTCTATGACAGACATGGGCTTGCTAAATTTCTTCCTTGGACTAGAGATCCATTATCGTGATTCTCGTATAACCATTTCTCAACCAAAATATGCTAGAGATCTTTTGGCACGATTTCACATGAGTGACTGCAAGCCAACAGCCTATTGATGCGTCGAAAATCGCTGCAACAACATTGGGGAAACCACCCGGTCCGGACCTTAGTGCAGCTCCTTTTCCGTTTGGGATAGTGGCTTCGACTGGGGATAATGGGACCAGCTTCCCAGAAATAGATAAAATGGGATGAGTGAATGATTTATAGATAAAGCTAGCGGTGAGCGAAAAGCTAAAACTATTGACAGAAATACAAATAAGTGAAACTATCCCGGGAATCTATTGAGCTCTAAAGTGTAGCGCTTGATGTTCTATATCTAAAAGACAAGCATATAGATGACTGTATCTTCACAACATAGATATTAAATCATTTAAGATTGTTGTGCTTAAATAGTAAAGCAGATCTATTGAAGCGAAATTACCACACTTTATACATCTATATCATTATCATACACATGATTTAAAAGCAAAGGCACATCGCTAAACATCCAATAGTGGAATGAATAAGATCAGCTGTTATAGTGCATGCATATAATCAATGATAGCAAGAATAATTACATAACCATTGACATAAACAGAATGACTTTAGACATAGATATAAATACCATATGAACTGCGGGACACTCCCAGATATCAATCGCTATGCACAGTTCTTCCTTTAACGCAAAAATATTCTTCAATCAATGACAATAGTGCACAATTGTATAAAGAAACTTTCTCATTAAAGTAAGAACAATAGGTCGGATTTCATAAAAGAGTAGAGGCTGAAGCACAGTAGTGAAAACTTCAGTCTGTTAAGTCTCTTACAAAATTTTACGACCCTTTCTAAAAACATGAAAGGGTCTATAAATACAATGCTAATCTAAATATCTATTAAACAGAAATGCTACTAAACTGATATCAATAACTTTTGTTCCTATTTTGTCTAGTGATCTGGTGAGATGGAGGGTGATTCATTGAGTCGGCTGCTTTCCTTTGAATCTGAGCTGATTAATTGCAAGCATTGGCTCAATTTCCGAAGGTTTGTTGAGGCGCGAACTGAGCTGGGCAGCATAGGTGGCATCTTGAATGTCGGGAATCATACACTCGATGGCATTTGTTAAACACTTCAGGGCGGCTCTTTCTGTATGTGGTTTAACTAAGAAGTGCCAATACGTTTCCATGTTTAAACTATTAATGCCGGCAATTAATCTTCCTCTGCCTTCTAACTCAGGATAACATGATTGCTCCAATGCATTTGTTGTTGTAATCTTTCCTGGTGTACACTGGGAAATCATATTTGCCAAGTAGAGAGTGTTGTTAACTAAATCAACTAAATTACTAGAAGTTGATCTACATGTTGAAGCTTCTCTCTCTGCTTTTAACACCTGAGTGTGCCATTCTGTGAAAAGTATATCTTTATGAATTTCAAGTATCCAAGGAAAATTGGTTGTTTTTCCCGAATTCGAATCTTGCCATTCAAGATGTGCAGTAATAGCCTCATCGGCTTGATTCAAGTCATCCTTAGCTTTCTCTACCTGCTCATTTATGGATATAGTTAATTCGCAGAGTGGCTCTGCTTGAGCGATCTGCTGGCACAAGAGTTTAATTTGCGATATCAGTGCATTGTTTATCAATGATGCTTCTTTCTTGAACTCTGTCACCTGCGAAGCTCCTTTTATCTTTTCTAGCTGCGATGTCATTTGAGCGATTTTCTCATCCTTAGTTTTCGCCATTTGCTCGTTCGATGCTTTCAACTTTTCCAATGCCTCTGTTAATTCATTTTGTTTCTGGATCCCATTCTGGTCGATCCTTTGCTTCTCCGCCTCCAATTGTTGGGCCAACTGATTATTCATTTGCTGTTGTGCCAACAACTGTTCTTCTGCTTGCGCTGCCTTCTGTTGTTGTGTCGCTAACTGCTCCTCTGCTTGCGCTACCCTCTGCTTTGTCTCGGCCAATTCTGTCTGTAATGTGGAGATTTCTTGGTCCTTGTTCTTTAATAAGAGGCTTACCTCCGATGCTTTGTCAATTGTTGTTGCCGAATAAGCTCCAACATACTGTGACAATTTAATTAGATCATCGGAGGGATCCAGTTTCTCCTTCCATACTACATTACCCGTGACCGTTTGCTCTGGAAAGATAGAAGGTTGATCAAGCCTTCGTCTTTTCCTTGATCGCTTTACCACTGCTCTATGCCTCGAGCTGTAGAAAACATCCAATGGAGGAATATCTTCTACTTGTAGAATGATTTGATCGCTGGGATCTTTCGGAATTATCTCAATATCTTTAGATTTAGGTGGGCCACTGGTTCCACTTAGAACCTGAGATGAAGTATCATCTTGCATATCGCTGGTCTTAGGAGTGTCTGTACTTTTTGAGCCTTTTCCTCCACTGATGATAGAATCAAACTACTGCCATTCCTGGAGCAATTTGGGGTCTGTGGTAGTATCTACATTGGCGTTAGTGGTGGTATGTTGCCTGTTCTCAGTTGGAGGCTCCTTCTGTACTTTTTCCTATTTTTTCTTCTGCTGCTCTGCCTGTTCCCTCCGCTGTTTATCCTCATGCTCTTTCTTTAACTGTTCTTCCTGTTCCTTCTTCTTCTTTTCCTCTTGGTCTTTCCTCTGTTGTTCCTCCTGCTCTTTATTATGATCTTTTGTTGTAACAGGAGGCTCCTTTTTCTATTGCTGACCAGGCTCGCTTGATGATGCCGCTAGGGTTGTTGCTAATAAATCTAGAGGCAGAGTTTGCAACTTCTGCTCTCTAAGTTTATTAAACTCAGTTAACCCTTCATCATTGTATTTCATCTTAGCGAGCTCTTTAGCTTGACCAATTGTTTCAATTGAAGTGAACAGATCATCGCACATATCTTCTTGATGTTCATATGTTGTTAATTTGGCATGTTCTAACGCGGCGTGGGCAACTAGCTTTGGATCAAATGCCCTGTTCGGGATTGTAGCCAGAGCTAAAGATTGAATCTTTGTGGCCTCCTTCTCTGCATCTTTGAGATCATGCAGGGTAAAGACACCACACCTTAAGGGAAAAGTAGGCCAGCCTCTTTTCTTTTCCTTTTTGAGAGTCCGTGTAGTACTCTTAGCCGTAATCTGATATGCAATTTCTCTTGCTAGCAATTTATCTCGGACATATAATGGGAGAACATGTGGATTGGCTTGGCTGCCGTAAACTCTGATATAAGTAAAATGCTCTTCTCCAAACCAACTAGCAACTGCTGGTAAATAAAAGGAGGCTTGGTAGGAAATCTTTGAAATGGGTTTATCAAAAATGGAATAATAAATGGGGACCATGAAGCCATTACAGATCTGATACAAGTAGTTTTTATAGGATGACTTCCATAACTTGCGGTGATAAATATGAATGGGCGAGGGGTCTTGTGCAGTCCACCTACAACCAAGAACAGGGAATTTGGAATTGAAACATAAGGTATCAAGGATCTATGCACTATAGTAGAATGGGGGAATTTTCCTTTCGGTGACCACAGTCTTATTTCTGAAGTCACGAACAGCTACTGCTAGTTTATCCGAAAGGATAGTGGCCCAGTCCATAATTATACTATTTACTGCTGCCTCCATAAGAGGAACCATTTCAATGGTAAAACTAGCAGTGTCGTGTAAACCCCATAACCTACACATCATTATACCCGCATAGCAATAAGGAGAAGCCAAAGAATCGACCGAGTACTTACCGGAAGATTCGTGCTTGTGCTTGTTAGGATTTTGCCTCCAATCCTTGATAGGTTCGGATTCAATCTCATCTTCGCTTGCAAATTTCTCCAAGAAGGCGTTGTTGTATATCTTCTCTCGCTCAGGCAAATGATACATTTTCCTTAAGTCTTCTGCCTTGAACGATCCGAAAATCCTCCCATCTCTTGAGCTAAAAGTTTTGTCCATGATGGGGATTTCTTCAATCGCCCATCGCACAACGTCTGTATATGGGAGAATTTTCTCCCTGGCTGCTATCCTGTGAAGGAAAGAATCAGCCAAATCCTTGAGAGTGTAGTCTGATTTCCGTAATGAATCCGCGGTAGCTTCTGCTACCGTCTTCTTTGGTTTCTCGGCCTCAATTAAGTCATAAGTGCCTTGTCAAGTTACTCTGGTGAGGCCTGTGCATGTTGTATCAGATATGAGGCCTTTCTTCTTATTTGCAGCGGCTTGTCCTGCGACTGGTGGATTGGAAGCACCCGCAGTCTTCTTAGACTTCTTACCCATCATGCTCGAACTCCTGTCTATGACTGAATTCTGCACAGAGAGGCAATTTGGCGTAACACAGAGAGGTAGTGATAAAAACTTGCAATTGATAACAAATGAATAGATGTGCAGCAATATATTCAGCTTTTAAAACAGGCGCGGAGATAATCCATGAAAATATTTTACGACATGAATCCATTAAATGGCCGTATAAAGCCCGCCACCTTATAAATTCCCATTATATCATTATTCGGTCAAGAAATCTCCTTAAGCATGCAATGGACTTATTGGCGGCTGAGCGGAAGTGATTATGCCTTAAATAAGAGTAAATTGAGCTTTCCAATAACTTTAACGGCTTTTTATTGAAAACCGTGCCTTATCGTATCGCATCGGGGGTTATGGCAAGTCTACCCTAACAATGTGCATCGAGTACTGCCGATCGCCGAATGCGATATCGCATCGGCGAAAGGCTTATGTGCATTGAGACTCAAACGAAGGGGACCCGCCGATCGCCGAACACCGATAGCTCATCGCATCGGGGGTAATGGTATGGGGTGTTCTTTAAACGTGCATTGGATATCGCCGATCGCCGATGCGATATCGCATCGGCGGAAAGCCTTGTGCCATTTATATATGTCTCTTATGCCATTGCGATATGCGATCTTGTGATCGCTTTATCGCAATGACGAAGATTTGCTTTATTTCTTTTAAATGGATATTGTTTAAAAGGGTTTTGTAAAGCGCTCATTTGATTATCGGACTTTTAAACAAAAGTATTGATATCATCTTTATTTTGAAGGGACCCATTTCATAATGTAATGTTTTATGAATAAAAATTATATGAAATGGGGGGTTGTTTGTAGAGCACAACACACGCACACCTTTCTTATTAGGGATAAAGCTTGAGAATGACAAAGGTACACCATTGGTTGATTGCACATTGTATCGCCAGCTTGTGGGAAGTCTTCTTTATCTCACTCACTCCCATCCTGATCTCTCCTATGCTGTCGGAGCAGTTTCCAGATACATGCAGGAGCCACATGAGTTACACTGGAACGCTGCAAAGCGCATCCTTCGATATGTCCAGGGGACAATCACCTATGAGATTCATTATGCAGCCAATTGTTCTTTGAATCTCATTGGGTTCACAGATTCAGACTGGGCTCGCGACACCATTGATCGCAAGTCTACTTCCAGTTATGTACTTAGTTTGGGATCTGGCCCAATTTGTTGGTCAAGTAAGAAACAGGCTGCCATTTCTTTACCATCAGCAGAGGCCAAGTATAGAGGAGCAGTCAATGCCACTATTCAGGAAAATTGGCTACAACATTTGCTATCTGAGCTTGGGATTAGTGTCCATCATCCAATTGTCGTCTGGTGCGATAATCAAAGTACGCTAACGTTTTGCAGAGATTCAATGCAGCGGTAGCGTACCGAACACATCGAGATCCACATGCACTTCATTAGAGAACTCATTCATGAAGGGATCATCGATCTTCAGTACTGTCCTAGTTCCGAGCAGATTGGTGACATCTTCACCAAGACTTTCACTGAGGAGAAGTTTCGATTCCTGCGAGATCGTCTCGCGGTGAAGGACAAAACTCCCTAGCAGTTGTCTTTTCTCTACTCTTGCATTATATTTTTGGGGGGGGGGTTTCTTCCCACTGGGTTTTCCCTCTTTCCTACTTTTTTATGCATTGTATATGGGTACCTAAAATGGTCGTGTTGTCGGGACTCATTCATTTTGCATCACACTCACCTAAGTTATGCTTAAGGGGGGGTGTTGGTGTACATGCACTTAGACTAGCTGTGTTGGTGTACATGCACCTAGATTAGCTCCAGTTAACTTATTTCTTGCATGAGGCACATGTAGACATTAACATAAGATAAAGCACACTTAGATTTAGTTAGCTTTAGTTATTGCATGTACAACTAAGCTTAACTTAGTTTCTTTTATGTATTTATTCCAAAAACTAATATTGTATAATCAATTATTCATTCTTTTCTCAATTCTTGGTCACTTATTCCTTCTCTTGCAAGCTTGTTTATTGTTTTGCAGATCTAGATGTGCGTATCTCAAAAATCTTACAAGAGGGGAGATGAGAGGATCCGAATAGGAATATTTTCGTGCTTGAAGGAGAAGACAGGTTAAAGAAGAGGGGAGAATCGAAAAGCGAGGAAGCACTAGAAACACCACTGAGTTTTTAATGGTGTGAGAGGAGTCATGAACAAAGCCGGAAGTCAAGCTGGAATTCATGCAATCAAATTTGGAGAACTGTCGAATCCAGAATGAAAGGCAGAGATAAAACTTGAAGAAGAGAAGAGACCAATGTCATTGGAACTGCTAACAACGCCTAAGAGAGAAACCACACTGGAGGGAGTGCAACATCAACCACAGCCACTCTACAGTCGAAGGTTTGAAATGTTGGCCCCTTAAATCTGTGTTGTGGTGAATTTTAAAATAAAAATAAAAATAATATAATTTAAAAATTAAGAAATAATAAATAATAAACAAATAATTAGAAAAATAAAAATATTAAATAATAATTAATTAAAAGAAATGAATAATGAAAAAAAGTGGTTAGAAAGGAGTAGTATCTAATATAATTTGAGTTGGTCTAATGGTTAAGACAACGCTTTTCTTTCTAAGAAGTCACAAGTTCAAAACCGGAAGGTGAATTAGATTAATGATTAAAATGCTAAACAAAGCAATTGAGACAAAACAAATAAATTAATATATCAATATTAAGCTTGTCACAAGTTCAAAACCGGAGAGGTGAATTAGATTAATGATTAAAATGCTAAACAAAGCAATTGAGACAAAACAAATAAATTAATATATCAATATTAAGCTTGTGAACTAGAGGTTTTCAATATTAAAGTTATTTAGATTTTTTTCCATTTTGGGGACTTCATGTCCACTCAAACAACGGATTTCATACACCAATTTGTTCAAAAATAGAGAGGTGAATTAGATTAATGATTAAAATGCTAAACAAAGGCATTGAGACAAAACAAATCAATTAATATATCAATATTAAGCTTGTGAAATAGAGTTTTTCAATATTAAATTTATTTAGATGTTTTTCCATTTGAGTACTTCCTGTCCCCACAAACAAGGGGTTTCATACACCAGTTTGGTGTTTGGCTTGGCCATGCTCTTAAAATTGGATAATAATAATAATAATAATTAGTCAATATTGAAGTTATTTAGATGTTTTTCCATTTTGAGGACTTCTTGTCCTCACAAACAAGGGGTTTCATATACCAATTTGGTGTCTGGCTTGGCCATGACCTTAAAATTGGATAATTATAGCAAAAATAATTAGAAAACCCAATCTTTATTATTGATTGAATTGATATGGATGGCGTAACCAAGATTAAGCTTCTAAACTAGAGGTTTCCAATATTAAAGTTATTTAGATGTTTTTCCATTTTGATGACTTCTTGTCCCCACAAACAAGGGGGTTCATATAGCAATTTCTTGTCTCCATTGGCCATGACCTTAAAATTGAATAATAATAATAATAATAATAATAAAAATTAAAAAAACCAATCTTTATTATTGATTGAATTGATATGGATAGGGTAACGAAATTAATGGAAGATAAATATATGTTAATTAGATTAATGACTAAAATGCTAATGAAAGGGAATTAGAAAAGAACAAAAAAAACAATTAAGATGAAAGAAAGAAATTAATATATGAATAAAAATTGGATCAAGGATTAAGCTTGGGAATTAGAGGTTTCCAATATTAAGGTTATTTAGATGCTTTTCCATTTTGAGGACTTCATGAATGATCTTGACTTGAATAAAAGGGATTTGAGCCAAGAACTTAGAGCTTGGTCAAAGGATAGGAGAGGTTTCCAATATTAAGGTTATTTAGATGCTTTTCCATTTTGAGGGCTTCATGAATTATCTTTACTTGAATAAAAGGGATTTGAGGCAAGGACTTAGAGCTTGGTCAAAGGATAGGAGATGCTAAGATTGTAAGACTATTCACCAAGCGAAGATTTTGAAAACTTATTATGAGTGTATAGAAAATGAACTTTAATGTATTTCCACATGATATTGGAATTTTATAAAATCATGGATCCAATTGATCTTTGAGAGATTTAAATAATTGATTAAATGTCTTTAGGTGTTTGAAGTGAGTTTTAATTCTTTTCTTGGCAAATATTATAGAGATGTGATTAGGGATTCATTCATTGAGTGGAGGGAAATCATAACCCTGGTTAGAGAGTGCTTATAGGATGGGAATCAAACTACTCTATAAGACTTAGTGATTTGGCTCGAGGAATGTGCTTTATTTTAAAAGATTTCACAAGATGCAATTTTTCTATAGAGAGGAAATGAGGGATGAGAGATGTGAATAGCCCTAGAAAAGAAAGTTTTTAATATCGATGATTTATGAGATTGCCCATGGTTAATCCCATTCACAATCTTTTCTAATTATCCTTTTTAGTTTGTTCCCTAAGGATGGGTGAAGTGTCCACTCTAAAAGTTGAACACCATCCTTGTTCCACATACAAAAATATCAATTCTATGAAAGGTTACATTCTCTTATTATGAAAATCCTTTCAATTTACCAAAATCTTAAAACAAATCAACAAATTTTATAATCATTATTAATTGAATGTTATACCACAAGATTCATGGTAACAATGATAACACATAATTCCATTAAAACAACCCAAAAATTGGTCTTCCCCTTAAAATTTATGGAGGTAGCAATGATGGGAAGAACAATGATATATAATCTTTATTGAACTATAACAATCTTAAATTTATTCACATATACATGCTTTACCTATGAATGCTCCTTCAACTTTGTGACAAGGGACCAAAGATGTTCCATATGATTTGATATTGATGAGAGGGGATAACATCCTATTGCTTTAACTAGTTGGTTGTCCCACAAGAAAACCATTTGAAATGTACTATATAATAATAATAATCTAACTCTAAGGTCCATACTAAGCTATACACAAATTGATGAGACAAAGAATCTACCTACTTGTTTATAGGACAAGGAACCTACCTCCACTCACTAATTTGGCTATTTTACATAATTGTACACTCTATCCATTTTAGATTTGAACCTATAACCACTAATAAGAAAATAGATATTCTTAATTATATGTAATAAAAGCTTATGTTTCAATTACAGCTTCTATTTACCTGGCCCATAAAAAATCCTTAAAAATAAATCAACAATTAACATTATAACAGTTAGATGTCCAAATCTAAGATCTTAAAAAACCTACTAACCCACCATTATAAATATTTTTATAAATATTTGTTTCATTCCTCAGCATGTTCAACTAACCCATTAAAAATCCTTGAAACGAAATCAACAATTAACTTCATAACAGTTAGATGTCCAAATCTACAATATACATAAACCTACTAACCCACCCATGAGATATGAAGTCATTTATACACTGTGGGCTCTTTTAGACTCTCTATTCTTCATTTGATCGTCATTCTCGTTTAGATGCCATTTTATATCTCTCGGTGTCCTAGTACACCTATTTTATTGTATCCACTTATTAATCTTCCGTTGGGAGACATAGAGATTAGCAAATATGATGTTGGGAACTCAGTTTGTTGAGATTAACCAAAGTGAAATTACAACCCAAAAGAGAAGGTTGATTCAGTTATTGATGTACAAATTTTGATTTGCAAGGGGAGAATATAAATCAACATTCGTAAATGCAATCCCTGCGCATTGAATCGTGTAATTTTCATCTCTATGTGATTTTAATTGCGAGATATAGAGTATTGCTATTGAAATTATACCTGCTACAACATGAACTATGCAGTTTAAAAGTAAGTACCGTAAAGGATTCCCTGGTTCAAGAATGGAAGAGAGATTCCTGTAAAAAGGCAGAAGCTATTCCTCTCTCACTTGGGAAATTTTGAGACAATATAAGATTAAGTACAACCTGAGGATTCCATAGGATCAAAATGGAAATAAGTCCAAAAATATTCTCCTCTCACTTGGGAAATTTTGAAGGGCAGCCTCAAAGTTCATGGCTTTGAATCCATAGATGTTAACACAGAAACCATAATATCTATAAGTTTGTTATTCAAAATAACAAATTAGTCCCCGCTACAGGGCTCAAAAAGACACTCAAGTTTGATGGTGAACTCCAACTTAGTTAATGCATTTTTCTTCAACGGCAGGATTTTAAGTGCACCTAGATTTGAATATCCCTTATGCCTATGTCTGATGACATGGTTTGTGGAACTTTAATGTGATGGGTAATTATTTAACTCTCGAGATAAAGGACAAAGGGAAAATATTTATTTAGGTTTTTGAATAATGTATTTTTCAATATGCAGTAATAAATGGGAAAATATTTATTTAGGTTTTTGAACAATGTATTTTTCAATATACAGTAATAAATAAAATAATTTGTATTTGAAGTTTGATTATGTTAAAGAGTTTAGAAGTTAATTAAGTGAAGATGCTCATTTCACTGTTTGATGTGTAGCTGTTAATTATAACTTAAAAATTAAATAAAAATTTAACAAAATCTAAAAATTAAAAAACTCTACAAAACACTTAATTACTATCAATTCATAAAAAAAATATTGCAATTGAAGAAATTTAATCCTTTTTAGTTCATGTTAGATCTCTTTTTAATAAATACATATTTTCTATTTTATGTTTCATATGTTACATCTTAATTTAAAATTGATGGGTATTAATTAGTAAATATTTTCTATTTTAAGTTTGATAATGTTAAAGAGCCTAGAAGCTCATTCTACACAGGAGTATGATGGGATGTGTAAGTTTCTCCATTCATAAAAACAAAAAATAAAATTTATGTTAACTTGAAGTAAAAGAAATGTGTTAATTTGATGTTTAAATATTATACTTTTCAAAAATATTTCTACGAGAAATTTAAATAAACTATTAGAGGATCTATATTAACAAATTTTGTCAATCTAAACTTCATATATATAAATATATATAAATATAAATAAATATATTATATATATATATATATATATATATATATATATATATATTTATGGTTAATAATTTTATTTCGTCCTAAATATACTCTTCATATATATTTATATATAGAAAAAATTTATGTTTTTATGGTTAAAATTTTTATTTGGTTTTATATATACTCTATTTAGCATTCAAAAATACAATTTATATAATGAAAAATAAAATGTCATTGTATTTTGCACTCACATGAAGAAATTTGATCCCTCTTAGCTCATGTTATATCCATACATAAGATAGATATAAAATATATAAACAATACTCTAATGATGCTATGAATTATGTTTTTAGACTTAGAAAAAGAAAAATGTATTAAACAAGTGTCATAAATTAAAAGTGACACTGAATTCTAGTAATTGTTGTCATGAACAAACATGAAAAAACAAAACACCTATAAATAGTCACATGGTACTTCTTTCCTTCCATGTTCTCCATAATTAAAAAAAGAGGAGACTATGGATGAGAGAAATGCATGGTTAGTTAATGACTATGTTGGTATAAGCAACACTCTAGAGAAGTTAGGTTATTAATAACTGTGTTGGTTGGAGACTTAGAAAAGGAAAATTGTATTAAACAGGTTTAATAAATTGAAAGTAACACTTGAATCTAGTAATGCTGGTCATGAACAAACAAGACACCTATCAGTTGCCACATGGTACCTCCTTCCTTCCATGTTCTCCATAATAAACCAACAAAAAAATAAAAATAAAGACTATGCACGAGAGAAGTGTTGGGTGAGTTAATGAAAAGTCCTAAACATTAATAATAACACACATGAGGACAAATAAGGAGTAGGACACTACCACGTGTGTCGAGGAAGGAAGAAATGAGGGCAACCGTACACCATATGGAGAGAGATCAAAAGACGAAAAATGTTCTTGACACGGGGAGTTGTACAGTAGAGGCTGCAACAATTCATTTGACTAGAAACATCCTGCTAGATAGACACAAATATAATATTTTCTATAATTTCATATTATTTGTGAGAAATATATTTTATATGTTTCCCATAAATTGCATGTATTACTTGCATGTATTACGTGGAGTGGATACTTTATTAGGAGCACTAAATCCAATAGTTTATGTATAATGGTCTGTGTTGGGAAAGAAAGACTATGTGAACAGGAAAACAAAAATATGTTGTATATGCACAATTCAAATTAATATTCTTAACTGAGCTTAGAATATTCCTTGTGTATGTGACAAATGAGGTTGATATTTAAACAAAAACAAGGTAGATGATTATGTAATGATTATGTAATAGTTCTTTTTTATTTAGATAAGTATACAATCACATCATAATTCATATTGAAAAGCATGTGTGATAGAAAGTATAATATTATAAATTTTATATTTATGTAATATTGTATGTAATTAATTGTGATTTAGATGTATTTATACAAAATTTAGAATAATATGTATATAATTCATGGCAAAAGAGAAATATTATTAGAAATTTTTTGATTCCTATTTATTGTGTTTAAAAGTATATATGAGAGGGAAAATGAATTATCTATGTACTTGTCTATAGAGGGACAAGCACTTTAATAATTTACAAAATATACATATACATTGCAATATTACATGAATATATTATCTAATAATCATGCATTACTCTTTTCTTAAAACCTTAGTCAAGAGTAGTTCTAAAAACTGAAAAGTAATAACAAATCATATAATCATACATGAGCATAAGTCAGTATATGCATAATTTTCTTAGGCATATATGTTTTTGGAATTTTTAAAGGCACAACGGTCTCGAGTCCAAATACCTAGGGGCTATTAGTGCAATGGTAAAAGAACATGAAATTAACCTAAAAAAAGGTAATTATGATCTAAGAAATGATAATAAATTAGAATGGTAAAAAAGAAGTACATGAATGAAAAAAACTCACATTAGATTGTTCCATAAAAGAGAGTAAAATACTGGCACATGAGTAGGTGACCTTGCAATGGTATATATTATATAATAGACATAATTTTTTACAAACCATAGTTTGCTTACTCAATGACCAAACAATTGTAACAAACTAAAATTTACTTCTTATCTAAGTAACTCCTAACACAAAAAATTATACAAGGTACAATCAATATATTTAAAGGGAATATGTTCTTAGTAAAGCTAATGAAAACATACTAAGACATCTCATTGGTTACATAAAAGGATAAAATGTTGTGAGTTTCTAATTTATATGCTAGTAGAACCACTCATATTAGAGTTTGCAAAACAAAAATCTAAGTAAAGAACTTCTTGATTGAGCCAAATATGAAATTCATTGGTTTTATCTTTGTGCTACGATAAAACCATGTAAAACGAAGAATAAATTAGAGATGTCCAATACCTAGATTTGTATGAAATAAATTACTTTGACTCTTAGTTGTGAAAAACTTTGTTATTGTCGAATAGTTAGAGTAGGGTTCGAGTTGTACCTACAACAGGTTAACAAAATCATTATTCATCAATAGAAAATTGAAAGGAATTGGAAAACATGGAATAATACTAATATAAAAGTTGAAGACTTGTTAAATTGGTTACCTAGGAAATAAAAAGTATTCCTTTAAAGGTCATCAAAGCCTACAAGACAAAGTTACAAAAGATTAGTAATCCTTGGAATATTATTGACTATGGATAATGAAACATAAATTCTTAGGTTAGAGGATGAAGTCATAAGACTCTTCTTCAATGTTATGATACCTATGCATATTTCATTGGAAAATGGCACTACAAGTTTTTAGGAATAGAATAGTAGGAGTAAGTACTCAAAGAAATAGAGATGAAATCATCAAGGAGGGAAAGGAAAAGGAAAATGTAGGAATTCTTCCAAATAATGGTTGGAGGGTTACATCCTTAAAGAAAAATATGTATTACGGTTTTAGAAACATATAGTGAATTAAAGCCCTAATCTTGGTATATAGAGGGTTCACAAAGCAAGGATATAAGTTAAAGTTTGTTACATATTTGAGGACATCTAGATCCATGATTGTCTCATACTGTAAACTAAGTAAGTCAATTCCACCATCAAACTTGCACTAAGTAGAAACCTTAGGAAAGAAAAAAGAATTTTTGGCCAAGGCTTTAATAGAAGGGAACAAAATCATAAACTAACACAACCAAGATGAATTCTTGAGAAGGAATGAAAACTTAGAAATGTGTGAACTAGTGACTCGTTGTAGATTTGAGTAGCTCGTAGAAATATGAAAGGGTTCCAAAAATACCTAATAACAAATATAAGCACCAATAGTTAACCATTCAAAACGTTTGAGGACTAACTAAATAAATAGTTTGCAATAAAAATAAAAATTGAAATTCATAACCTTTTTCTTACGATTATGCCAATGAGTATTGATGGAGACTAAGAAGAATTAAGAGTTTCCAATTTGAGTAAGAGTTTACAATTTTGTGTAAGAATGAGGGTTTCAAAGTTAACCCTCATGCTTGGTTATAGAGTTTGAAATTGAAACAATGAAACCTAAAAGTAGGGATTGGGAAGGTAGTCATTTGATTGCCCTTAAGGCATGGGAATATGAGAAATAATCTAAACAGTTCCTATGTTTAGAAAAAAATCCCCAACCACATCTTGACCGTCCACCTCATACCTATCATATGGAGTAGTAAGAGGATGTACGCATGGTGAACATGTGTCATAGACCTATGATTAGACATAAGGATTAGGGAATGTATTTGGAGTAGTAATTTAATGAGTTATTCGAATAAAACTACTTTCTTGTCACCTTTACAAGTTATCCGCATTATTCCATTTCACATTCATTATCATCTTTGTGTATCTGATACCTATTGTTCTTCACTTTCGGGAGAAATCCACAAAGAAAATCGTTGGGAGCAATGGTGAAGAATGGCAAGGAAGTCATCTGTGTGAAATCAGAAATGAATATTATATTTACTGATACTACATGTAGTAGAGAGGGAGGAACCTCTATGTGGGAAGCCATGTATAATAAACTGGAAGAAGAGGAACCAACGATTTTGGAAACAAAGGTTACAGTTGACAGACGTGATTCCTCATACGCCTCCATGTTTGAGACAACATGCTCAATTTTGCATCGCATAAATGCCCGTACAAAGATAATCCCTTATAAATACATGGTTAAATGGGTTATTGATGTAGCTAACATCTCAGACAAAGAATTCAAGACAAGAACTGAAGAGGTTATGGGATCTTTTACCTCATACAACCTGCAACGTATGTGCCACCTACGAGAGCCACAAGTCATCTACAACAAGTAGTTCATCAAGAAGTTTGCCAAAGAGAACGAAGACCCAACAAATTGCACCCAGACCTGGTCAAAAAATGTTGGAAAAATAAAAGAATACAAGAACAATATATACCCTATTGTATCTATTTATCCCCCTCATAGTTTTGTAGTAACCATGATATGTAGACTATTTGGCGAAGCCGATAGCACCAAATTCTCCCCAGAATGGCTGCCATTAATAGACGCAGTTGTAAACATAAATATAATGAATTGGGCACAAATTTTGTCTAATAACTTAGCAAGACCAATAATGGGTATATAAGGAAAAGAAGTGTTGCTTCGAGGGTTTACCCTCCATTTTTTATTAGTGCCTATGTAATGGATGCAATTTGTTTTGGTTCAAAATGTCCTATAATGGGATGGAAGTTGATTGTCCAACATCCACTTCCCATTTACATATAAAATAAAGACATGTGGGAATCTGAGTTTCAACCAATTTTTCGAAAAATTGTCATGGAGTTATGCTCCCTATCCACAAATAGCTTTATAACTCAGATGCCTCTACCTTTTCTAAAGAAACCGAGGTAGATATCCTCCAAGTAGCCAAATGGTTTGGGGAGGAAACATTCATGTATATGAGGGTATTTGGTAGCATTTCCTCCCCCCATGTTCTCCCACACTATGTTCTAGACAAATAGATGGCTAGAGAAGTAGCCTATCAAACAGCTAGTGAGGGTGGGATGAGAAAAACATTAAGGGAAGAAAAGAAGGCCATTTGGCCTACATTATCTTTATAGTGTGGAGCATTTGCATTAAACGACCTCAGGCATGCATACAAAGAAGTAGAGATTATGTTATCTCTGCAATTTCCTAAATGCCTAGGAAGGCAATATGACCCATTTCGCATTGTCAAAGACTTTACCACCATGGTAAAAATAAAAGTATTCAATAATGAGGAAGATGAATTTGATGACATATTTTTATAGAAGAACACATCTAGAGAGGTGAAGCATATGGCACAATTACTTTTTGATCATGAAGATCTTGAAGCCTTTTACGAGCATAGAGAAAGGAGGCTAACGAAGGTCCCATTGGACAAATTATTGATTGAACAAATAAGGGAGCCTACTCCCAGTGTAAGTCTAGAACGAGATTCCAAAGAAAATTCTAAAACAAATTCTGGAGCAGAATCCCAAGAGAAATCTACCAAGGTATCAAAGAAGACATAGCAACAATCAGAAAATGTGAAAAGTAGGAGGGAGTCAAAAAAATATACAAACCAATCTATAGAAAAGATAATGGAGAAAACTTTAGGTAGTAAACAGAATGAAATTCATTCCACCTCCACCCAACCAATAAAATCCCCGGTGATTGATCTAGAGGAAGAATGGGAGAAATTTAATAAAAATATCCATACCGAGGAATAAACACTAGAGTTGCAAACTCTACAATAGAAAGCAACTCGAGAAATTACAACAGAGGAGACTGTAAATACTCAAGAGGTAGAGCACACTCTTGTCAGTCATACCTCTTAAATTGTTTTGACGATTGAGGAGATTCCTCCTTTAGATATATTATATAGTCCACAACAAAAAACAATTGTTAAAAGACAAAGAAATAAAAGGAAATTAGATTCTACAGCTGTTACTACCCATGATAATGAACCGAAGGATGTTGTCTAGAAAGGATCACCCATCGACCCATTTGCCAACCTTACTAGACTGTCACAATTTAAAGGTGCCTATGCTACAACGAACATCGACAAAGCAATAGAGGTGGAAATGTTTCTTAAGGAAAAGGAAAATAAAATTATGTCACTTGAACAATAATTGCAGCAAGCAAAATCCAACCAGCAAGCAGAAACACAGTTAGCTAACCTTCAACAAGAGTTCGAGTAGATGCAAATAAAACATCAAGCTAGCTTAGCAAAGAGGGAAGTGCAAATACAAGGAATAACTAATCTACATAAAGATGATCCAAAAATTGATCAGTTTATTACTGAAGTGCTTGGCCTTAACTCCCAACTGATGCACCAAAAGGAACTATTATGCCAAAATATTTCACAATGGAATTCTTATTGAGAAACAAGCAACAAGTTGACGAGTCAAGTCATTGAAATGAGGCTTGAATATGATGAAATATTCAAAAGAGTTTTCAACTTCATTACCTGGAAGAATTCAGACGATGGGAGAAAATATGACTTGCCTAAAGTGTAGGAGTCACACAAAGAAATCTTATTTGAAAACTAGGACCCTCGGCTTAGACAAGTAGAAAAGGCATCAGAAGATGTAGCAGCAGCAACAAACAAGGTTATCGAGAATATTAACAATAGTTTACATAGTTCCAACCTTGTCGCAGAGTCCATTCTATGTTTTCTTCCTAATGTAAAAAAACATGAACTACAGTGGAGACACGCAACAAAAGAAAAAGCAAAAGCAATTAGGCAAACGAGCAGGTTAAACCAGGAAGCATATTGGCGACATTTAGTGAAACTTCATAGCTAGTGGATGACCCTGTGATGCCTAACCACTTCTATGGAGAAAATGGGAAGTTGAAAGCTGAAATCAACCAACTCACATGGCTCAAGCCCATGACGGACATTTGTGATCTAAAAGATCAAATGAAGAATAGTTATTCAACATGCTCATTTCTATTTTTGTTTTATTTTGCATAATTTGAGGAAGGTCATTTTAACCTCGTCAACTATTTTTGTAATAATCTATTTTTATTTTTATAGTTTTGTATTTAAACCCCTCTCATGCATTTAGAGAGAGGTCCAAAAACTCTATCAGAAAAAATCTTCGAAACATGAACTTTTGTCCTTTTGAGGAAGTTCTAGTGAAATGAATGCAACATGATTTATTTTTATCTTATCTCCCATGTTTTACTGAAATTAAACTTTTGTACTCTTAGATGGTGTTGGATGTATTGAAATTACATCAATATTGCTAAAGCACATGAGTAGGACGTATTACAAATGGTACCTTTATCTCGCAATTCTGTTTTACTTGTGTATTAAGCAATAATTTCTCTTCAAGTTGTTTATGTATGAAAGTTTGAATCTTGGTTAGCATTATTGAACTTTTGTGTGATGATGACCTGCATTTTATGTAGAATGCATGAATAATTTCTTATGTGATATATCTTTCACAATCGTTTCAGCTAACGTTTTATATGAAATGATTATTGTTAAATGATTTCATTTCTCATTTGAATTGAATGATCTTGATTACCAATTGCTTTTGGACATTATTGTAGATCACATATATCAATTTATTACTGGGTATAGTCATAATTAGATAGTGTTTAAATTAGGATAAATGCATGTGATTATTAGTTTAGATTAGATTACTTTTAGCTTAAACATTACTCCAAAATATCACATATGACCCCATCAACACTATTATAAATTAGATTGGGAATATGGTCCCATTATCCCTTGTCAGAGCCACTACACTAAACGGAAAAGGAGCTGCCAACAAAGGTCCGGCTTGGGTGGTTTCCCCCATGTGGAAGCAATTATTTTCGAGGCCTCAACATTTTGGCACTAGAAGGAGGGCCTCGCTATGAATGGCAAGTAAATCCAAATCAACAGGCCATTCTAAGAGTAAAATTCCCTCACCATCACCTGCAACTTATTGATCGCATTCCAAGTCCCCTAATCCTAAATGAGAATTTGCAAATAAAATTATAGAGCCCACTGCTGAAATCCTAAAGAAACCAGATCATTCTTCTTCTATAGAAGCCCCTCAAATCCAATCTTTGATTCATAAATTACAGGGGATTTTTTTATCCCAAGAAGAATATGAGTTATCCAAAGATAGTGTTACCTCTTAGTTTACACCATCTCAATGGTTAGATAGAGCGCAGAGTGAAAAACTTGGAATCCCCTTGTTCAAATTCGCTTTGCCAAGCCATCAGAAAGCTAATAAAACACCATTTGAATCTCACAACGAGGTTCTTTCATCGGATTAATTGTCATCTTCATTCATTCCATCTATTGCATCATAATATCAATCATCTACCTCACCACTCCAGTTCATGATTCACATAGGTGTAGGAAATACATCCTCCCCTACCAAATCACCTTCAACCACTCCTACACCTTCTACTACTCACATACAAACAATGGCACAAAATCCTACGAGGCCATGGAAAAACCTAGGAGTTGTTAGAACGGTTGCGCCTTTACATCAATTTCCAGCTCATCTAGAGAAATGGTTACTCAAATTCAATCCTGAAAATGGCCTACTTCCTGAGGAACATATAAACAATTTCATGTTGTCCATTAACTTGAATGAAGTAGTGTAAGAAGACGTAGTCGTACGATTATTTCCCTGTACTTTACAAGGAATAGTAGGATCATGGTACTTCTCATTACCATCAGGTTCTATTAATAGTTGGGATGCTTTCCAAGAGTAGTTTTTAACTAAATTTGGAGATGATAGATCCACAACTACCCTAATCAATTCTCTCCAATTTGAAAGTCAAACCGAAATAACCCATTGAAGACTTCAAATCTTTCTTCAATAAATTATTGAATAAGATACCTACAAGATATAAGCCTGGCAATGAGGTCCAAAATCAATGATATATTTCTGCTCTACCTTCAAACACAACTATATTCATTGATAGAGCTACCAAACCCACTTTGGCAGAAAATATGAAAGAGGAAAGAGCTGTAGAAAAAAGAATTCTAGCTATAGATAATAAAAACACATTAGAAAAACGAAAATCTAAGAAATTGACTTTTAGGATTGACTCCAAGAAGAAATCACCTAAAGATCCTTTTGATCTTGAATGGTTACATAAAGTCCTCAATACCATGTCTAACAAAATGGTTGATATCAAAAAACACGTAGCAAGGAGTTCCTTTAACAAATATTTTAGACCATTTAAAAGGAATTCCCCTGTTGATCCTAAACCTCCAAATTCTATATCAAATGCCAAATTAGATGGAAAGGAGGATGAAGTTTGAAAAACCGAAGAATAAACAAATGACGAAAAAGTGCCAAAGTTACAAGGAATGTGAGATTTTATCCTTCACAATGAAGAGACTCATGAAGCATTGCCTTTCACTACTCAAAGTAAAAGCCCTACTGATTTGTCACAAATCTAAAGAAGAAGGCTTCAATGCCTCCTCCTAGGGACAAAACAATAGGTAAGAATTCTTCACCAAAATCCACTCAAACTACTCTTCAATTGGATTCTTCACCTTCACCTAAAAATATCATATTTTCTAAATAAATGGAATATAATATTGTTGGTGACATGAAGAAAACCAGGGAAAACATCACTTTTCATGATATTAGAAAATTGAAGGAAAATAAAAATCTACTCCTTAAGGAACTCAAAGTAGTACCTACTGCACCACGTCCCGTTTTCGTGATATCACAAGCCGCCCAGGAAATGGGAAGGCCCCCTAGCACCTCTTTAAACAAGATTGATCGAACCAACATCACTCTAATTGGAGGAAGGTCTAAGTCTCATACTCCTCCATTTATCCTTACTTTTGAAGTCTTTAATAAGAATTTACACAACTGTTTAGTTGATTTAGGAGCTTCATCTAACATCTTATCTAGAATAGTTTGTACAATGTTGAATGTTCAGCCTCAAAAATCTGTTGTATGTATAGTACAGTTAGATTGATCTCAAGTCGAAGTCGCTGGAGAACTTAATCAGGTAACGATCAGAAATTCATTAAAACTAAAGTTTTTCAAGTCATTGATATACTTGTAGTTGATATTCCGAAGTTCTATGGCCTAATACTTAGTAGAGACTAGTAAGAAAAACTTCATGGTTATTTTCCAATTGACTCATCTCACATGTGGTTTCCATATAATGGCAAGCCAAATCAAATAAGGTTGATCATGAGAAACATCAAAATTACATAGTCACAGAGTGAGAAGGAGAAAATGAATCGGTTGCATATAGTAACAATACCATCGGAAACTACTCAGTAGAATCATTTCTAGGAAATTTCAATGCCTACATTTCATGTTTCTTATAAAACTCTATAGTATCTCAAGTCAAATATTTTTCCCAAACAGACACTTCTAAATGCGTACATTTTGTAGATAAACCTATAGTTAACCCTTTATTTTGGAAATTACTTTTGGATAGATCTAAATCCAATGATGGAGTAGGAGCAAGATGCATATTAGTTAGTTCAGAGGGGGGAAATACTACGTTGGCATGCAGAATTGAATTTCAATTGACAAACAACACTGTTGAATATCAGCTGGTCTTAATATCAAACACCTTCAAGTATTTTGAGATTTAGAAATTGTAATAAAGTAGGTGAGAAATATTATAAACTATTTGTTAGGACATTGGAAACACTATCAGTCGTTAGTCCAAGACCTGACTTGTCACTTTACAATGTTTAATATTTTCTCTATTCCAAGACTCCAAAATACTAGTGCCGATCTCCTAGTTAATGTCGCTCCCATGCTTATTCCACCAAAGGATTATAAAACTCACCGATATTCCATTGATGATTTTTAGGCCTTCTATTCCTGATAATATCACCTACTAGAGAGACTTTAATAATGATCTTGATATCATAAGCTTCATGACTTCAGAAGGATCTTATGATGACCAGATAGTTGATGAAGACCAGCATGATAACCAAATTAAACAAGAAACAATCAATAACGCTATACCAAAATCTATAGTTAAGTTGGAAGATTTATATGACCTCAAAGACAGATTTAAACGACCCACCAATTCAAATCTTTAGAGTTCAACTCTGAGGTTTGAATTGATTAACCTTGGGACTGGCCTAAAGCCTCAAAATATTAATCTAGGTCTTGGACTTTCATCAAATGAAAAATCAGCCTTTATAGGTTTGTTGAAGAGGTACAAAAATGTCTTCGCATGGAACTATGAAGATCTTAAGGCATATGAGACCTCTATTATTCAACATATTATTCCCATGACATCCGATGAAAGACCTATTCAGTAGAATTTAAGGAAGATCCACCCCAGTTTAGAATGTCAGATTAAATATGAATTAAATAAACTACTAAAAGCTAAGATTATTTTTCTTGTCAGACATTCCCAATGGGTCTCCAATCTTTTCCCAGTGAGGAAAAAGAGTGATGATATTTGAATATTTATAGACTTTCACAACCTCAATAGAGCTTGCCAAAAAGACAATTTCACATTGCCTCATGTGGAACAGATATTGCAATCAGTTCTAGGCTGAGAGCTAATGTCTTTCCTGGATGGATTTACATGTTATAACTAGATCTTAGTACATCCAGATGACCAGCTAAAAACTACATTCCAGACAAAATGGGGCACTTATGCTTATCAAAAGATACCATTTCGACTAATTAATGTCGGTTCCAATTTCCAGAGTGCCATGGACATAGCCTTCAAAGTTTTAGTGAACAAAACAATAGTAATATACTTAGATGATATAATTGTATATTCTAGAAAGTGCAATAATTATCTAAGGGATTTAAAGAAAATATTTGAACATCGCCAAAGGTATGGGAGTTCTCTTAATCCTAAGAAGTATTTTTTCACATTAAGCGAAGGAAAGCTCCTTGGATTCATTGTGTCCAAAGCACGGATTTATATTGACCCTCACAGAATTAGAGAAATATCTAAAATAACTTTACCACATCACAAAAAATAAATGCAATCTTTCCTAGGTCAGATAAATTTTGTTAAATGATTTGTCCCTGACTTCTCAATAATTGTTTTACCTGTTCAATCCATGATAAAGAAAAATTCCCTATTTAAATCGGGACACTCAAAACATGAAGCCTTTAACTTGATCAAACCAACAACCATAAACGCCCCAGATTGTGGAACAAATAGGCCCATCAACTTTTCTATTACAAGATTTCTTTGGTAAGAGATAATCTCTACTTGTTAATGGGGAGATTTTAAAGAAATTATTTCCATAGAAGATGATCTCTTATGTTCACTGTATATTATTTCCTTTATGTTATTTTTTTTTAGAAAGAATAATACAAGTTGAAAAAAAAGTTATTTTTGGCTTTACAAACGACAATTTCTTTTTAATTTTGACTTTTCACTTGTGTAAGTAAGGATTGCTATGAAAGTAATCTTTATAGATGAAATATATAGTCAAGTTCTATTGCTCAAAATTTTCTTGTTATCTGCTAAAAATTATCTGATCTTTGATGAAACTTAGCTTTAAAAAGAAATCTTTCATTTTCATCAGTCAAGAAAAGTATCAATAACAAAGCGAACTCTCTCTATAGAAAAGCATCTTTAAGCTCTACAATTGTCATCCAGAAACTCTTAAGGATCCAATGGTTCTCCTCACCAAATCAACTTTCATTTTTAGAGTGTAATTCTAAAATATACTTAAACTTAAAGGATAAGATGTCTCACGAAGAGCCAGCTTACCATGATCATAAGATTAGAACTAACTGACATTACCAATACTTCATATCAAAACATGGTAATGGGTTGATATTATTTTAATCAAAAGACAAGGGTTCTCATCAAGAGCTAGCTTGTTCAGTTAAGTTATAAATCAAGTGAATGACATTATCAATTTTGGACACCAAACCAAGACATTATCCTTTAAGAGTTAAAAGATGAAAATTTGAAGGAAGAAAGAATTACTTTAGAAAATAAATAAATAAATAAGTATACAAATGATCTTATCTTTAAAATTGCATTCTGACCTAGGTGGGATATTGAACCATTGTTGGTTAAAAGGTAACCTTGTCAAGGCTATGAACATCTGCTGGCAATGGAGGCTCTACCTATGAGAACTGAGTATACCAAAAATGATCTGAAAAGAGCCTCCCTGTTTTTATCCTTAAAACCAAGTAATGATTGATGTAGATAAATTGACTTTCTTATGAGAAAATGATAATCAAAAGAATGATAGTTTTTTCCCGTAGAGAAAAGTCGTAATTTTATTCATATGAAGAAAATTACATTTTGTAGATGCTTAAAGCATATGTAGAAGAGTTGTTCCTGTAATCAGGAAATAAAAGAATACAAAAAACAAGAAAAGAAGAATTGATCTAACTAGCCTATGCTTTCCTGCCCTTCTTCTTCTCTAATCTTCAACAACCACCAATGTTGGGAGTGGGAGCAATAATGGCAAGCTTGTCTTCCATTATATTCATTGGTTGTTCTTTGTCAGATTCTGATCCTTTGGAACCATGTGTTCGTTTGGTGCCACTTACTTCCAGTTGTAATTCTTGTTGCTATTTCAAATTATTTTGCCCCAAGTTAGGCCCTTCGATATTATGTTTTCCTCTCTCATTTGCATGCATGTAGGCTTAGTCTTCAATTCCTCCTCTTCCAGCAGTTTGGTATGCTGCCAACCTTTGGCTTTTCTCAGTTGTTTCTTATTCCCTTTAGGTTCCTTTCTGGCCAATGGACAGGTGTATTGGAGGTGCCCTATTTTCAAGCATCCATGACATCTGAATGTTGTCTTCTCATAGTCAAGCAATTGTGTCCATAGTGAATTATTAAAATTCAATGTGATGTGATCTAGTAGTCCTTGACTCAGGTCCACTTCTACACATATCCTGCCATATGTGAAAATTCCCCGAATAGCTCTGTCTTCATCTAATTTAAGGAACATCCCCAAGGAGTTCCTAATGGCTATTAAGACTTTTTTATGCCAAAAATGTAGTGGGATGTTATGTAGCCTTCCCTAAATGGGCATTGTTGAAACTATCATGGTTTTGGCATCGAAGTACGAGAACCAGGGGGTGATGAAGAGGCTAGCATTTCCCCAAAATGAAGGCCCCTAATTGATGATGTTATCTTGTTCCTGTTTTATGCTGAATCTAACTATGAAAAACCCCTTAGGGCATAGATAAATTTCACTGTTAAGTGACCATGATGAGAAGATCCATTGATCCAATGCATCCGATTTTGGCTGAAAACCATTAAGTATACATATAACAACATTGTGGACTACATCTGTGTATATAGCAGTTACCTCTGGGAGAGATACTGTAAGCGTTGGTGATTCTGGCTTCTATTCCATGATGTAGGGGTCTGGTAGCTCTGATGTGGGTACTGTTTTGTTTTGCAATGGTTCCTTTCCTTTGAATGCATCGTGAAAGGAGTCTGAAGTTTTTGAGCTAGCACCCTTGCATTCACCTCACAGTCTCAGGTTGAGAATGATAGTTGAATCTTTAATGACTCCATACTCCTCAAGTGAGTGATGGTCCTGCAAGATGAATCCTGTATATATCATATTTTGGTATGTTTCTGGGTTTCCCAGTTTGATCTAGATCTCCTTTTTCCAACTCTTGAATGCTCATCCCTCTTCTGATTTATACGCAACAATGTTTTCCTTCTATCGATCTGATAAAGATTTGCATCAGATCTCCCTTCATACATGGTGGATCGACCTTGTCCAAGCCTCGATTTACTGGATCTGCCTTCTCTATCTGCCCCAAAGCACCCTCAAAGGTGGGAATCTATCAATGCCTTGCTATCTCATGATCAGGCTTGCCAAGGTCATTTTCCGGAGGCCCAATCTGAATGCCCGAGTACGAGTGTCCGCTTTTATCAGGGGAGCCCAGATCTCCTGATGCAAGGTGGTTTTGGCTTGGAAAGCCCTAGTCATGAGTCTCCCCTTGATGGCACTATCCTTTGTATGCTTATGGGCACCATAGGGCTTTGAGTACTGCCCACTTCGTGTGTGCTCTGGATTAGGCTGGTAGAGTGCATTTTTAAAAAACCCAGCCATATTGCCGAGGGTACCAATTAACAACCCTACTACCTAGTCCTCTAAGGGCATGGCAGTGTTGGTTGGATCCACCATGGTAACTAAAAGAGACTTCCGATCAATGATGCAAACCCTCGGTATTCTGAGAGGTAACTGGGACACTTCATTCTACTTGGTCCATAATCGCACAACTGCTTCCAGCCAGACTGGGTCACCTTTGTCTTTGAGCATGATGGAATGATAGAAACCAAGGTAGAAATGGTTGTTTTCTAACTGTTCTGGTTAGTACTGGGGTATATCTTCCTCTCCATATCTTGATGCAATGGATCCATGCAGCACATAGTAAAAATCCCTCTAAATCACGTAAGGAGAGCACACCCATGTCCTGAGTGGGTAATGATCTATTGCAAGATATTTGTTATTTGGTTCAATACGAAGCCAAATCCTTGACAAAGTATCTGATTTAGCTGACCTAGCTACTGATTTCTTGTGTGGACTTTGTGTTTTCTCACTAATGCCCCCATCTCTGTTATGCAGTGCGACGACAACGCAGAATAGTTTAGAAACGCTAGCAATTGTCTTTTTTCAGTCTTTAACCCCGGGAAATCTCTCAGATCCTATTCTCAATCCAATATAGGGTTTCTAGCATCAAAAGAATGATAGTTAAGTATATGTTGTTTTATTATTAATGAATCATCAATTGTTGTTCTCTTCAACAACCCCTTATTTATTAATAGTAGTAGTTAATATTAGATTAATAAATAGGGACCCTTTAAAAAAAAATCCTTCCAAAAATAAACTTAGCATTTAGTATTTTTCTTATTTAATTTTGTAATAAAGTAAGATATCAATCAAACACCTTCCTTCAAAAGAACTACTAAATTATTTCCTTTCCACATATCACATGATTAAGCATCATAAAAAACCTTTCTAGCCCACCAAATATAATGAAAAACGATTCTAGGAGGACTCCATGCTTTATACCTTGAAACTATCATATTTTTTATATAAACTAAGTCCTAAATCTTTTCTCATCAAAACCATGTCTCGCATTGCATATCGCTATTTATGAAGAGCCCACCTTAAACAGTTATCTCAAAATAAGTGAAATGTGAAATTGTGACGACATCGTAACCTTTACTACATCACATTTCAGGCACTTAAAAGAACACTACAAACTTACCATCAGTTGATATTGTAAAATGTGATCTAGGCCAAGACCCACTTCTTGGGTACATTACAAACAAATGTTTAGCTCGACTAGTTATTAAAAAGGTCTTTAGATAGAAAAACATGACAAGTAGCTATGTTTTGAGGCAATAAACGAGTTTCTCACATCTCGCATCTCGTAGAAACATAAGGGAAGGTAAGAAACGAAAAAGGGCATAATGCGATATTGCGATCTACAATATTGCTTCGCAAATCGCAAAATCGACATTATCGCAATTCAAAGGCTCTCCACCCTAAAAGCTTTCTTCCAAACTTACAATGCAAACAGTTATGAGCATTAAAGCTAAGAGATAATGAAGCATTACTGAGACTTTAGTAAGTCCTCACTGCATTTATGTGTGAAAATCCATTTAACGTGATATGATATCTTCTTATGCTCATTTGAATAAAACTCCCTTCTTGCAACCTTTACAATTTATCCGCATTATTCCATTTCAGGTTCATTATCATCTTTGTGTATCCGATAGTTGTTGTTCTTCACATTCAGGAAAATTCCCTAGAGAAAATCGTTGGGAGAAATGGTGAAGAAAGGTAAGGTAGTCATCTCTGTGAAATTAGAAATGACTCCTTTATTTATGGATACTACATACAACAGAGAGGGAGGAACGTCTACGTGGGAAGACATGTATAATATACTGGAAGAAGAGAAACGAAGGATTTTGGAAATGAAGGTTATAGTTGATGGGCGTGATTCCTTAGATGCCTCCATGTTTGAGACAACATGCTCATTTTTTCATTGCATAGTTGTACGTCCAAAGATAATCCCTTATACAGACATGGTCAAATGGGTTATTGAATACACCGACATCTAAGACAGAGAATTCAAGACAATAAGCCAAGAGGTTATGGGATCTTTTATCCCAGACAACCTGCAGCCTGTGTACTACCTACGAGAGCCATAAGTCATCTACAACAAGAAGTTCGTGGAGAAGTTTGATAAAGAGAACGAATACCCAATAGAATGCACCCAAACCTAGTCAAATAATGAGGGAAACATAAGTAAATAGATGAATGGTATGTACTCTATTGCGTCTATTTGTCCCCCCCATAGTTTTGTAGTGGGCATGATATGTAGACTATATGGCAAACTCGATAGCACTAAATTATTACCGGAATGAGTGACATTAATAGATATAGCTGTAAACGCAACTATAATGAATTGGGCACAAAATTTTTCTGATAACTTAGCAAGAACAAAAATGGAGTATAGAAGGAAAAGAAGTGTTGCTTCGAGGATTTACCCTCCATTTTTTATGAGTGCCTTTTAACGGGTGCAATTTTTTTTGGTTCAAAATTTCCTGTCATGGGATGGAAGTGAACTGTCCAAGATATTCTTCCCATTCAAATATATAATAAAGACATGTGGGAATCTTACTTTCAACCACATTTTCACAAAATTTGCTAGTAAATTAGCTACTAGTACTGAAAGGAAAATTACTATTCTGATTAGAAATTTGTTTATCAATTTAAATTCCCTAAATCCAAAAATGAACTTAAGAATCCTACTTTTATGGTGATATGATGTGTTAGTGGATATGTATTAGCTAGAAAGTCATATGAAAATTATAAAATGCTTGAAAAAGATAGTTACTTGTACTAATGATGAGGTAGTAGAAGAGATAATCTCATACAAACCCAAATCAATAATAATAAGACAGATATCAACATTGTAGTTAATGATATGCACAAGGAATGAGTATAAGTTGTTTGCGATATAGGTGGAAGATTTAACAAAAGAGAATAGAAAAACTACTTTGGATGACTTTACAGTGGTGTGGGAATTGAAGGATGTTTTTTTCAGATGAAATTTGTTGTTTTCTGCCAAAGAGAGATATTTATTTTACCATAGAATTTGTATGTGGAGCAACACCAGTGTTAAGAGAACCCTATAAGACAAGTTTTCTAGAGTTGCCAAAATCTAATATGCACCATTAGGATTTGTTGGACAAGAAGTATGTCTGAGAAAGTGTCTCATCTTGGAGAACACTAGTACTATTTTTAAGAGAAAATATGGTACTTTTAGGCTATGTGTCGAATATAGACACATAAACATACTAAAAATTAAAATTAAATACCCTTTACCTAGAATTGATGATTTTATTGATTAGCTAAGAGCGAAGACAATGTTATTTAAGATAGACTTGAGATTTGGCCATATATATAAGAAAAATTTGTTAATGAAAATTCTCCAAAACAAAATTCAAATTATGCTCTAAATAATGATGGTTTCCTAACCATTGAAAACAAACTTTATATTCCAAATTTTCATAGACAAGCAAATGGTTCTAGCTGAAAATCATATGAAGCCATTTTATACTCATCTAATCTGCCAAAGGCTTCTAACATTACTTACAAAGGAATTTTATTAGCCATGGATGAAGGAATATGTAGAAAAGCACATAGCTAAATGTATTGAGTTTCAAAAGGTTAAACTAGTGAACAAACATGTTCTTGAATTACAAAATCCATTACTTATCCCTTAGTGGAAATGGGAGATTATTTTCCTAGATTTTATAGTAGGGATACGAAGAATCAGAAGGAAATGTTATTATATCATGGTTGTGGTTGATAAGATAATTGAAGAAGCCCATTTCATACTTGTCCAATAAACATTTAAGGTTGTTGGCCTAGAAGAAATATTCATGAAGGAGACATTTAGAGCCCATGGAGTGCCAAAAATAGTCATCTGACAGAGATGAAAATTTCACATCTCATTTTTGGAAGGTTATTCTTATAGCTTTAGGCACTCAACTAAATTCTAGTACTTCCTATCATTGTTAAACCAATGGAAATGTTAAATGAATTAATAATATCCTTGAAGACGTGATTCAAATGTATGCAATTGACAATCCCACTAAATGAGAATATTACCTATATTTGGTTGAGTTTTCATATAATAAAAACTATCAAGAATCTTTAAATATGAGTCATTTTGAAGTTTTATATTGACAAAAATGATATGCTCCCTTGGACTAGATTTATCCAAGGGAGAAATAGATTTTAGGACCTAATATCTTAATAGGTATAGAGGAAGTGGTTAAGTAGGTTAGACAAAACTTAAAAGCCACTCAAGATAGAAAAATGTTATGTGGATAAGAAATTAGTTCGCCAAGACTACAATGTTGGAGAGCATGTTTATATCAAACTTAGACAAAATAAGAGTACCTTGAGTCTTGGAACTTGTGCTAAACTGGAATCTATGTTCCATGGGCCATTTGAAGCACTATCGAGAGTAGGACCAGTGGCCTACTAGCTAGCACTACCATCCCATATAAAAGTGCATAATCTGTTTTGGGTATATCATTTGAAGAAATATTCTTATGGTCCAACTCATATCATTGATTGAAATGTGATACAAGTCAAACCAAAAGGTTAGTTTCAAGTCAAGCCCATATAAATTTTAGATAGAAGTGTAACTTTACTCTCAAATTGAGCATTTACCCATGTTAAAGTGCAATGGATGTAGTTCAATCCTAATGAGTCCACTTGGGAGATGGAAGAGAAAAGGTGAGAGGAATTTTTTTCACTCTTCAAAAATTTATTAGTGCAAAGAGAACATTAAGAAAGATGTTCAAATTAATGGGAGGGAAATCGAATACCACTATTGATTGATTTGATGACATTATTTATGGAAATTTATTGCGATTTATAATTATTTTAATGCTGAGACAAGGGTTAGGAGGGCTAAGACTATACTTCAATATTTTAATGATGTGCCTTTAAATATGTAGTAATAAATACAATATTTTCTTTTTGAATCTTGGTAATGCTATCTAAGCAACACGTGAGTGATAAAGTGGATATATTTGTTAGTTAATCTGGTGGTTATAGTCCTACAAGTGTATCAAACAAGTGTCAAATATTGAAGGTGAGAGTTGATTCTAGTAGTGTCTGTTATGAAGAAATAAGTCACATGCGAGTAACTACATTGCTACCTCTTTTGTTCCATTTTCTCCATAATATACAAACTAAAACTAAAAATAAAGACTATACATGAGAGGAATGCATGCTCGATTAGTGAAAAGACCTAAACATTAATGATAGCACACAACTGGGGAAATATGTTGCCACCTGTGTTGGGAACTAGGAGAAAAAGGGTCCCAAGTAAAAATAAAACAAGAGGAAAATAGAACATACGAAGAGAGATTAGAAGACAAAATATTACCGACACCATGAAAACCTAAGGCACAAGGGGTGTCAGATTGTAGAATCCACACCAACTCATTGGTAGGATGGAGCATGTTAGCTAAATTACATTTACAGGCCTCACTCACATACATCTATTTTTTTGTGTAAGTTTCATATTATATCTGAGAGATACATTCCATACTTTTTCTATAAATTGCATGGATTATGTGGAAACTGTAGTTAATTAGGGACATTAAGCCAAGTATATTCTTTGTAACTGTTAGTATATTCTCACACATAGGAAATACTTAAGTATAACTTGGTATAGTGTAGCGTTAATTAAAGTATGTTTCTTTACTATGTACATTTTCAACTTACAATCTGACAGTCACGATATGTTCTAGACATGAAGTGATTCGATGGTTCATTCTCTTCTCGATATTACCGACACTTGATCCATGGCTAAACACTCGATTGTTCCATGATATTTATTTAAAGAGAATGGGGGGTCATTTTTAGGGTGCCTGTTCAAGGGAGAATCTTATGTAAATTTTCTTTCTTTTATTAATAAATTGCCTAAAGTGGTCGCGTTGGCTCAGGCCGTTGACTATTTCCCTCTTTGAGGGTTTTAACCATGTCAAGAATACTGGTGTATTGATCTATGATAAGTTTGTTAGTAGTGTCCTTTTGTCTTCTTATTTAGGATCCTACGCTATAGATTCCTACATGTTACCAAAGCTATTTGAGGGCTGCATCCATTGGTGATCCAAATTTGAAGCCAGTACAACTACATCTGATTGTCATTTCCTACATCTATTGCCTTTGATTGCTTTCGGGTTAAGAGGACTGCTCTATTGCGTTAGGAGCATATTCTCTACTGAGGAAGCCCTTTCGATTCATGAAAAAATATTTCAGGTAGCCCTAGCTACGTCATTTTTAGGATCAAGAGGTATGCAATGTTTATTTGTAGCTTTTATTTGTTTTCTCTCTGTTTATTTTGGCTTATTTATCCCTCCATTTTTTTATTATTGGATCTATACCTTTCATTTTTGTGTATGCTCTTTGCCCCACGACTCTGTACAATCTAGGAAAATCAGAAACAGAAAAGATGATTTTTTTTCTCATGCATATGCTCTTTTCTGCTGCACCTTAGTGTAATCTCGGAAAATCAGAAACATTGAGGAAAATATTTAATTTTTGGCTAAAGCTAACTTCAAGCCGTAAGGTTTGTTTTCTTTTTGTATGTCCGTTTTAGGTTTTGCTGTTTTGTTTTGTAGGCAAAAAAGAATTTTTTCAAGTAAGCATGCACCCAAAAAAAAAACCGTTCCTCTTTTCCAAAAATTTCTAACCTTATAAACTATCTCACTTGGTCCAAAGTTACTTTATGAGAATAGAGGTCTTGAGTTAAAGTCTTTCTTGTTGTTGAGTTACTTTTTCAAAAAGCACATGTAACTTATGTTTTAAAGTTACTTTATGTAAAAGTGTTCTCACCCAATATAAAAAGTGAGTCACTTGTAATTCTAAAGTCTCCTTATCTTTTATTTAAGTTATAATTTAGTTGGTAGCCCATAAAGTACCATTGTAAAAGTGTCTTTTACATATTTATAAAAAGCGGTTCACAATTTTTTTTTTAATGTGAACTAATTAGATTAAGTTTGGAAAGGGGAGGGATTTTTTAAAATTATAACCTTATCATTCACTTCCGCATATTCACACACTTCATTGGCATCTTCAATAACTTTTTTTCAAAAATCCGTAACTTCTTCATCTGAAAGTCGTTTTTACAGCCGTTTTTATCTAATCAAGCTAATTTTTCAAGTTATTTCCATTAAAACACTTAGTTTTAACATATATAGATTTAATTTTTGTTAAAATGGAAATTCCATGATAATTTATTCTTGACAGCACCAACTACTTCTAATGGTGGTCCTACATTGTGGAATTACTTAGAAGTAAAGATCTTTACATAATAGCCTCAGGCCAAGAAACCAAACCTTAAGATGAAGATAAGGAAGCAAAATGGGAAAATAGGCAATATCAAGCATGTGGGTTGATAGGGATGTCTATTTCTCTACACCTCAGTTTCCATATTGCAAAACTTGATACTCCTAATGAAAGAACGAAATAGCTCACTAAAGTTTTTGGAATTAAAAATGAAATTAAAGACAACTGACCTGAAAAAAAGTTTCTTACATTGGACCCCAATTATTTTTCTTCCAATGAATATTTTTTGTCCCAGTTCAAGACCCATAGACTTCTCTTGGAAGGTGTTAAGGTTAAGAAAGAAGATGGCAGCCTTATCAAGTCCATTCTTACTAAGTTGGGATAGCCTACTTTGTGTTTTTTTCCACACTCCATTCTACTAGTGAATCCTTTATTTCTAAAGGACAAGACTACAAGTCCCCTTCTTTTGATGACTTTTGTGATATAAGATAACAAGAAAATCTCTTATATCTCAGTCTTCTTAATCTTAGAAACTCTTTTAATAAATCCTTAGTCACCCAACAACAACCAAATTCAAAGAATCCTAAGAAGAAATATCCTAGAAAGAATGGTCATAAACCAAACAAGGGTCCTAAGTAATTTCAGTCTTAAAATGAAAAATCATTTCAATAAAATGATAAGGAAAATAAAAACAAAGGGAAGAAGACTAATATAAATTCCCACTTTTGTAATCGAGATGGTCACTTAGAATCCAAGTGCTTAAAGAAAATGGAAGCCTTGGAAGGTGCAATGAAGAAGCATAACATCCATTTGGATTGCTCTTCAACTTCAACTTCATCTTCATGAATAGCATTTTCAACATCTACTTGTCAAGCATCTCGACCTGGTTATGCACTAAATGTATCTTCTTCTTCTCGTGCTCATGAGTGGCTCATTAATTCCAGATCTTCTTATGACATGGCCAAAAACAAACCGATGTTTTCTTCTTTAAATGATTATAACACGAAAAAATATATATGTTGGTGATGATAGATCGCTTAGTGTTTTAGGGACTGGAACCATTCATATAGACAATGGTCAATTGAATGATGTATTATACGTTCCAACCTTATCCTGCAACCTTTTATCTGTATACTAGATAACTCATTCAGGTGAAGGTAAAATAGTTGAATTTTCACATCACGATATTGTAATTAAGGACCTAAGAGATCGTAGATAGATTTTAGCTACTAGCATTGTTGATGATTCTACAAGGTTGTATAAGATTAATGACTTTGGGTCATCAAATCTTCCCTCGGTATTTGTTGCTCATAATGATGAAGTGAGCAAAATTTGGCATGAGTGATTTGGTCACTTAAACTATCGCTCCCTTCAGAAACTATGTAAAGAAAATTTGGTGACAAGTCTGCCAATGGTATCTTACAGAGATTATGTTTGCTCCGGTTGTGTACCTGGAAAACATCATCAGGATAGTTTTGTAAAATGTGCCTCTTGGCACGGCTCAACCCATTTACAGCTTGTGCATAGTGATTTATGTGGTCTACTTCTAGTTGTTTCATTCTATGGATACAAGTATTTTTTAACATTCATTGACGATTTCTCCATATGTAGTTGGTATACTTCTTAAAACTCAAGAGTGAAGTATTTAACATGTTCTTAGCCTTTAAGGCCTTTATTTAAAAACAATATGGACATCAAATTCTTAAGCTAAGATTTGATAATGGCGAAGAATATGTTAACAAAAAATTCATCAACTTTTGCACTAGGAATTGAATTCAAATGCAACATACTATTCCATATACTCCACAACAAAATGGTGTAGCTGAAAGGAAGAATCGCACCTTAAAGGAAATGGCTAATTGTATGCTTCAATCTAAAGGATTTAGTATTAATTTTTGGGAAGAAGCAATTAATTGTGCAAATTACATAGTAAATCGCACTCCCACTAAGGTTTTAAATAGTATCACTATAGAAGAAGCATGGAGCTCAATTAAACCATATGTAAGTCACTTTTGTGTTTTTGGAAGTGAAGCATGGGCCCATATTCCAGATGAGAAACATAAAGATTTAGAACCTAAGAGTGAAAAATATATTTTTTTGGATATTTTGAACATGTCAAAGGATGTAGACTTATTCCTCTTAAGTCCAAAAATGTTATTATTAGAAGAGATGTAAAGTTTACTGAAAATATATCGGCCTACCAGCCTAGTTTGGTGGATGTGCCACCTCTCTCTATCCTTTACACTTCTAAACTATTTCTTCTTCAGATGATGACAGTGAGGATGACAATTCCCCCCCCCCCTACCTTCTCAGGATCCTCCTTCAAATCCTCAGCTTACAAAATGGGTCTGTGCTACTCAGGATGCAGTAGGTTCTCTTGCCGGTGATCCTACAGATCAGTGACGTACATGTTCGCAGTTCAATAGGGCCTCTTATTTACTAGCTCAAGCTTCAGAATTATGAGCCTCACACCTTTGTAGAAGCTTCAAGCCATCTAGATTGGGACACAACTATGAATGAAGAATATCGTTCTTTATTGGAAAATGATACATGGGATCTTTTTCCTCTTCCAAATGGAGATGAACTTGTTAGATGCAAATGGGTTTATAGAACCAAGTATGGAACAGATGGAAAAGTTTATAAACATAAATCTCGTCTTGTTAATAAGAGTTTTTCACAAGTCGAAGGCATTGACTATACTGAAACCTCCTCCCCTGTTTCCATAATGAGCTCCATCTACCTTATTCTTTCCCTTGCTACCTCTTTCAAATGGGAAGTTGATCAGATTGATGTTAAATCTTCCTTCTGGCATGGGGACTTGCATGAAAAAATCTATATGGAAGAACCTACTAGATTTATACAAACAGACTCCAGCCTTGTATGTCGACTGAAGAAATTCTTTTATAGTCTCAAGCAAGCCCCTTGAGCCTAGTATGCCAATATGGATATCTTTATTTTAGAAACTAGCTTTTCTAGGTGTCATTCTAACAATACTGTCTACACCAAGAAAGTGGGAAAGTCTCTTATCATTATTACTGTTTATGTTGATGATATTATCCTTACTGGTAGTGATCCCAGCCTTATAAACCATGTCAAGTCTAGCCTTAAAAGGAAGTTTGGAATGACAGACTTAGGACACTTGCATTATTTTCGTGGTCTTCAACTCTTGCAATGCAAGGAAGGTATTTCCCTTTCCTAGTCCAAGTAGGCCTATGATCTTCTACGGCATTTTCACATGGAAGATTGTAAGCCAGCCCCTTCTCCCTTTTAGTCTGGAGCCAAAATTTCAGTCACTTGTACCTCCCCTGAAGTTGATGCTACCTTATATCATCAACTTGTAGGAAAACTTTTGTATCTGACCCATAGTCATCCTGACCTTTCCTTTTTTGTTGGCCGTATCCCTCAGTTTACGCAAAACCCACATGAAATTCATTGGAAATTAGCTAAAAATACACTTTGTTATGTTCTAGGTACAATTTAGTTTGGGATTCATTACAGTGTAGAAGCATCTCCTCTATTGGTTGGTTCCACTGGTTCCTATTGGGTTGGTGACCCTGATGATGAGAAGTCTACTGTTGGTTATGTGTTCACTCTTGGTTCTTGACCTATTACACGGGCTTGCAAGAAACAAAGTGTCATTTCTCTTTATTCAGCAGAGTATCGCGGTGCCATAGAAGCTAGTAAGGAAGCCTTGTGGCTTCATCAGATCCTTTCAGAGTTTGGTTTTTCGCACCAACATCAAACAACACTTTGTTGTGATAATCAAAGTGCCATTCAACTATGCAAATATCAAGTCCAACATCAGCATAGAAAAAACATTGAGCTACACATGCACTTGACTAGAAAGCCCATTCATGATTATGTTCTTGAAGTGCAATATTGTTCAGCTGATCATCAAGTTGCAAACATCTTTACAAAGTCTCTCATAGAGGCAAATTTTACTAAAATTTGATTTATGGTTGGAGTTTAGGAAGTTGTCACTAGGGGGGGATAGGCTCTAATGTCTCCTTCCTTCTCCTATTGTGTCATATTTATACATCCTTCAATCCCATCCCAAGTTCTTCTTAAGGGGGGGTGTTAGGATGTTCCGACACATAGGAAATAGTTAAGTATAACTTGGTCTAGTGTAGAGTTAGTTAAAGTGTGTTTCCTTACTATCTACATCTGTAAGTTCCAATCCGACGGTCATGATATGTTCTAGACATGAAGTGATCCGACGGTTCATTCTCTCCTTGATATTACCAACACTTGATCTATGGCTTAACACCTGATTGGTCCATGATATTTATTTAAAGAGTATGTAGGGTCATTTGTAGGGTGACCATTCATGAGAGAAGCTTATGTAATTTTTTTTTATTTTATTAATAAATTGCTTGAAGTGGCCGTGTTGGCTCATGCCGATGATTGTTTCCCTCTTTGAGGGTTTTAACCATGTCAAGAACATTGGTGTATTGATTTGTGATCTATTTCTGAGCGGTGTCCTTTAGTGTTCTGTTTGAGGAACTTACCATGTAAATTCTTACAAAAATACATGAGTCTTAAAAAAAACACTATGTGAATAGGAAAAAAAATGTTATATATGCATGAATATTAAAGAATTTGGAAAGGATTCAAGTGATATTGTAAAGTTTCTATGAATAACATAGGAAGATTCATTATGGAGGTGGCCAAATTATGTTTTTTAATGGAAGAAAATAGGATAGGTGATTGTGTAATAGCTATTTTCTATTTGGATAAGTATACAAGCAAATAAAAACTCATTTTGAAAATGATGCATGGTAGTAAGTATGATATTTAGGCATTTTATACCTATTAAAATATTATACCCAATTAATTGTTGAACAAGATGTATTTATAGAAAATCTAGAATAATATTTATATAATGCATGACAAAAGAGCATCAAGTTATTATTAGGATTCTATTAATTCCTATGTATTGCATATAAAAGTATGTATGATAGTGAAAATTCACCATCTATGTATTGTTATATAGAGAGAAAAACACTCTAATAATTACAAAATATGCCTATACAATGTAATATCACCTAAAGATATAATATTTAGTAACATGAAATTATTCTAGGCGTAGAACCCTCGTCAATAATAGCTTTGATAGCCAAAAACTTACAAGGAATCATGTAGTCATATATGAGCATAAGTCACTATATGAAAAATTTTCTTAGGCAAATTAGATTTGGACCTTAAAAAGGTACAAGCGTCTTAGAACTAAATTCCAAGGGACTACAAGTATAGAGGTAAATTCTAAAATTGTATCTAGTTTTAGTTTTCGTAATATAGATATTTTCATTAATGTATTTATTATATTTATTGTGTTAAAGCATGTTCTTCATGCTTAGAGTAAAAAGAGTCAAAAATAATTTATTTGATTCAAGAGAATATTTATTTGACTCATGTCCAATCTGGAAATTTGAAGGAAAAAGAAATCATTTTTTATTTTTATGTGATAATCCCACAACATCTTAAAGTCGGCCTAGTGGCACCTATTCAACGCTCCTAGAAAGTTATATATGTCTATCAAGTTATTCCTCTCGGAGACATAATTCATCAACACATTATTTATCTATTATTGCACTAAGAAAATATGGAGAAGGGATGAAGTCAAAGGAGAGAGAAAGAAGTGAAAGGATAAAGAGAAACCTAAGCTTTCCTCCCTAAGAAAACGCGCATGTGAAAATGTTTCTATGTATTGTAGGGCTGAAATTCGACCTCTATTGGAGGGCCAAAAATCTTTGTTTTGTCTATATTTTGAGCAAGATGACCAAAATTAACTTTCACTATTGGAGGGGACATGGAGGAGGGTTTAAACATGAAATATTTATGACGAACTGGGTCCTGGATATGTCATCTTGATATGATTCTGTGAGAGAAGGATTATTGGGCTTTCCCCTTGTCATGATTTTCCTTAGTTAGTAGCAAAAATTTTGGTGTCTCTTGTCTCTTTATGACCTTTATATTTTGTAAATTTGTATAATTGATTGATGAAGAATAAAACCTAACATTCACAAGTAATTATAAGTAATAGTAATCAATAATTAATCTCTTTTGCACTTCGTTTCTCAACATGGTATCAGAGATAAGGTGAAGGAAGGAAACTTGGAGATCACATTTTTCTAGTACTCTTGATTGAAGACATATTTTTAGAAACTCTTTCTCTCCCTTAACATACATGTTCATTAAGGAATTTCTCAAGGACCTAAGTATTATCCTTAAATCCATAAAAGGATATATCACTGAATATGCTTCTAAATTATCTTAAAGAGTGAAGGATGGAAATTTATACTCCACTCTTATAGGTTCAATTGAAGATGAAAACACTTGGGAAATTAATAGTGGAGATTCAAGGCATATGACAGGTGAACTTGGACATATTAACACCCTATCAAAAGGAATTTCTTCTAACAAAGCTAAACTTTAAGAACAAACTAGATATCTAGTCAAAGGAATTATATCTACCTCCAACGAGCTAGAAGCTAGTAGGAACATTCATCTCAAAATCATCCTCTATGTTTCAAGTTTGAAAAATAATTTACTCTCTATTTATTGTTTGGAAGATAAAGGGGCCGTGAAAACATTTTTTAATGTCAAAAATTTTGTTTTGGCTACGAGATGTAGTATAGATAATGCTAAGTTTATTGAGATTCATGAGGAGAGGTTGTATACTCTTCTAACTTCTCCTGATTAAGATTTAGAACACATTGAAATAAATTCATGTGAATTGTGGCATAGAAGATATGTCCATGTCCATTACAAAATATTTCCATCTTTGAGTGAAATTGTTATAGGTGTGCCCTAATTGAAAGAAGAATACGAAGGAGTTTCTAAAGGGTTTTCCCTTAGAAAAATGTGAAGAAGCTATCTTTCAATAGTAACTCAAGATCCAAAGATATATTTGACCTAATTCATTTTGGTGTTTATGTTTATATGCCTAAAAATTCACTTGGTGGTATTCAATACTATGTAACATTTATTGATCATCATTCTAGAAAGAATGGATATATTTCTTGAAGTCTAACGCTCAGGTATTTAAACAAATCCAAGGGTTGAAAGCATGAGTTGAGAATTTAACATAACTGAATATTAAGACCTTAAAATTTGATAACTTGTGGCCTTTTGTAAAGAACTTGGGATTAAGAATCCTGTTACATTGTCAAGATATTCACAAATTCTCATGGGGAGAAGCCACTATGAATGAATTATGCATTCACAATAGAAGCCCTGAAACAATTCTTGGTGATATAACTCTAGAAGAATATTTTACTAGAAATAATCCTATTGTTGATCACATTTGAATCTATGGATTTCAAATATACATTCAAATTCCCAAGGAGAAAATAAGGAAGTTGGATCTTGTAGGTATCAAAGGAATCTTTGTTCGTTATAGTAACTCATCTAAAGAATATAGAATCTACATCAAAGAACAATGTCATATTGAAGTAAGTATAGATGTCACATTTGATGAATGTGTTACATTCAAGGAGGAAAAATATATCCCTATTGTTCTTGATGAAGAAAAACGACTAGACTTTCCCAATGAAGATAGTACAAAACACATCAACTCTAAATAACCCACAACTGGCCATCTTGAAGAACTAGAAGAACCAAGCAAACTAGTATAACGTATCTTAATTCTAGAAACTTGAAACAAATCATATTGGCTAAGAAAAAAATTACAAGAAGTTTAAGGACATGCAACTACAAAAGGAGCATTCAAATAAAGCAAAAGACCCAAAATATACTCTATTTATGTAACTTATATGACCAAACTCATTGAATCAGAACACTCTAGCTAGGATAAAGGTGTAAAAAAACAAGTATGGAAGATTGCAATGATAGGAGAATGCCAATAAATAATTAATAATGATGTTTGGGAAATACTTCCTAGACTAAAGCATAAAATTGTTCTAAATTCCAAGTGGATTTACAAAATTAAGAATGCAACTAATGGAGGCATTGAAAAATATAAATCTAGATTTGTGGCTAGAGGATTCTCTCAATAACAGGGAACTGATTATAATGAAAAATTTTCTCCTACAACCAAATACATAACTATGAAAACCCTTATCTCCATTACAACTTTAATGTGATATAATATACACCAAATGGACATGAAGACAACTTTTCTTAATGGAAGAGTTGATGAACAAGTTTACATAAAACAACCTAAATGATTTGAAGTGCATTGAAAGGAAACTCATGATTGTAGATAGAAAAGGGCTCTATATCGCTTAAAGCAACCACCTAGAGTATGGTATGCTTGTATACATACTTATCAAATAATGCATGACCTTATTAGAGGTGTTGTAGATCCATATTTCTATGTCAAAACAATAAAGAATTAACCAATAGTCATTTGTCTATATGTGCACGAGTTATTAATAAAAAGTGTCAAGAATCTTATTTGTGAATGTAAGAATGATCTAATAGCTTATTTCAACATTAAATAACTTATACTAATGAAATATTACTTGTGAATTGAAGTTTGGAAAAAACTGTGTGAGATCCTTCTTGGGTAACGACAATATGTGAACAAGATTCAACAAAAATTTGGAATGATGAATTGTAAACCTATAGCAACTTCAATGATCACAAATTTGAAAGAGTTGAAAAGTTCAGACTCAAACCTTGTTGATATATCATCATATAGGTAGTTGATTTTCTCTCTAATATACTTAGTGAACACCCAACAAGATATATGATACGCGCTAAATATCTTAAGTTAACCTTAGGTGGAAACTAGACATGGTCATTGGGTAGAAACACAACACATTTTGAGATATCTTCATGGAACCAGACATTATTGTTTGATGTCTTTTGTAAGAAATGAGATTTTATTATTAAGCTATATTGATTTTGATTGGGTAGGTAGTGTTGAAGATGGAAAAACTACTATTGGTGGTTGTTTTTGTTTGGGTTATGTTATGGTTTCTTGGATGACTAGAAAATAGGATTCAATCACGCTAAGTATTGCTAAAGTTGAATATATGGTAGCTAATGAAGTGTGTCTTTTAGTAGTTTGGCTGTAGTACCGAGTCCTTCATGTGAGGTTAAAACACATTAAGATCAAATACCACTACATTCGAATCATGGTGCAAGATGGAGTTGTGAGGTGAAATTATACGTTAACTAACAAGAAGGAAACTGATGTACCGATAAAGCCTCTTCCTAAGGAAAACCTTGAGTACTTCGAGAAAATCTTGGGCTTGTGGAAATATCCTCCTAGATTGGGAGGGAGTGAGGATGGACACCTTATTCTCTGTATTTCATGTACTATGCTCAAGACTAATTGTTGTAAGTATAGTACATGAACATTGATTAGGAGAATGGTGGATTAGATAAACATCTTGGTCAACCATTCTTGAGTCATGTTTTGTGGCTCATTAGGATTAATATCCTATGTTGGATACATGGACTTGTTAAAGAATGGTCAAGAGGACACAATTTTCCTTAGATTAGGAAATGGTCCTATGAGGAAATCCCTTAGCAACACCTATGTTGGGTATGTTTCTTGACAGGCGGTGTTGTCCAATTGAATGCCTCCTAGAATTGTGGTCTAATCTAGTGAAGAGATAGAGTGGACTTTCGAAGCCCTTGGTAGTTTGAAAATGTTGGTCATGATGATGTTATCATCTTTTTTTCTTTTCAATTTGGATGCTTTCTTATATGAAAATTTTAACTAGAATATCCTATTGATTCATTATGAATACCTCCCTAGTTAAGAGGGAGCGTTGAAATTGCAACCAGATTCAGTCTTCATAAGATAAATATTTTCATTATTGTATTCATTATACTTATAGTTTTAAATCATGTTCTTTATAATTATATTCAAAAGAATAAAAAATAATGTATTTGAGTCATGTCCCATTTGGACATTTGAAAGCAATATGATTCTTTTTTTTAATGTCATAATCCCATAAGATCTTCAATTCAACCCTCCTTAGACATGTCTACCTAGTGGCACATATTTGACCCTCCTGGACAATGGTATATAAGAGTGATGTTTGACCTCTTAGAGTCACAATTCATCAACACATCATCTATACGTTTCTACACCAGTACAAGAAGGAAAGGAGAGAGAAGGAAGTCAAAGGACAGAGAGAAATCAAAGTCCTCTACCCTAAACCAACCCACACATCTAACATTTTTGAGTAATTTTCTTAGGTATTTCACAATTGAATTTTGATCTCTATTTTAGGAATCAAAATCTTTGTTTTGACTAGATTCATAGAAAATTCGCCAATCGTGGCATTAACTATTGGAGGGGATGTAGAGGATGGTTTTGTCTTGGAATATTTTTGGAATACTTAATCTTGGTCCTGGTCTTAGATATATCTTATTGATCTATTTCTATAATACAAGGACTCATAGGTTTCACCCCTTGTGGGGTTTTTCCCTAGCTAGTAGCTTAACCTTTTGTGTCACTCATCTCTTCGCAATCTTTATATTTTGGACATTTGTATAATTTCTTGATGAAGAAGACATAACTAGTAATAAGAAGGGAAGCTAACATTCACAAGTAATTATCAAGAAGAGGAATGAAGAATTGATCTCTATTGCATTTAGTTTCTAAATAGTAAAAGAACTTACACATAAGCTCAAAAAATAAATAAAAAACAGTTTAATTATAATCTAAGAAATGATAACATGATAGAATAGTAATAAAGGAGTACAATAATGACAAACATGAGCATTAGATTATGCCATAAAGTAGAGTAAAATATAGGCGCATGAGTAGGTCACCTTGAAATATTATATATTGCATTATAAACATGTTTTTGTATAACAAATAGTTTTTTTACTCAATGACCAAACCATTGTAACAAATTGAAATCTAATTCTTGTCTAAATAATCTATGATGGGAAAAGTTGTATAGGATATGAGATATATATTTAAATAAAATCTATGTATAGTAGATATAGTTGGAATAGACTTTAATAGCAACTAATTACATAAAAGGAGAAATAACTTATTTAATTAGCTAAATACGGAAAGCATTAGTTTTGACAGTGTGTTATCACAAAAAAATGTCAAAGTGAGAAGAAATTAGAGATAAAACATACTTGGAGTTTTATGAAAGAAATTACTTTGATTGTTTCTTGTGAAGAACTTTTTTATTTCCCAATTGTTAGAGTATGGTTTGAGTTGTAACATACAACAGGTAAATGAAACCCTTATATGTAAATTAAATAGTAAAAATAATCACAAAGCATATAATAATAAAAATGTAAATCTGAAATTCTTGTTAAAGAGGATACCTGTGAAAGAACAAAATTTTCTATTAACACCATCAATGGATACACAATAGAGTTACAAAATATTTTAATTGGAAAATTTCTAACTTTGGATAATGAAGTCATAAATTCTTAAGGTGGAAGAAGAAGCTATAAAATCCTATTTTGGTCTTATGTTACCTAGGCGTCTTTATTTTGGAAATGAAACCACAGGGTTTTCAAAATAGAACGATAAGATAAATAACCAAATACATAGACATTGGATTGCAAGCGAGGGAAAGAAAAGAAAATTATAGGAATTCTTCCAAACAATGGTCAAAGAGTTACATATTTAGATAAAGATACATGTTATGGTTTCAAAAACATATAATGAATTAAAGCCTTTATCTCGGTATACAAAGGATTCACAAACAAAGGAGATAAGTTAAATATTCTTACCTACTTTAGAAAATCAACATCCACAATTGTTTAATATATTGGACCTGATAAGTGAATTTCACCATCAAACTCGTTCCAAGCTAAAATATTGGGAAAAAACAAATAATTATTAGCCTAGGGTATAATATAAGGGAACTAAAAATTGAACTAAAGAAACCCATAATTAATTATTTAAAATAAGTAATAACTTATTGGTTACGTAAAATAGTGCCTGATTATAGAGCCAAGTATCTCACAAATATATTGAAGGGTTCCAAGGAATACCTATTAACAAATATAGACACCAAAATCTAATCATCCTAGAACTCTAAGGAATAATTAAATAAATAATTTGTGGAAAAGAAAGTTTTAATTCATAACCTTGTCTTACCATTATACTAGGGTGTATTGACAAATATTAAGAGGAATTAAAAGTTTCTAATCTGAGCTTCAATTTACACCATTGAGTGATAATGGGGGTCAAGGCTAACCCTCATGGCTAGTTGCAGAGTTTGAAAGTGAAGAAATGAAAATTGAAAGAAGGGGCTTGAGAGGTAGTAGTTCAACAACCCTTAGGGCATCGAAATCCAAGAACTAATATGAACTATTTACATGGTTGAAAACAAATTCCAACCACACCCTAACCATATGCCTCACACCTATCACATGGAGTAGTCAAAGAATATATGCATGGTAAATACATGCAGTGGACCCAGTATTAGACATAAGGGTCAAGGAATGTATTTGGAGTAGTAGTTCAATGACTTATGCCAAATCACATTATGAGCACAATTGGTCAGACATAGAATACATAGGTAGTGGAGAACCATGAGGTCAAGTGATTAAGTATCCTCCCTACCATAATACCATTGTAGGTGAAGCTTCAGACATTAGACACTGAGAGAATTCTCCCAACTCACATTCTAGCATTCTAGGTGTAGCATTGTTAGGTGACCTGTGTAATCATACCATTCTTGGAGAATCCTGGTAAAACAAGAACCAAAATATATGCCTCCTAAAGGTGTCTAAAATAGGTTGTTACAAGGTGAAACTATAATTTCTCTCGAGCTACATTGAACACATGTAGGATTTTCCCCTAATTTTCAAGATCTTAGGTGTTCAACTCATGCAGAAGGACCCAACCCTCTAGATGAAAAACAAATGCAAACTCAAATTCCTCATTGAGATATAATTTGGTGCCAAAGCCCTTTTCACGATGGATTTCAACAAATTAGAAGATCACAAAAGTGTTTTGAAAGGAGGAACATATTTCTCTAATAGTTCAATGCTTTTGATTTGCTTCTACACCATGTGATACAACATAGAGGATGAGAATTTCTTGGCTACCCCTATCCATCTCTGCTTATATTCCCTGTCTGTTGAATATTGGAAAGAGGACATAATAGCTAGCATCGGTAACACCCTTGTATCCTATATCAAAATATATGAGATCACGAAGAGAAAATAACTACCTATGCCTCATTATGTGCGTATATGAATGTCCCTTATCATCTTCAATAATCCATCGATATCTCCTTGTATGATGTGGTAATTGCCCTGCCCATTAATTGTCTATACAATGATGAGCATGCGAAAAATTTTTGGGAGTACCCACTTTTTAACACCCATCACCCCCAACTCCTGCTATACTATTATATGTAGATGGCTTATGCCCCTACAATGGATGAAAAAAATCCTGGAGGAATCTCTTGATCAAAACTTAGGAGCACCATCAGTCCAACAATAAATATGAATTCTTACCAACATGGAAGAGTCTATGGAGGATGGTGAAATAACCTAGAGGAGAATTTAAAGAGTCACGGCCTTGCCAATCCAAATCCATTAGTAAAGAAAATGAAAATTTCAAAGGAATATGATGATAACACCAACACCCTCCCCAAGTGGGAAAAAATGGATATCAACAAATTAATCCCAAGCATAAAAATTTATAAGCTTTCCTTTGATACCCAATAGACGAAAAAAATTTGAGGAAGTTGAAAACCCTGATGCAGGTTACCAAATATTTTTCAAAATGTTGGAGGAACTCAACAACCAAGATCCAAGGTTTGTTTTGGAGAAAAAGATTACCAACCTCAGACAAACCATGGTCCTTTTCCAAAATAATGTGCTCACCCTTAGAAAATCCTAGATCCAGTGGAAGGGCCTACAAAATGATAATTGTCTAGTTCTAAATACAACCCCAAGGAAAGATCTGAGGAAAAATAAAGAGGCGGAAAGAAAATGCATGAGCTCATTCAAGAGGCGTGTGGCTTCTTGAATAACTTTGAGTAAGATTCATTTGTTCTCATAGACATTCTTTCCATGCCCCTCACTTTCTAAATGAAGGTCTTGTCTGAGAAAATAAGGGCCATGAGTAGTAAAAGAAAGAAATTCCTCCTTAAAAGTCATACTCAAGAACAAAAGCCTAGGATTACAATCTTATAAGAAATAAAATGCACCAGCGAAAATATAATCTTGTATCTACTACAAAAGCTCCAAATTTTTTACATTTTCCAAAATTGGGAGTCTCCTACTTCTAGTTTAAAGTGTGAATTCTCATTTCTTTTGTCTATGTCTAATTCCTTTTCCAAATTTTTAATATGATACTACCATAGCTTTCATGCATTTTCACATCACATATCGATTTACCAACCTAAGAAAATTCATTCCTTCCCTTTAATTGTTTCACAATTCAAATTTGTGTATCAAAATCTTTTAAGTTAGATTTTTGGTAAAATTAATTTTCACAACTTAAATCCAAATATACCATCTATGTTGCAATAATGTGGCTACATGCACCTATCATACCATCTTCCTGGTATTCTTGATTTTTCTGGCGATAGCACATTTACTGTGCTGATACCCTCACATGTGAAATAGAAAATATATATAGGGGTCATTTCCCATATCATTTTACAAAACTTTTTTTATTTTGAGTTCTCGATAGCATAGCTCAAGGATGCTTATCCTATTGAAATCTATATTTGGAGATCATGCTAATCACCATCGTGGTTGGAATAAGGAAAGTCCTCGCATCCTCTCTCTTTTGTTTGCAATTATTTTTGTTTGTATTCCTTTTGTCACTTTGTCTTCCCATTAACATTTCACACTTACCCACCCTTTAACATTTGAACCAGCCCTAGCTCCACATATATCTATTCAGGCCCTTTCTTCGTATTCCTCTTCTTTCCCTAGCTTTGAAACTTTACCTTATCCCAAACTTATTCATTTTATCATCAATGTACACAATCACAAAAGTTAGTGCTATGGCCCACTCCTCACTCTTCTGTAGTGGTAGAGCCTTTAAAAATAGTCATCCTTCACTTTCCTTGCAATAATGGTGCAATTAATTCATTTCTTCTTGTCACCTATCCCTCCCGCCACTGATAAAAAAAATTTCACGCTTCATTACGCACCGACTCTTCAAGTTTCAACTACAAAATATTTATACCTGCCCTCATCATACCCTATCATATTTTCTCACGACAGATATAACTTGTTGGGATATTTATCTTCCAAAAATATGCTAAGAATTTATTCTGCATTGACTACCCATTATCGCAACTTGTCCTTGCAGTTTGTGACTTAACCTATCACATTATAATTTTACAATTTGCGACACATGCTAAAATAATGAAATATTTTGTTATTTTTCCTAACATTTTGTCTTACCATGAATACATTAAAAATGTCAAGTACCATTCATATTTAGTTTTTTATCATCTCGTCATCAATAGGAGGTACATATCCACTAACCAAAGAAATTACTAGCAAGGAGGTAACTGAAAGTAACATTAAAGGAGTTTTTGAAAGCCATATTATTAGATTTCCCATCTATTCTGACATTGCATGCTATGTGCATAAATTAATACCTATGACACGGAAATTCATACATCAAAAATTACCCAAGAAATATCCATCTAAGGATGAGTAATACCTTCGAGTATATATGAATATTATGTAGTCACAAATTCATAGGTTAGAAACATAGCTAACTATTCTACCATGGGGCAAGACCATTGAGTGGATTATCCAACATACTATTGAGAAAGACATGACAGCTAGGAATGTCCATGGTATACAAATATATAGTAGCATGCACATCATATAATGTTGTTGAATAGTATAAGATACCAAAATATCATTTGGTTCATACTGAAAAATGGTATTGTAGTTTTTCCATGTCAACCAAGGATATACTTTAACTTGGTGGTAAGAGCTCGGAAATTTTAGATATCGATTCGATCAAAATACAAAACTAAGATGATTTGAAAATTATATGAAATGTTGGGAGCTTTGTGCTATAACATATATGGGCACCTAGAGACAAAGTAATTTTAAGATGACTCGTTTCCTATGTTGTACACATGTTGCAGTGAAATTACTATTTTTAATTGGGAAAACATTTTGGAAACATCCATCCAGGTTAATATAAAAATATCAAGGAATACCTATACAATAGAAAAACCATAGTTCTACATGGAATAATACACATTGGATACCATATGCACAAGATAAAAAATTGAGGCATTACGATGGAAGGGCGAGTTTACTCAAGAGGTCCCACCTATGCGAATTTACTGCATGAAATTGTGGGATATAGGATACATGGGGATGTATGATTCCATTATGAGTATTTTATCTCATAAGTATATGAGAATGTCTTTGATACAAAATCACCCTCCATATCAGATGAGGCAAGGATGTCATTAAAATATGTTTGTAATTTGTTTACTCCAAGGTAATCAACATAAATAAGAGTATTCCAATTTTATAAACACCCTAATTAGTTGCCTTTGGTTTTCAATGACAAAATATTATTGCAATAACTAGCATACTAGCTTACAACACGATTGACCCACATATTGGTAAAGGAAGAAAACATCCATGGCCTACCTTCCCTTTGTGTATACTGTGAAATTAGATCGAAGAGAATACTATGAAGCAAGGTGTAACCTATTTAGTTTAAGTAAAATGCATGAAACACTTTCACAACAAAAGAGCTCAAAACTTAGGTTCCTCATTTTTCCACCATAAAATTATTATAATGAGATTTGTTTTTCTTTATTTCATTTCTCATGTAATTTGTAATTGAAGTAATGAGGAAATTAGAAATGAAAAAGAAAAATAAAAGCCATATAGGAGATGAAAATTCATGAGGGAAAATGGAAGGTCATGGGAGGTGATGATTCATCCCATTTTGTATGAATATAACCTCACAACTAGCTAGAAAGGATTTTAATTTTTTGAATCGAACACTTAGTAGAGGATTATCTAGTATATTATTTTTGAGAGATCAAGTGACAATTTGATATTTCCACTATTGGATGTCATGAATACTTGGTGCAATGGTGTAATGAATATTTCAATTAATTTTTAGAATCTCTTTGAGCCTTGGCAGGAAAGTTTAGTCATGTATTTTTTAACACTATAAGACTTATTTTACTGTGATTTAACGGTATCTGATTGGTATTCATGTGTTCAAAATTAAGGAACTGCTTTGTTTATTTGGGACTCACGGCTTTACTGAGATTGTTTGTTGATCTATGCTTCCATGAAAATTGTTAATTTTCAATTGATAATGTATATTTCATTTTTTGAGGTTTCTGTGAGTCTCATGTTTATGTAGATTATCTTCTAGATCCATTGCATTTAGCTTCCTTTTTATCGACGTTTCAAACCAGGAACGAGGGTTCATCTTTAGGATGTGAAAGAATTATTGGAAGACTGGTCTTATTTTTCCAGTAGATATATTTCATTTCTATTCATGAGTCTTAATTGAATTTTTCTCACAACGTTTTTGTATGATTCATTTTTATTTTATTTTGTTGTTGATATAAAAATATTTCATCAAATTATTCTAACTTTTCTTTGCTAATTGTTTTATCGTGTTTCTTTACTCTTTTTCATTTCTTCCAAAACCATTTTCAAAGAAGCATGGTGGCAGTGAGTACCACATACCATAAGAGACTCCTACTCAAAACAATGTAATTTCTAATTAGTATTTTTCACTAGACATCCCCTTAATGTTGGCGATATATTCTGGCCTATAAACAAAGTTTTCCAGTATAGGAACGGTTGCCATTGTATGGCTCGAAAATTTTCCCTCTCATACTAAAATATCTAAGCAATATAAAAATAAAACGGGTTCCCCTCAACAAAAACCTAAACTATTTGAAAACTCCAATTTTGAAGAACAACCCTCCCCAAATATTCCTAAATGGTTGTATGAGGTAACTTAAGAGGATTTAAGCGCTCTCAAACCCTTTAACCAAGAATGCATTATGAAGATTGGAATTATTCTAGTAACTCCTATCTTATCTCATAAGAATATAAGTGGAGGATAAACAACTCATGATGGAGTGTTAGTTGGTTATATTGAAAGTTTGGTTAACGCTTCTTTAGTTTCTTTGGTAGAATTAGTGGAATGCCCTTATGACAAAGAAGATGAACGACCATCAACTGGTGAAAATATGGAATGTCTAATAACTGGTGAAAATTTGGAAGAATTAATAACTGATGAACATCTTTAAATAAAGAAGGTATTGATTCTAAAAGTGATGAATAATATTTGAACAATGATATTCTTGGTAATCAAAAACTAGTAGGGATGGCCCAAGGGACATTAAACATTCCAGTTATTCTTCATCCATTTCCCTGTTATTTGGAGAAGTTCATTACAAATATTGATCTGAATAATTCTCCTACTAAGGAATACCATGTTAACAACTATTAATTATGTTTGATATTGATGAATTTTTAGTAAAAGGTTGTGACTTGTAGAGTATTTCCCTATATGTGTTGGGTAATTTAATTGTTAGTTAAATTACTTCATTAAATTATCAACCTAGGTTCGTGAACTTGTGACGTGTGTATGCACCTTATATTGTAGGAATCTATTTTCAAACAAAGAGAATGAATACATAATGTAATTTCAATATATCTATGACTTATTATTATTAATTATATGCACATGTTCTCCCTATAAGGAATTCTAATTTTAAATAAAATTTGAAGGAAACTATTTTAATGAACAATAATTATATTTTAAAACAATGTCAAATATTTATGTGTGATCATTACTTGAAATCTATTCTAATTGAAAGTAAATTCAAATGTTATTCTATAAGAATAAAAATAAACCTAATTTAATTGACTTGAAAAGAATAGCTATTTTAGAAATGTTTCGAAATAGGTAGAATAAGAAATGAAAGTCTAAACTAAGTGACAATAAATAAATAACTCTATTCTAAATAACTTGAGATCAATTCTATAAAACAACATGAAAGGAAATCTGGTTATTGATTAGTTAAAGAGAATAATCAAAGATTATAAGCTAAACTCAAACTAAAAGGACCTTTACGTATTACTGATGTGTGTATTCCTAATTTGAATTAATATTAGCATGACAGGTAAATATCAGAATAAGCATGATATTAAACATGAAATAAGTGTTTTTGAGGTTTTTGTATTACCCTCGAGTGCTCAACCTATTAAAAATAAAAGAAAAGTAAGAAAACTACGCTTGCAAATAGAGTATTGAAGATATAATTCAAAAGCTTAAATGAAATGAATGCTAAAATGGAATATATTGCAAGAATGATTACTTTATCTTGCAATTACATAGGGGGCCCTCCTCGTGAATGTGGGAAGATAGAAGCTTGGATCACTGGATTAAATCACCAATGACATTCACAATTGCACCATAAAGATAGTAATTGCATTAACTATAGATAGAGACTTCTCTCTGAGAGTAACAATAAGCAAAAATAAGTACAAACTTGATAATTGATCCTATTGCTTCCAACTCAAAGCAATTTATAATTGTTTAATATATAGAAAATTAAATAGATAAATGTTGAGAAGTAAAACCTTCATTCAATAAGTAGGTTCTAAAAACAAAATAAGAAATTTTCTCTAATGATTCGCTACTAGAAGGTTGAATCACGAGAGTTATTTTAATTGGCACATCATCACTAAAAATTCTAATTTCTATATCTCGCTTGCTTCAGTTCCCCATGCTCGCTTGATGATAAGATTGACTCCTTGAAATTGTATGCATGAATAGTCTTCTATAACCATGTTTGACTCTTTCTTGAAGTAGCACGATTCTCATATTTTGTAAACTTCCAACGAAGACCAATAGGTGGATACCCTTGTAACTAACATTTGACATTTGTCCATAGGTCCTGATTGACTTCAAACTTAGGGGAACCTATTCAACCTTGGATTTAGTTGCAGAAATGCTAGTTAGCTACAAAATGAACATTTTTGTAGCTATAGTAATGTTTTAAACAATTTGAGAAAGGAATCATAAAATATGAGTTGCAAGTGAGTGTTACCTTTTATTGTAGTTATGTATGACTTGGATGACCTCATAATTCATGGATGAAGAAAAAATGTGCACCAAATGGATGAAGGAAAGGGAAAGGGTTTTTCAAAATGAGGACACTTGAGAGGTTCAGTAATACATTTAAAAATAAATCTGCAACCTAGTACCATAATATTTTGGTAGGTTCTGTTACCAATATGGAAGATTTTAAGAAGGGTATCTTGGAGAAATTTGATGAAGAGAAAATGCCAACATTGTTGTTAAAATAGTTAATTTGTTGAAGATGTGTAACAAAGAAAAGGTAAAATATTTCAATCATTATTTCACTACAATACTTGTAGCACCTCATTATTTGATAGAAAAAGATTATTACACTACTACCCTACCTTCTAATGTTGTTATAGTTGTTGTAAAAGCTCAAAATTGGTAGAAAATTTTGTTGATGCGTTAGTGGTTGAAAATGATATCATTTCGATCAGATTACACGACACTAAAGACAATTCTACGGATATTATTAAGAATAAGCCCATTGAAAAGGAGACTATTTATTCTGAAAGTGTAGTGAACTTATTGAAGAAGTTTTAAAATGAGGTATCAAATCTAAAGAGGAGTGAAAATTAGATTTATTCAACCAGCAAATATTTCAATCCATTGTTTACATTGAATAACAATCAACCATCTAAGTCCACTCAAATTTTTAATGCCAATCTCAATATTGAAGAACATGGAATGGAAAAGTTTTCTATGTTCCACCAAGAAAACTAGTATAATAAGACTTTCCCTCAATGGATAAATGGATCAACACTGAGGATTAATAAGTTGTTGGATGATAAGTCAATTTAACAACCTGAAAGTTTAAATAAAGAAGAAGAAGATACCCTAGCAAATGATGATTCCAATACTAGCTCACCCATGTTAATAGTGGAAGTTGTTAGAGGCAGTGATACTTCATCAATCAAGGAAGTTGCAGTTGGATAATATAAATAAACTAATTCCTCCAAGTCATACAAAATATAGAGAAATGGTGCTTAAGCCTAGACTTGACAAGAAAAGTAAGACATTTTTGAGAATAATCCTCCCTCTGAAGACTATTAATCAAAATCCAATGTCTTAGTCCACAAATAATCATAATCTTGAAGGTGCTTCAGGAAATACTCAAGGAAATTCTAGAACACTTGAAGCATCCAATGAATATTCTCAATCAACATCTTCATCTTAGTTTACTAGGTACAAGACTATTCAAGGTGATATGGAGTATAATATAGTTGGAGATAAGAATAAAAACCAAGTGAATATAATTCTCTAGGTTATAGGTTAGATACCAAAGCAAAGTGATTTAATTACCCAAGAATTATCACCAACTTCTTCAACAAGAAAATCTCATTCCACATTGTTCAAGGCTTCATAGTCACTCAACCCGAGGATACATAGAATGGTGAATATATTATAAATTCATATAATGTTTGAGATTAATATTGATATGAAAAAACACCATTCTTGGTTACATTTGAAATTTTCAATTATAATGTTGATAGTTTCCTAGTGGATTCTTGTGTCTCTACTAACGTAATTGCTTTTTTATTGTGCAAGAGTATTAATGGAAATCCAAAACTAACTATTTCTAAGATCATTTAGCTCGATATATCTAAAGTGAAAGTAATTAGTGAAATAAAAAATGTACTCATGCTCCTGACATCCCATTCATGAATACATCAATTCATTAACATTATATTGGTAGATTTAGTAGAAGCATATGGAATTTTGTTGAATAGAGATTGGTCTAACAAACTTCAAGGTTACTTTGCTTTAGAATGGTGTCATTTGTGGCTCGCCAAAAGGGTAAAGAAAAACTAGATAATAGTAAACAACGAGGCACATATGAAATACAAATTCATGGAATTTGAGGGCCATAAGAAATTGATTAATATTTCTCAATAAATACTAGGTAATTGTTTCCTTGAATCATAAATTGGTGTCTATCAAGCATAACCATCCCAAGTGTAACAACCCTGATTTAAAATATACAACTAATTAGATCAATTATGTGATTTATAATCAACACATGACTATTCAACTAATTAGCATAGAATTTCTAAAGCCACCAACATAAACAACTTACCTGTAGCAATGATATTCCTTACTTATGATTTCAGAGTTGAACGTTATTTGAATCTCACTAACAGTATCAAAGTTTTGGCGACGAGTCTCCACCCAAGAGAATGGATGAAAAAATGATGAACCTCATCTTCCTTGTCATCTATTAAATAGACCAAACAATGGAAATGGGTCTACATGCACACATTCCATGTGTCAACATGCAAATTTGATTTCTTTATATTAAGTTCTACTTAATTTAATTTTTCTCTTAATTTAATTCTTTCTTATTTTATTCCTTTTTACTTTTTGTAAATTTTACTTATTTTGACTATCTTTATAGTTCTCTTTATTTAAATCTTGTTTATTTTATTTTACTTTTTGTTAACTTTACTTATACATATTTTTATTTAAAACTCTGTTATTATTGTTTACAATTTTATTCATTTATTTATTATCACATCCTCTTCATTATTTATTATTTATTTACTTTTATTATCTTTTCTTTCTTTATTATTTATTTACCATTATTATCTTTTCTTTATTGTTTATCATTTATTTGCTTATCTTTTAATATTATATTATATTATTTATTATTATTATTATTATTATTATTATTATTTTGGGACAATACATATTCCCCCTATTTAAGGAACTTCATCCCGATGTTAGGTTGAATCATTTAACATTTTACTTAATGATTTATTGCTTCATGTTTTCCCTACACCCTCTATTGAACTATTATAACCAACATGCATCGAAAGTATTCAGAACACCTGGGAATCTTGAGGAATCTTTTGTTGGGAATAATACTGAGAGGGGGGTGAATCAGTATTATCAAATCAATTATTTCCATTTCAAAATCAGATTTGTATATGCTACTTCAGTTATGGGAAACTGTGTATATACGTTGTTGTGTCTAAGGCAACCAGCATATATCAGTAAAATGTTGATTCATTAAATGTTGATCATTAATCAGTGCATCAGAACTTCATTAACCATAAGAACAGTAAACATGTGCAGTAAAATAGAACAGATCATCACACACATGGACACAAGATATAAGGTGGAAATCGAATGTGGGTGAAAACCACCTACTGCAATTAATCAGTATTATACGAGTACACAGGCTTCTACCTACAGAAGGCTACAACCTTCTCTCATTCTCTAGCTTCTCCTAGAAGTGAGCTACAACCCCCTTAGCTCTTGTACTACCTGATGTACCAGTATGTAGGTGCTGACCTACAAAAGGCTACAACCTTCTATTTCTTCCAGGGACCACATTTCATAAATTTTCAGACTGGATCCATCAATGACAATAATCAAACATCAAATACATTTGCATCAACCAATCTCCTTTGCTTCAATCAAAATTGAATCAAACAATTACTTCTTTCAATGCTATAACCACAATACATTAACAGTAACCAGAAACCAATCCTCAACCCGGAATACTGTAGTAATAAACAGAAGTAGCTAAAACATATTTAATGAAACGTACGCTACGTCAATATGTAGAACCTGTTTGCATATGCTTTTGTATTAATGCCAACTAGTGTATAGGATATTCTAACTTACTTAACCAACGTGTATACATGCCTCTGCTGTGCCAAACCTGTGTACAGATATATAAAAGATAATTTACCCTTTTCACTTATTCAGACATCAATTATACCCAGATTATCAGATTTATAGATCAAATCATGCGCCAAATATAAGAGATCAAAATCACACAAAGATATTACTATTCAAGCCTTAAGATCTTGACCCAAGAATAGAACTTATCCTTCTTCTAGTGCATAGATTCCTCCTTGGTTCAGATCCAGCTATGCACCATAACCCCATTCTAGATCTTGCTCTTCATAAGATATCTAATACTTGAGTGCCTTTGCCTAATGATCTTCTCCTCCTTTTATAGTCTTAGGACTTACTTAATACCATGGACCAAAACCACTTAGAACCATTACCTTGGACCAAATACTTGGGTTCAACACTTCGAACGAGATAACATGGTGCAAAACCATAGGTTCAAATACCAAGGACTAACTACCATGGACCAAAAATAAGTTTTCCAACATGTATATTATTTTCTTTGCATGAAAGTGCGTGCATATGTATATGTGCCTTTTGATCGTCTAACCCGCATGTATACACAACTTGGTTAAGAGGAACCTGCATATAGCTCTTTTTCTTTTATTTTGAGAGCCTGAACTATGATATGTCATTTGAGTGAGTTTCCATAAAGCACAACACTTGTGTCATAGCACTGAACCTATGCCATAATGCCAACAATCTCCCCCTTTGGACTTGATGGCAACCCCAAGTCAGTCAGAATCATTCTCCTCCTCTGTCATCAAGTGTAAAGGGTTATGCTCCCCTTGAGGACATGCTAAAACCTTTGTTCTACTGTGTTGTTCATGCTCCCCCTGACTGTAGGCAAGGTCTGCAATAATATGTTCTACAAGAAGAAACATGACTTTATACATCATAAATGACCTTCGCCACACCAAAGACTCATACATACATCCATCTCCCAACCAAGTTGGGATATACCAATATTGACTCATCCACCAAATCGAGTGGGGATACACCAAACGTTTATGCATGATAAAACAAGAACATTACATCATCCATCCCAGGCAAAGTGGGTAAACCAAAATAGCCATTACATGACCTTGATAAGAAAAGAAATACATGTCATTGAGATGAAATATCTACAACAAGATTGTGATAGTCATCAACAAATATCATCAACAGCATCTGTCAATCATCATTCAGACCAGCAACCATGTTCTCCTTCTGCACCTGTTCCACCTGAAACCAAAAACACTATGAACTTGAACCAAGATCTTCTAAGGTAATGCTAACAATGCATTATTAGAAGTATATATGCTCCCCCTGAACCTATGTCAGATGGTCTCTATTAGACCCATATGAGACTCTTTTCATCATAAGCCTGGCCCACTATTTGTCTTCAAACAAACATATACGCGACTGTATCCACATAAACCAGTGTATGTACACGGATTCTCATCATTAAACTTGTGTAGAACCACTTTTCTCTGAAACAGACAAGTTTCAACAGCAAGATGATGCATCAACTACTCCTAGCTTCTGTCTCAAGTATTCAAATGTCTCCCTCAGCAGTGGTTTGGTGAGTATATCAGCAACATGTTCCTTGGAGGGAACATACTCCAATTTGACCTTTTGTTCAAGCACTTGTTCTCGGAGAAAATGATATTTGATAGGTATGTGCTTGGTCTTTGAATGCATGACAAGTTTCTTTGAAATACTAATTGCACTTGTATTATCACATTAAATGGAGATAGGTGGAGTACAAGTGATTTGAAAATCTTGCAAAGTTTGCATCATCCAAAGGAGTTGTGTGCAGCAAGATGCAGTAGCCACATATTCCTCTTCAGCTGTAGATAAATAAATTGAACTTTTTTTTTGTTGAACCAAGATACTAATCTCGAACCCATAAAGAATACACCACCACTGGTTCTTTTTATGTCATCCACGCTTCGTGCCCAATCTACATCTATATATGCATGAAGTGTGAGATCTATATCTCTAGGATACCATAAGCCATAGTTTTGTGTTCCTTGAAGATATTTGAAAATCCTTTTAATTGCCTGAACATGTGCTTCTTTTGGGTTTGCCTGGAATCTTCTAACTATTCCCACTGCATGCATGATGTCTGGTCGGGTACCTATCAGATAGAGCAGACTATCAATCATGGATCTATAGGTTGGTTGATGTATTGCTGATGAATCGTCATTTGTGTTGAGGATACATCCTATTACCATAGGGGTACATACTAGTTTCGAATCTTCCATGCCATATTTCTTCAAGATCTGCTTGAGGTGCTTGGTTTGTGATAAAAAGATATTGTATTTATTTTCTTGGACTTGAAAACCAAGAAAATATGTCAGCTCACCAAGCAAGGACATTTCAAATTCTTTCTGCATCACCAAAGCAAAGTTTTGACTCATGGCTTCTTCATTGCTACCAAAGATGATATCATCAACATACACAACAAGTATTAACAATTTATCATTATCAATTTTTATAAATAGATTGCTATCTGCTGACCCTTTCAAAAAACCTTGTTGATGGAGGTATTTGTCCAAACGATAATAACAAGCCCTTGGAGCCTGTTTAAGACCATAGAGTGCCTTCTGAAGTCTACATACAAGTTTTGGATCTCTTCCAAGGATGAATCCATCTGGTTGCTCAATATACACTTCTTATTCTATGTCTCCATTTAAAAGGGAAGATTTCACAATCATTTGAAATACTTTGAACTTTTGAAAGCTAGAAAGAGCAAGGAACATTCTTATGGCATCAAGTCTAGCAACCAGTGCAAAAGTTTCTTCAAAGCCTATACCTTCTTGTTGAGCATACCCTTTACAAACAAGTCTGGCCTTGTTTCAAATAACATCTCCATTTCCATTCAGCTTGTTTTAGAATATCAATTTGGTCCCTATGAAATTCTTATTATTTGGTCTTGAAACCAACTCCCAAGTGTTATTCTTTTCGATCTGATCAAGTTCTTCATTCACGGCCTTGACCCAACATTCATCTTTGCATGCTTCACTTACATTTCATGTTTCAGTGGAGGAGATAAATGCTAGATAGCTTGAAGCTTCTGCAATACTTTTTCTTGTTTATACACCTGCCTCTTTCTACCCCAAAATTTGAGTCTTTGGATGATTCTTCTAGACATACCTGGATGGAGTCTTTCCTTCTACCCTTATCTATTCTTCTGGTGCCTCATGTGTTTCTTCTTCATCATAAGTCTGATTTGATATTGAACGATACTCATCATCTTCGAAATCTTCAGATTTTACCTACCTAGGATTTTTTCCTTCTTCATCAACCACTACATCAATACTTTCAACAATTTTTCTGGGTCTTTTATTGTAACACTTATATCCTTTGTTGTGGGGAGAGTAACCAAGGAGAATGCCTTCATCTGCTCTAGGTTCAAACTTGCCAAGGTTTTCGTCAGTCCTTTTGATGTAACATTTGCTTCGAAAAATTTTGAAGTATTTTATCATAGGAGTCTTACCATACCAAAGTTCATAAGGAGTCTGAGTGCTATTCACCTGGATGTTTTTCTTGTTGAGAATAGTAATGGCAACAAATGCAGCTTCACCCTGGAAGGTTGTGGGAGTTCCAAACTCATCAAGCATAGCATGAGCCATTTGTTGAACCATTATGTTCATCCTTTCTACTACTCCATTTTGCCGAGGAGTCCTTGTAGTAGAGAATCCCCTTCTTGTTCCATGTTCTTCACAAAAATAAAAAAATTCATCTGAGGTAAATTCCCCTCCTCGATCAGACCTGAGGCATTTGATTTTGCGATCTGATTCGTTTTCAACCAAGGCTTTGAATGCTTTGAACTTTTCGAAAGATTCGTCTTTATGCTTCAGAAGTCCTATCCAACACATCCTAGAAAAGTCGTCAATGAAAAATATGAAGTACTTTTCTCCTCGAGGTGACCTTTTCCTGGATGGACCACATAGATCAGTATGGACAAGTTCAAGTGGCTTACTAGCTGATCCTTCCTTCTCAGGGAAATCAGTTCTAGTTTGCTTGCCAAACTAACATGATTTGCATATTGTATTGTCTGGAATTCTGATGTAAGGAAGATCACGAACCGCCTGATATTTGCATGCTTTCCTTATCTGAGAGAAGCTTAGATGCCCCAACCTTCTGCGCCATATCTAGTGTTCATCATTCATGATTAGATAGTATTTTTGTTGTTCTCCCTTGAATATGTATAAATTATTTGGAGTTCTTATGCCTTTGATCATTGTTTCTCTTGTATCAAGCTCACGAACAATACATCCATTTCATCAAAATATTACCTCATTTCCTTCATCACAAATTTGACTGGAACTCAATAGATTATGCTTTAAGCCATCAACATACATAACATTTCCAGCTTTGACCTTCTCTTTCAAAAGAATAGAACCTTTACCTTTTATGAGTGCAGGGGTGTCATTTCTAAATGACACCTTCCTTTCCTTTTCTAAGGCACTATATGACTAAAGTTTTTATTTATCTCCTTTCATATGTTTCGAGCATCCACTGTCGATGTACCACTGATTTTCCTATCCTTCCACATATAAGGCTATACCACATCTTTTTGGTTGCGGTTCTTTCTTTCTCCATGTTTTGGGACTCAATGAAGCTTGCTCCTTCTGAGTAGTTTTCCGAAACCTAGTCTGCATTCAGAATCTTCATACCGAAGTTGTTACAAATAGAACATTCTATTTCATTTTCAAGAGAAGAAAAGTTATTGTAGGTCCTTTTCATGATCCCAATCACACTTCTTTGATTTCATGCTTTTCTAGTCATGATGGTCTTGTAGGAAACACATTGAGCAGCTTTGTGTCAAAAGTTATGACAAGAGAAACATTGGCCATTGAAGAAATTCCCGAAATTATCAAACCTATTGCCCAGGTGATTGTAGTTTCCATAGGAAAAATGAGAATGATTTACCTATGGTTAGTTGTAACTTCTATTCATCCTTGAAGTAGATTGCCCCGGATTTACTTGGTGATCTCTATTCGTACTTGAAGTAAATTGGCCCTGATTTACGTGGTGATCTGCTTTATGCCTTTGTTGTCGATTGTCAACCTGTTCACTTCTCCTAGCTACATCTAGATAACTTTTGAAGGTGGATGGCTTCTGTGCTTGAGATGCTTCTTCAGAATATCCAAGACTGGTCTTGATTAGAGGATACCACTGCACTTTGATAATCTCATCTAAAGTTTCATATCCTTTAGCAAATCTAAGATTAAGAGCTTTTGTTTTCTCAATATCTTTTCTAAGTCCCACAATTTCACATTCTAACTTTTCATTGTGTTTTTCCCTTTCAGCAAGTTATAATGTCAGAGTATCTATGATCATACTCTTTTCTTCTAAACAGATTTTAAGTTTAGAAATTTCTTCGTAGAAATCATATTCATCTATAACATCCAAGAAATCATCATCTTCAGAAGCCATCAAAAGTCTATAATCATTACATTGTTCATCTTCATCACTAATTGAAAATACATCACTGTATTCACGTGTATAATAGCACTTCTTACTTACATTCTATTTTCTATTCCATTTAATTGGTTCCTTACCTTTGTTAAGCTTATCTTTATGAGGACATTTGGCTACATAGTGACCGACTCTTCCACAAGCAAAACATTTGAAAGGTAACTTACCTCTGAATCTTCCAGAACCCCATTGAAGGTTCTTGACAAAGTTTGATTCTTCCTCTCCTTCTGACATATGTCCTGACTGATTGTAATCTCATTTTCCTGAAGCTTTGAATGCAAATTCTCTCCTATCTGATGGTCCCCCTTTTCTCATTTCGAAAGCATATAGGATTATGTGCAGCTGTGACATGGTAATGCTCTGTAGATTCGGCTTTTATTCTATGGCAGAAACTTTTGATTCAAACTTAGAAGACAAAGATCTTCGAACCTTTTCAACCAAAGTAACTTCTTTTATCTCTTCACCCAAGTTTTTCATAAGATTAACAATCTCATCTATATGTAACAAATAATTAGCCACACTTTCATAATTGTGCATTATGAGATTTTCATATTGAATTCTGAGAGATTGTAGTTTTGCACGTTTTATCTGATTGCATCCTTCATAGCTTAGAATGATCTTGTCCCATATTTCTTTTGTGGTTTTGAGCTACATAACCTTGACAAATTTTGATTGAGATAAACTCCCTAATAGAGTATTAACAACCTTTGCATTTGTTTCATACCGCTTCTTACCAGTTGTATCTGAAGGAGTTGTTGATGGAAATGTGTATCCTACTTCCACGATATCCCAAACTTCTGTACCAAGAGATTGAAGATAGGTTGCGATTATTACCTTCCAATAGATGAAGTTTCTCCCATCAAAGATTGGTGGCCTGATAGATGCCTCCTTTTCATAGTTACTCATGATGATAGATCTTCCTTCAAGTGATCAAGCTTATTTTGAAGGACCTACTCTGATACCAATTGTTGGGAATAATACTAAGAGGGGGGGTGAATCAGTATTATCAAATCAATTATTTTTCATTTCACAATCAGATTTCTATACACTACTTCAGTTATGGGAAATTGTGTATATACGCTACTATATCTAAGGAAACTAACATATATCAGTAAACTTATGATTCATTAAATGTTAATCGTTAATCAGTGCATCAGAACTTCATTAACGATAAGAACAATAAACAGGTGCAGTAAAATAGAACAGATCGTCACACACATGGACACAAGATATAAGGTGGAAACCCAATGTGCGTGAAAATCACCTGCTGCAATCCATCTCTATCTTCTTTTAATAAGAAACTTATTTTTACAATATTTATGTACTGGTGCAGCCTTATACCTATACACAGGCTTCTTCCTGTAGAAGGCTACAACCTTCTCTCATTCTCCAACTTATCCTGCAAGGGAGCTACAACGCCCTTAGCTCTTGTACTAGCTGATGTACTAGTACGTAGCTGTTGACCTACAGAAGGCTACAACCTTCTCTTTCTTCCAGGGACCATGTTTCATAAATTTTTAGACTGGATCCATTAATGATAATAATCAAACAGCAAATGCATCTGCATCAACCAATCTCCTTTGCTTCAATCAAAACTGAGTCAAACAATTACTTCTCTAAATGATGTAACCAAAATACATTAACAGTAACCAGAAACCAATCCTGAACCCAGAACACTGTACTAATAAACTGAAGTAGCTAAAACATATTTCATGAGATGTACACTACTTCAATATGTAGAATCGGCATGCATACACTTTTGTATTAAGGCCAACCAGCGTATACATTGTTTTGACTTACTTAACCAGCGTGTATATGCGCCTTTGTTGTGCCGAACCTGAGTACAGATATATAAAAGATAATTTACCCTTTTCACTTATTTAGACATCAGTTATACCCAAATTATCAAATTTATAGATCAAGTCATGCGCCAAATATAACAGATCAAAATCACACAAAGATACTACTATTCAAGCCTTAAGATCTTGACCCAACAATAGAACTCATCCTTCTTCTAGCGCACAAATTCCTCTTTGGTTCAAATCCAGCTATGCACCATAACCCAATTCTAGATATTGCTCTTCATAAGATATTCAATACTTGAGTGCCTTTGCCTAATGATCTTCTTCTCCTTTTATAGTCTTATGCTTTACTCAATACCATGGACCAAAACCACTTAGAACCATTACCTTGCACCAAATACTTGGGTTCAACACTTTGAACGAGATACCACGGTCCAAAACCATAGGTTCAAATACCAAGAACTAACTACCATGGACCAAAAATATTTTTTCCCACATGTATTCACTTTTCTTTGCATGAAAGTGTGTGCATACGTATACGCACCTCTTGATCGTATAACCCATGTGTATACACAACTTGGTTAAGAGGAACCTGTGTATATCTCTTTTTCTTTTATTCTGAGAGCCTGAACTATGATCTGTCATTTGAGTGAGTTGCCATCAAGGACAACACCTATGTCATAGCGCTGAACCTATGTCATAATGCCAACATCTTTATCCTTTTACCACTTTCCAAACTAAGCATGAGCCTCATGGATTTGTACCATAGCCGAAGGCTGGCCCCAAGGCTTGCACCCAACTCAGACATCATTTTTCCCAAGGTAGGCACCTGACTTAGTATTCTGTTGGGCCCCTATAATGCTAGTGACTCCCCCATTACTATTGTAGTTGTATCCCTTATTAATATTGTTGTGCCCTTATTGTCACCATATTGTTATTACTGTGCCCTGTAGAATCCCTCTATTGTTATTTTTGTGAATTTATATTATTGTTGTTAGGTCGGCTTGGTTACATTGTGAACCCTTAGACTCCTATATATAGAAAGGAGGTTTTGTCATTTCAATCATCCAAGAATTATTCATTTGTACAATGTAAAGGATGTTACCCCCTCGAAAAGGCTGAATTATAAGGTGTGGATCTATCTTTTCTATCTTTTTGTGAGGTGGTTTCATAAAATTTGGTATGAGAGCTTTGGATTCTAGGGTTTCACTACTCCAAATAGGTCATAGAGGAATTTTCACTATAACGTTTTTCTGCGACGTTTCAGAAGCAAACAAAAATACCCATTTGAGATGAAATCACGTTGAGCCTTGGGTCTATTTCAGAGCATTTCGCGCAATATTTGTAAAGATATGATCTGAGAAAGTTGGTCTTTTTGCAGAATCTTGAATTACATTCCAAACAGGTGACCTTGGCAAAATCGTCATAACTTTTGTTTTGAGCATCATTTTGAAATTTCCTAAGAAGTTACAAAAAGAGGACGACCTGTAGTTTCCTATGTATATTTCTTAGACCCAAAGGTCAAAATAGTGACACGTGGTACTTCATATAAGTTAGCTCTTCTGAAAAGGTATATAATCCAGTCATCTTGGGAGATTGTGCATAAATCGTTCTTGGAGAAACTAAATTCGATTAGACTAGTGGAATTGGAAAGAGGATGCAGAGGGCTACTGCAGGTCAAAATTTTAGAACTAGATGATCCGAAATTATAGAGATACATCAGATTTAATATCGAACTCCTACAAAGTGAAAAAGGTGTGTAATATTTTTTAATTTTGCATAAGATTGGTTTGGAAAATTAGTTTGAAGGAATTCAAAGGGAATAGTGAAGAATTATTAGCATTAATTAATGCCTTGAAGAAAGAAAATGGAAACACCTAGTAAGCAACCTGAAAGCTTTAGCATGACTCATGAAGAAGAGAAAGAGATGCAACATGATATATAAAAATTACAAGACCAAGTACAACAAATTTCACTCTCACTAAAGGTAAATGAAGCCAAGATGAATGACGTGAAAGCTAAGATGAATGACATGGAAGCTAAGATAAAGGGCATAGATGCTAAGATTGAAGCTAATGTGAATGGCATGGATGCTAAGATGAATGACATGGACGCTAAGATGGAAGCTAAGATGAATGGCATGGACGACAAGATGGAAGAATTGAAGATAAATTTGAATAAGTTGCTACAAGAAATAGTCACTAAGGTTGAAAGGGTAGTAAAGGAAACTCATGATGAGAACAAAAGAAATGTTAATCATGATTTCAAGACTCTAATGTTGGATTGAACACCCACCATATTCCAAAAATCGATATTAGGAAGTTTGATGGCAAGGATCCCACAACATGGATAATACAGATGGAGCAATTTTTTGATCTCCATAATGTGAAAAACACACAAAAGGTACGTATTACAACTTTATATTTGGAACCAAATCAGTTTGTATGGTATCGATGGATTTGCTCTCGTAAACAAATTGTCACTTGGGAAATTTTTACGAAATAATTGATAGCACATTATGAGGATACAAACAGCAACACCTTTTTTAGCCAATTGATAAGTCTCAAACAAAAGGGTTCAATGATAGAACACATTGAGGAGTTCCAAAAATTGAACATAAGGGTAAAAGATATTCCAGAGGAGCATAGTATTGATATGCTCATAGGTACTCTAAAGGATAATATCCAACATGATGTTCACCTTTGGTAACCTGATTCATTGGAGAAGGCATTCGGGTTAGCAAGAAAAATGGAAAGCAAAATTATGGGAGCTAGGAAGCCTACCACTCACAACTATAAAGATGGAAGTGTTGCTACTCCTAGCCTTCCACAAATCACAGGTTGACACCACAATAATTGGAATAAAAAGTAGGAAAATTGCTTTGTTACAATTGTGATACCAAATACACTAAAGGTCATAAGTGTACCGAGAAAAAATTATTCTACATAGCTTGTGAAGAGGAGGAAGAAAAGGAACAAGAAATGTCAAAAGAAGAGGATATACTCTAGAAAAAAACCCTAGATAAAGAAGAAATGAATCCGACCATACCTTGTAATGCATTGGCTAGAATTACCACTCCTCAAACTATCAAGATAGAAGGACATGTCAAGAAGAAAAGGGTAATAGTGTTGATTGATTCAGGGAGTACCCACAAATTTTATTCATTGTAAGATAGAAAAAGAATTGAATAGCTTCCTATATCCAGCACTAGAGTGTCCAGTAATGGTTGCAAGTGGAGGAACCATAAATTGCTTTTGAAAGTGCCATAATATCAAGCTATCCATGGGAGAATATGTATTGAATAGACCAATGATTTCCATTCCAATGGGAGGTGCTTATGTTGTACTCGGAGTCCAATGGCTACAATCCTTGGGTACAATAGCTTTTAATTTTCAAGAACTTTTCATGAAACTTTTTGTGGTTGGAAAGGAAGTTCAATTAAGGGGGATTGCGGGGAAACGGGCGAAGATAATCAGCTCAAATGGTATGACAAATCTTCTCAAAAAGGAACAATGAGGTGTAAATGCTCAATTATGTTTGCTAGATGTTTCCACATCGAAATAACCTATTTCTCCATATCTCCAAAAAGTCTTGGACAATCATTCCAAGGTATTTGCGACTCCCAAAGGTCTCCCACATATTCATGACAAGATCATGCTATTCATTTGATTCCGAAAAGTGTTCCTCCAAACATCAAGTCGTAAAGATATCCTTATGCCCAAAAGAATGAAATTGAGCATATGGTTGCAGAAATGCTAGAGGCTAGTATAATTCAACCTAGTCAAAGCTCTTTCTTTGCTCCAATAGTATTGGTGCACAAGAAGGATGTATCATGGCGCATGTGTCTAGATTATAGGCAGCTCAACAAGATCACTATTAAAGATAAATTTCCCATTCCTATCATTGATGATTCATTGGATGCATGGCATGGATCAATTTACTTCACCAAGTTGGACCTTCATTCAAGATATCATAAAATTGAAATGGAGATTGAAGACATTCTGAAAACAACCTTTAGAACTCACGAGGGTCATTATGAATTTTTGGTCATGCCTTTTGGGCTTACCAATGCACCTTCTACATTTGAGGGTTTGATGAATTCCATTTTCTAACCCTTCGTTAGAAAATTTGGGTTAGTATTTTTTAATAATATACTAATCTACAACAAGTCTTGGAAGGATCATGATGAACATGTTGAGAGGGTGCTACAACTATTGGAGGAAAAACAATTATATGCAAAAAGCTCCAAATGTTTCTTTGGAGTACAAGAGGTGGAATATCTCGGTCATATTGTGTCTCATGAAGGTGTTAAGGTAAACCCTTGAAAAATTAAAGCCATTAAGGAATGGAAAATCCCCATAGCCATAAAGCATTTGTGAGGATTTCTCATGTTTACAGGGTATTATCGCAAGTTTGTTAAGAATTATGGGAGAATAGCAACACCTCTAACAACACTCTTGAAGAAAGATTCATTTTCATCGACTCCAAAAGCAACAAAGGCATTTGAACATCTTAAAGAGGCGTTGTGCTAAACACCAGTCTTAGCTACACCAGACTTCACAATAACCTTTATTGTGGAATGTGATGCTTCAGGAAATGGAATTGGTGTTGTTTTAATGCAAGATAAAAGACCCATTTCTTTTGAAATTCATCCAATCAAGGGAAAATATTTACAAAAATCTATTTATGAGAAGTAAATGTTGGCAATACTACATGAACTTAAGAAATGGTGACCCTACCTAGTGGGAAGACACTTCAAGGTAAAATTACATCATGATAGCCTTAAATACTTTTTAGAACAAAGATTACCTCCGCGAGAGAAAACAAATGGGTGACAAAGATGTTGGGTTATGACTATGAAATCACCTACAAAAACGGGAAGAAAAATGTTGTGGCAGATACACTCTTAAGAAAAGATGAGGATGTGGAAGCATTGTTGTGTGTCATTTCTATTATCCAACCAGATTGGATAAACAAAGCAAGGGAGGAATGGAAGAATGAAGAAGAAGTCAGGGCATTTATTCGAAAATTACAACAAGATCTAGTACATCTGATACATTTAGCTGCAAAAATGATTCTTTATGGTACAAAGATTGCTTATACCTCTCTAAGAATTCTAAACTAAAACAAAAGATTTTTATGGAATTGCACACTTCTTCCTTAGGAGGGCACTCAGGATTTTTGAAAACTTACCATAGGGTTGAGAAGAAACTTTTTTGGGTTGGCCTTAAATTGGATATTCAAAATTTTGTGGCAGAATGTTTGGTTTTCAAACAAAATAAAGTTGAAACAATTAAGACCCCGGGTCTATTAAAACCTTCATCCATTCCAAGCCAACGTTGGGAGGAGGTTTCAATGGATTTTATCACGGGTTTACCGAAGTCTGAAGGAAAGAGTGTCATCATGGTGGTAATTGATAGAATTACCAAGTATGCACATTTTTGGGGCATTATCACATCTATTTAAAGACAGTATAGTTTCTACTGCATTTATGGAAACAATTCAAAAGCTACATGGAAACCCAAAGATTATTGTATGTGACAAAGATCCCATTTTCACTGGAAATTTTTGGACAAAATTATTTTCTTGTCTTGGTACTTAATTCGCTCATAGCTCATCTTATCAAGCTCAATCTGATGGGAAAACTGAGATAGTAAACAAATGTTTGGAAGGATATCTTCATTGTTTTGTATATGATAAAAAAACACAATGGATTGAATGGTTGCCTCTGGCTGAATGGTGGTATAACACTTCCTTCCATATTGTAGCAAAAATGACCCCATTTATGGCACTTTATGGATATCAGCCACCATCCATCACATCATATTTAAGAGAAAATTCGAAGGTTCAAGCAGTGTAACATCACATCGAGCATCAACATGAAGTTCTCCAACTATTAAAGGATAACCTCGTGTTGGCACAGAATACAATGAAACAATAGGTAGATCAACATCGCAGGGAAAGAAGTTTTGATGTAGGTGACTGGGTATTCCTACGGCTACAATGATATAAACAAATGTCCCTCAAGCAAGCTAAGAAGGATAATAATTTATCACCAAAGTATTATGGTCCACACAAGGTGTTGGAAAAGATTGGTACTATGGCATACAAATTGGATCTTCTTTCGGTTTCTTGAGTACACCCAGTTTTCCATGTTTCATGTTTAAAGAAGGTTATAGGCGACAAGGTCTCAGTTCAAATGAGATTGCCAGAACTTTATGAGGAAGGGAAAATAATATTGGAACCAGAAGTATTTATAGAAATAAGAACTCGACAACTACGAAATCAATCAATTTCAAAGTATCTCATCAAGTGGAAGAACTTATCCACTGAAGATTCCACATGGGATGATGAGAATCTTATACATAAGCATCCATAACTACTCGAGCGTTGAGGATAATACTTTTTTGAATTTTAAGGTTTATACTCCCTCATTACTATTATAGTTGTATCCCTTATTATTATTGTTGTGCCCCTATTGTCCCCATATTGTTATCATTGTGCCCCATAGAATCCCTCTATTGTTATTTTTGTGCATTTATATTATTATTGTTGGGTCGGATTGGTTATATTGTGAACCCTTAGACTCCTATATATAGAAAGGAGGTTTTTTCACTTGAACAATCCAATAATTGTTCATTTGTGTAATGTAAAGGATGTTGACCCCTTGAAGAGGTTGAATTCTAAGGTGTGGATTTATCTTTTCTATCTTTTTGTGAGATAGTTCCATAACATATTCCATGCAAAAGTACTCCAAGCATCTCGAAAGGCTAGCGCACTCCCTCAACCATCACTAAGGTTCACAACCCTAGGCATAGGAGGCCTTACACCCCCACCAAATTTCAACATCCCAATCTAATATCAGGCACTCCGTCTACAATATCAAGCACTTAGACTCCTCATGATGGTAGGATAGCTCCTCAGTAACTGTAAAAGACAAAACAACCACTGGCATATGTAGTGTTGATTGATTATGTCCCCAACCCATATGGTGTTACTTATTCTCCCTCACAGTTATGGTCTCCCATGATATCATAAAATAACTTGACCCTCTCATCACATTTCTAGAGTTCATCCCAGTCACCACATCTCAACATGCACCCAATGCATTAGTTATAATAATAACATCATAAAAATAATCCACATGCCAACTATATCATGTCGTCATGATAAAATAACATAATTTTTAATCACAACATTATGAATAGTAAAGAACTCCATGCTCATGCATGTTATAAAATTTGCATGAAATTACTGCATACTTCACCACCGTAAGTTATAAGGTCATCATATCAACATCAAAGATATATCATGGCATCACATAATAAATGAACCACATGTCAATATACCTCATATTAAAACATCATAATCCCTATTATGCATATCATATCCATTATGAGTGGACAAGGCGATTATCACGATAAATTAACACCACATATACATGACATCATTAACCATATGTTATCAAAACATTATAATTCAAAAATAGTTGAAACCATAACCTTATACATAGTACCATGGGATTAGAAGTTCAAATCTTCGTTACTTTCCCATATCTAAGAAACTATTTTCTATCTCTATGAAATTACTCACATAAAAAAATTGTTGGCTGAATATTATTTGAATATGCCTATTAGTCTCCATAAATCCATCTTATTTTTATTTTCCTTAACCTTTCATTGTAAAGATGGTTTTACCCCTATCTTAAATTAAAAAGTTATATAGTATAGATAGATAGATATATATATACTGAAAAATATAACAATATTTAACAATTTTAAAGGAGTAGTTACCCAAAATATTAGCTTTAACTATAACCATACCTCCCATGTATCACTATTCACATTCTATTTTAGATTTTCAACGAAGTGATCAAAGTGAAAAGTCTTTATTAACTTGGGGTTATGTGTTTGAATCTGAATGTATTTTCTTTCAAAATTGTTTTTCTTTGTTCCGTGAATACTAATAGGTAACCCTAGCTTATTAAAACTATATATATCTTCAAAAATAGATATAAAATATCCAAATTTTATCCCTTATTCCACATCAAATAAATGTATAATTATTGTAATTATTAGCCTTCACCCAATTATCACTTTAAAAATGAGTAAATTAAACAATATTAAAAATAGCCTCCTGAACAATTACATAACTTATTTAACAATTATTTTATGTTCAATATTTTTGGGCATGGAATCCCCCGATGGCATGCTTTTGGGCTCAAAGCCCAAGTTTTGAGTTAATATTGTTGTAAAGCTCCACGAATTATGGGCACGAAATGTATGTTAGAATCATAGGGTTGTCTGCCCTAGTCTTGAATCTAAGGTCAGCCTACCCATGCTCTGTGGACCATGGGATTGTATAAATAGAGTGAGGCTCTAAGTTGTAAAGAGAGATACAATCTAATAGAGAATGGGTTTGAAAGGTCCTAGAGATTAAGTCAAAGTACAAAGTGTCTCTTCAGTCATAGAGTACGAAAAAGCTCTGCAGCTGAGTGCATAGAGGCCTAGTAGAGTCCGCAGCTGAGTGCGTAGGGTGGAGTCAAGTTTGTAATCAGAGAAGAGATTAATAAATAAAGGTTTTGTTACCAATTCTATGTATCTATTTCGAGTTATTATATGTTTGATATCATTTGTAAATATATTGTTTCTTTACTATGCACACTTGTATGAATATTGGATATTGTTAAGTATAACTCAAAGCATACAATTAAGCTAAGTTAAACAACTAATATCAGATTACTAGAAAGGACTTCGGTAATAACAATATTCGCCCCTCAAATAGTGTTGCACAAAGGCAACACCTCAGGCTGTGAGGAACGGGTAAGTGCACATAGTAACGTATGTGTAGAGTCAAATTGTGAACCACTTGAAACCATTAGACATCTCTAGGGTGTGAAAACCTCGTTCTAGCACCCTCCCACACTGCTTCGAGTGAGACCTCAGTCCGCGCTCTATGGAGTGTTGTCAAAAGGGCTAGTAGTACTAGGATTTGTTTGGATACATCACCTCTGAACCTAGGTTAGGCCCCAAAAATCCAAAAAATGATTTTGTTACCGAGACCAAGATCTGCATAAGGGATGTTCGATGTCATGTCACTGGAATCTGACAAAGAAAGAAATTGAATGGTAGTTGGACAAAAAGATTCACGAGTTCACGACTTAGGAAAACAATAATCCAGGAGTATCAAAGGAACAGTCATTATAGCATTGCTTATATATGGAAATCCATGAAATTTTCTTTGCATCCTTCCCCTATAAGTTGTATGAGTCGATCGTGAAGTTATCAGACATTCGAGGAAGGTGTAGGATCGATAAACCAATTGTGTTGACTCGAGAACTAGTCTGCATACTAGAACCATCAGAAGGTAAGATCACATGCGCTGTGGACCATTGGCTCAATCGAATTATAGGGGTTTGAACACTGAATTCACGGTAGATTCTCCAGTCAGCTACGATGATGTAGAATGACGCTTCCTCAAAGGACTACGAGGTAAGTACATTAAATCTTTGAAAACTTGGATTACAATGTTATTGTGTGAAAAGCAGGTTATGGAAATAAATTGTTTTTTGGGGCTACGCGGAGTGGGAGGATCTATAGAAATGAAGGTAGGACAGATATAGAGAATAGCCCCTTGATTTTTCCTCAATGGGAAAGCGAGAAAGAGCTCTCAAATGTTTCACCAAGAAGTGCGATTAGTCTGATAAGGTAGCGAATTCCATGCATAACACCTCCACGTACACCACCACCAGTCTCATCGTCTTCACCCACATCTCCTCCCACACAACCTCCACCACCACCATAGTTCAATATGGCAAGCGTGATAAAATTTCCAATGTTCAAAGGAGTAGGGAACGAAGATCTGGACGAATTTTGGTTCGTAGTAAAAGCAGTATGGGAAGCACAAGGAGTCATGAAACACAATATAAAAAAGGAAACATTGGGAAGTGCGTTTTAGGATTGCGCACTGACATTGTATATTAAGCATTCTAATTACCATCCAACCATAGGGATCATTGATATCTATGCTGTTTTGAACAGGGAATTTAGCAAGCCACAATTGTAGACATTGTTGATTATCAAGTTTAAGGAAATCACAATGCTTCCAAGAGAGACCCCCTAGGAGCTAGATCAGAGCTTGAAGAGTATGATTCACAAAGCCAACATGATCTTGATGGATGGAAAACACTGCACATGGTTTGTAGCAACACTAACGCTTCATCTAAGGACCGCACTGTCGTAGAAAAAGTTATCCACCCAGGCCGAATATTTGGAGATTGTAAAGAGACTACATGAGATCCCAATATAAGATCCTAGCCTGGGAGTCAAACAAATTCAGACGAAACTAAAAAATTTGTGTTTGGAAACGTAGAGTTTGAAACAGGATAGGGCAACCCGCTTAGAGGCACGTGAGGAGGTATGGTGCATAAACTGCAATGGATAGGGACACGACAAGGACCATTGTCTAGTCTTCACGAGCTACTTGGCAAGAGGAGGGTCGATGCCATTAAGACTAGAAGCAAAAGAAGTACTGAGTGCGGTGCATGCATTATGGTGCATGATTTGTTAGATAGGATGAAAACATGCTACGGATAATTGTAATCTATTACAGAATTATACGCAGACGTCCCAGTAGTTGTTCTGTCATTTCTACAGAACTGTAGGCCATGACAAACACACCTGTAGAAGTTGTGAACAGATGATGGATTAGACTCCTACCTATAGAGTTAAGACTGAAATGCGAGCCCTTGACCAAAATGTAGGAATCACATACACTAGATTCTAGGGGCGCAAACGACGTCGAAGTGGAATGGACCCAGGAAGGGGTCGTGGACAGCTGATTTGTTACAATTGTGGAGGGCCAGGGCATTATGCCCGCGATTGTATAAACCTAACGAGGGCATCATTTTTATATTGTACCCAGTTTTATCATGATATGGATGATTTCCTTACACTAATAGCAATGTTGCATGATAAAGGAATACTCCATCCTCCACCGACTCATAACCTACAAATGATGAGGTCTTAGCCACGCGAAGAGGAGCTGAATGTAAACATCATGCTTTGAAGTCGTACCATAATAGGAGGTGACAAAGGTAAGCAGCCAGAAGAGAGTGCGTGGGTTCACAAGGCTCCAACAAAAGAAGGAGAGTTTGATTTGGAGCGTGTGAAGGAGACATTCATGGAAGCTAAGAAGAGCTTCATGGAGGCCTCCACTTCAAGTAGCAAGGATCAACTAGAACCATAGATGGATCCTTTAATGGTCACTACCTTTCTCGAGACATGCATGAAGTTGTTGTGCAATAGGAAAGCAGTGAAAGGAATACAAGAACTCATCACTAGATGTGCTGGATCAGGGGAACTGCACGTAGTCCGGAAGCTCGGAAAGCACACATCATGAACATGAAGGGAAATGAGATTGACTGTGTAAATCAGGTAGTATGAAATGGATCAAGTAATTCTAGATCTAGGATTAGACGTGAATGTACTACCAAAACAAACATGGGAACGCATGGGCAGGCCCTTGTTGCAGTGGTCCCCTATTCAATTATGAATGGCGATCCAAAAGAAAAGCCTACCGATGGGAGGATTGTAGGGAATAACGGTAGACATAGAAGGTGTGAGTGTGCTTGAAAATTTCTAAGTGATAGAGATTTTCAATGACATCAATCCCTATCCTATGCTATCGGGAATAGATTGGGGCATTGACATGAATGGTGTGATAAATCTAAAGAAGCAAAAAATGATTTTTGAGAAAAAGTCACTATGCGTAGTGGTACCTTTAGACCCTACAGAAGGATCATACTACATAGAGCCAGTGTGTGACAACGAGAGGAATGATGATATAGACTGTATCTACAAGATAACTGCTCGAGAACATGATTGGGTAAATCCTATAGCTGATGGCAAGATTTCATGGGAGCACGAAAGCTCCTTCACATCAGATTCATATGAGGAAATAGAACGATGGAAGAACCGATTACATGAGGTGACCACACTCAACTGCAACATGATAGTAAGATCACTGCATTGCGTAAAAATAGAGGTAAGGGATTTGCCTATGTATGACGGGTTGATAGCGGTGGATGAATACCTGACCACATATGAAAGAGAGGTGCTAGAACAGTAGTGTTTTGATGCTCTGAAATGGGCACTACAAGCTACACTCTCAAGATGGTGGGGTGTGCATTAAAGAAACTTTGAGAACTAGCACAAATGTAGAACGGTGATGCTTATATAGTTTAGAAAGCCTCAGCTATAGATGAAAGATTGATATGATGGACAAAACAACCTATACACCCACCTCTCTAGATGGGTACAGGCGTATGGTATGAAACCTGCAAAAATACACACCATCCTCGTGATAGAAAATAGGAACAATAAGCAGGAGTGGGCACAATGAAGACACGAATGACAAATGATGATACAAACAAGCATGCTGAAGATTATATGCAGGGAATCCTTTCATAAGGTGTGTGAAGTGTTGAATGCAGTTGACCAGGTGAGACACACTGACGGGGACTTGCACGTACCAGTGGTTCTATGGGCTTATAGGACCATGTGCAAAAACTTGACCATGCAAGAAGTTCTGAGGCTGAAGTATGAACCAAGGGATGTAATCCCTATGGAGCATATGAAGCCTAGTCTACGCATAGCAACACCCATAGGTACGATAGTATGCAAAGGTTAGAACGAAGGAATCACACAACATCGAGAAATATAACACATAAGACTTGATGAAGAAATCTGATAGGGAAACCTTAAACTTCACAAACCTAAAAAAAATTGGGTACAGCTAAGGGAGAAAAGTGCTTTGATGGATGCGGGGTCAAGAATCTGGAAGACGAAATAAAGGAAGCATTTCTCACTGAAAAACTGAGGATGTTAAGGCAAGGTGTGTATGATCATATTGACATGTTGGAGGACTATCGCCATGAACTCATTAGTTTGCTGCCTTGGCTTAGACTACATATTGCGAAATGTAGTGACTAGGGTAGTGCGTTGCAAGTAGTAAGGTGCGCGGTGTTGATCACAAAAATGGAAGGTGAGGATTTTCCATGAACCATGGTGTAGGATGGGATGGAGCCTTGTATAGGTGGTGCAACCACCTAATTAGTCTTAGTAAGAATAGTCTTAGCACTATGGGATGTTGAAAGGCAGCAGGAGACTATAAACTATTCTGCCTAGGAGCTGCATGATATGGTAGATGTGCATAGAAGTAGAGTGTCACAAGGTTTGAAACTATGCATGGAGGGTTGTGTTGCTATGTGGTTTGGCTAGGAAGTGACCATTGAGGTTATTATTCATGCTGGGATGTGAAATTTGAGGTCAAATGGAGTAGGAAGCGAGCATTTAAGACACAATGTATGGGTAAGATTTGGAAAGTGCACTGCCAAGAAAGCATTAATGGCCCGAAATTAAGGGGAATTGTTGAATTCAAATTCAAAAGGCATTATAAAACACAAAGGGTTGGCCAGCGAACAACACTTTGTCATTTGAAAGTTAAGTGTTTGAAAAAAGCACTGAGTATTGAGAGACGAGCGTTAAGTGAGCCCCTGAGTTCACGAGTGATAGAATACAACCTAGATACAATGATGGCCAATAAAGATGGTTGGGGAATCAAAGAGGTAACCACCGGTGAGGCCGCATAGACCCCAATGGTGGAGAATGTCCCAGAAGGTTTCAGGGTTGTGGCAAGAATCCCCAAATCACTGCCAACGCCAAGTCCCAATATAGATAAACAAGCAATGGCCCCTATATGCATGTCCTAGAGGAAGCCAGTACGCAGTAAGCTATCAATTGCAGAAAAGCAGAAAGTTGTCATGATCGACAAAGATGAGGAGGAAGAAGATTTGCAGACTCTTATCATCACAACACATGAAGAAGAAGATAAGGAGGAATACATTCAACCTATATGCTCTACAAGAAAATCTCCCATGTATGTCCCTCTGCGGAAAGGGAAAACCAAAGTGCCAAAGCACCTTGACGAAACCAAGAGCTCACTCCAAACCCTGCTCCTCTCAGATGGCATAGTGCTTGAAGGTGCAAACTTGGGCCACGTGCCAACCATGAAGTTTGAAGACTGAGACCTCACTAACTATGAGAAGTTCCAGTAGCTAGAGACCATGAACCTAATGAAGTAGAAAACTACAGGGGTAATGATAATGTTAGAGCCACGAAAGTGGTTGGGTGGTGTGGAAAAGGTTAGGTTGCTGCACTTATTATGGATACCACATTTCCACTATGCACCCAACACCATTTTCATCATCAGGTAGCTGCTCTGCCTAGTGCATTATGGGTATCTATGGCTGAAGGAGATTATCTACATCACCACAGATCTAAGCCACTGCATTTCTCGGCTCCCCTGCAAAGTAAAGGACTCCAAGACCATAGTCAAAGGAAAGAGCAGTGGTTTGGCTCTTGTAGAAGCCATGAAGGAAAACTACAAGTTGAAGAAGAAGAAGAGGGGCTACTCCATCTCAAGAATCAAGGGCAAAGGGGTACACATAGCAACCCAACTCCTGGCCGACAAATTTATGAGAAAGTTCTACGCCGATGAGGTACTAGTGCCGGTGGTTGCACTGGCCAACCAGTGTGTGGAAGGGGGTCTAGCTCGACTAGTCTGAATTCCTTTGCAAGGAATTTTTCCAAAACTGTCACAAAGCCTAGGAGAAAGGTAAAACCTTCCACTATGCGTGTTTGTTGTCATCCATCATGCTCATAGCGGGGGAACTACCAGGAGATAGTCAATTCTGCAACATTGACAGAGACTTACCAAAGGCCGTGAAGGACGCTTCGCTCTGGGCCATAAAGGACACGAAATGGATACGCGAAACCAAAATCTTCTGGTTTCCAATGGATATGAGCATCCAGATGTGGATCAATCGGAGGTCGTGCCTATCACCTATAGTGTGTATATTTTTCCAAAGTTTAAGTCCGAGATGCATAATGTTTACATTAGGGTGCGCAAGGATACAACAAAGTAGTGGATGAAGCTCCCATTTATAGCCACCAACGATGCCATCTTCACTACCTTGGAGACATGGCCTCCAGAATGGCGCTCCCTAGATCTGGCAAAACTGGAGAAGGTGATAGTACATAAGAAAAAGGATGATGCCAAGGTGTGCGTCACCCAATTGGTCAAAAAAATGTGATAGGAAATAGAAGTAGCTATGGAAAAGGTAGCATAGGAAGAAATACAGAAAGTCGTAGAATAGAAAAGGGCTATAGAGGCAACAGCAGCAGCACAGGCAGTACAGGCTGCAACCGCAAAGGCGGATGAGGGCCAAGCAACATCCTCGCAAGTTTAGGAGGTAGAGGAAACAGAAACAACATAATGGAACATAGACCCAGGGACCACATCCACATGGTTGAAGCAACCACACATCATAGAATGAGCAAGACCAAGGAAGAAGTTCAAGGCCTTGATGTTGTCCATTGACCTGATCACCTTAAATAAAGGTGATCCCTATTACATTAGCGAGATGGTCTATGATGTCACAAGTGAAATGTTTCAAGATTTTATGCAGGAGCACCAGACTGTGTTGGGGGCCCTTAGGGTGTAGCTGCAGGAGTTACAGGTGTTGCCCCCTTAGGTGGGTACCCTTTCTACCCCCCTCGCAATAGGATCCCTGGCATGAGAGTAGATGTTGTGTGAACGGATGGAAAACATGATAGTGTTAACGGAAGGGGCCCTAGTCATAGTGAATGTGACCGATAAGTTTTTGGTTAACATGTTGAAAGGCCTTGGCCTTAATTTGATTGCCCTTCTACAAGAAACATGTTATCAACTATAGGATGGGATAACGACAGAGCTTCGAACTAGGGAGAGCCACACAATCCAAGTTCTTAGTGAACAAAAGATAAACATGGAACAACTCACCTTCCAGCATGATAAATTGGTGTCACAAAATCAACACTTGGAGCAAATAGCAGATGACACTTGCCGATGCGTCCCAGAGCTAACCATCCCAATAGATCTACCAGTAGAGGTGTAGATCCACAAATTCATAACCAGAGTCCACGAGGTCAGGGAATAAATGAAAAAGTTTCAACTAGAGTTTAATCTTCATATTGCCGAGTTTCAGTTGAAGGTACAACCTTCCACTTCCCCGAAAGTTAAAAAATAGCGAGCTAGTGCTATCGAAACAAGGTTGGAAGAAATTTTGGGTGCAAAGCAAGACTGTACTAGCATGTTAGAACAAGCACTTGATGTCCTCCGGACTTTGTAGGAGGACGCCAACATCCAGAGTGTGGAGACAGAGGCACGAGAACTCCAGTAGCAATATGAAAATTTCTGAGGAACTGCATAGATAAACATCCTCACTCATTGGCTTGCGAGGATGCAGCAAGCTATGCACAAAAGGAGCAGGTGGATGTTATGCGTCACAAGGAGGTAGTTCTCAAAGTGCACATTCAGCCATGGATTGATGAGGCCTTCATGATCATGGCGCATATCGAAGGAAAGCTCGCGCACATACAGGGGATGCACACACAGAAGCAAGGAATCACGTCAGACACAGACGTCTCAGAAGAACAGATGCAACAGGTTCAACAAGCAGTAGCTTAGTGCATTGTAGACATCATTAACATTCGAGAATAGTTGGAGGGACTTGCACTAAGATCGTCGTACTGACAGAGTGACTCAACGGTGAGTCACGATGTTTGTGTTGGGGGCTTGTTGGGCATGGAATCCCCCCACGACATGTTTTGGGGCTCAAAGCCCAAGTTTTGATTTGATGTTGTTGTAAAGCTCCGTGAATTATAGGTGTGAAATGTATGTTAGAATCATAGGGTTGTTCTCCCTAGTATTGAATGTATAGGCCTACCCATTGTTTGCAGACCATGGGATTGTATAAATACAATGAGGCTCTAAGTTGTAAAGAGAGATCCATTCTAATAAAGAATGGGCATGAAAGGTACTAGAGATTAAGTCAAAATATAAAGTGTGTCTTTTGTCGTAGTGTAGGAAAAGGCTCTGCAACTGAGTACGTGGAGGCCTATTAGAGTCCGCAGTAGAGTGCACGGACCCATGCAGCTGAGTGTGTAAGGTGGAGTCAAATCTATAATCAAAAAAGAGATTAATAAAGAAAGGTTTTGTTACCAATTTTGTGTATCTTTTCTGAGTTAATATATGTTTGATATCATTTGTGAATATATTGTTTCTTTACTACATGCACTTGTATGAATTGTGAATATTGTTAAGTATAACTGAAAGCATACAAATAAGCTAGGTTAAACAACTAATATCAGACTACTAGTAAGGACTTGGGTAATAACATTGTCTGTCTCCCAAGTAGGGCTACGCAAAGGCAACACTTCAGGCTGTGAGGAACAGGTGAGTGCGCGTAGCGATGTACACGTAGGCTCGAACTGCAGACCACTTGAAACCATCATACATCTCCACAGTGCGGAAACCTGGTTCTAGTCCCCTCCCATACTAATTTGGGTGAGACTTTAGTCCATGCTTCATGAACTGTTGCTGAAAGGGCCTGTTCTACTAGGATTTATTTTGCTAAATCACCTCTGAACTTGGGTCAAGCCCCAACAAGCCAACAAGTATAATCAACGAAAGATATTTTATGTTCAATAATTATTAATAAAAATATAATAATTTATACGACTATTATAACACCAGTATATTGATAAAAATACATCTATAGTCATCACATTCATCATAATATTATAGTATTATAATAAATAATAATAATTATTTTTAGTGTAATTAAATTAGCAATTACACCAAATGTTGCGAAGGAAATGTTGTAAGGAATAAATTTGAGAAGAGTTGTGCCATATAAAACATTATTGAAAATAAAAATTAGTAAACAAAATGTCATTCTGAGTTTGAAGATAAAAAGGAATCAACAACATTATGCCAAATCGATACATTCTTGACATATTCTATAACATTTCCAACATAAATTGTCTGTTAATATTCAAAGATGGTGTTTCAAGTTCCAATAGAAAATATTTGATAGATTTTGAAAAAATACAAGTAGTGGATGACATGAGATAAGTAAAATAAAATAGTACATAATATGATGGATATCTTTCCAAATTCTAGCATTTTATTAATAGGAAAACCTCATTTTTAGTTATGACCATGCCACTAATGAAAAGTAAGACTATTTATAACTAACTAATTATTATTTTCTATTAATAACCTTTTCACAATCTATCTTCCTCCCAATGATTTTAATAACATTATTATAATTCATTTCTTCTTTTTACTGCTATCCCTAACACATGATACAAATAATAAGGGATATTTTCCACAAATTGGACAATGATTCACCATAAATATGTAACATATTATTGTAAATTATAACAGTGCAACCATTTTCATTTATTCAAATGTTTTTTTGGGTGTGATGTTCCCACCATGGGGATTTTGTTTCAACCATTGTTCTATTTTATTCAATGAAATTTATTCCATTGTCCTTTTCCCAATAACAACTTGTTTCTAATGCAACCACTATAGCTAGTTATCCAGTCCTACCCAATCCAACCTATCTACTAAATATATACAAACTAAGCTCACATGAAACTAAGAGAGAATCCATACCATTGGAATGTTACATGACTATATTTCAAGATTTCTTACTTTTTTTAAACATCCCTTTCAATATTAGTAATTTGATGTTGTTCATTTTCATTATGACTTACTACTTGCAAACACTTAGGGTGCAACTCGTAACCACAATGAGAACATTGATAATCCCACAAATGCTAGGCTAAAAATTCTAGACCTGTAATTATCGAGGAACTCCAAACAAACTTCTGATGGCTGAAGGGGAACAACAAACCAATCATTGGGAAAAATAACTAGTTCCCTCTCGAAGCACTTTGCATGAGGGCGTTCATCAATATGGTCTTCCTACCCATATCCCTTAAGAGTCTCAATAAATTCCTAGTCCCTGTCAGCATCAATGTACACAAATGTTATTTCCTTTCCATCCCTCTTGAGTTCATCATATGCCGTTGAAATCACATATATGGCATGATATAGACAAACAATAAGGAAGTAAGGGTCCATGGGAAGGCATGTTAGTTTCCCATCCAAAACACTAGATTCTACGCAAGATTTCATTGTAGTTAGCATACGTAAGTCCATATTATTTAATGGAAAATTTGGTTTGCCTTCAGTGGAATTGTTATTTCTTAGCTCTTGTGCCATTGAACCAATCTTCCCATTACTCTCCACACTCATGTGTCTCTATAAATATATGGAGTAGTTTGTTTTCCTTATTTTTCCAACCTTAAAAAATTTTAAAGAACCAATTTCTCCCCCTTATTGTCTTCACAGTCTTGTATATATTGTTTTCTTTCCTCTGTTTGTCAAGGCTTCATATTATTTAAACCCCTTTTGAGCTACAAGGGACCCATAGTATGCATGTTTAATCATTCCATAGGAATAATCATGCAAGTCCCTGGATTAGGTAGCAAGGAGGAGCAAGATGCATAAGCACAGATGGAATTGGTTTCCCCCAAGTGACCAACTATTGGTTGTGGGCCTCTGGATGAATGTATTCTTCCCTCACTTTCCAACTAACACAATGTACTTATATGGCCAAATGCTAAAAATTTAGGTAATCCCTCTACCTCATTGTCATTGACTCTAAACACTCACTCAAATCTTTGATTCCCCCTTAAAAATTATTCTTATACTTTGGCATTCCTGTTAAATAAAATTAAACCCATTACACTTTTTTTGGGGACCCGTAGACTCACTTGGTATCATGTTTCTTTTAAATTCATAATAGATTTTAAAGTTATAGAGTAAATTCCTTCAAAAGATAAAGATGATTTTAAGTTTATTTATATGTTAGGAGGATAATATCATAAATTTAACTATTGAAAAATCTATAACATGACTAATCATCAATTTTTTAATCAACTTAAAGGATTGAAGCTTGTACATTATAGCAAAGTGTAATATTAAAAAATCATACTTCGTTATAGGTAGAAAAGAAGCAAAATCAAATCTCCACGAGTAACAAGAGATATGCCCAAAGAAACAATAACATCAACATAATGCAAAATATATTTCTTACAGCAGAGCTATAAAACATGTAATACGTTTATGTTTTCTAGATAGTATTTGTAGCATGAAAAACTCTAACTAAAAGTCCTTGCACCATGAAATACATGTCAGTAGTCTCACCTTCCAATGGAATTTTTTCTATAATTTCATGAACAAGAAAAGAACTGTGAATGCCTACTCACTCCACGATTTTCTTTTTGGAAAACTTACATCATAACATGGTTTCCATGAAGTTTTACCCTATGATGGGTATTAAAATTGTAGCAAAATCACCATGTTAAAATACGATGTCTACTCAAAAGCTAATCAAAGGAAGAAGGCAGTACTCTTTCAAAGTCCCCACCCAATCCTTAAGTGGCGAGTAACAGACCCGAGAAACTATATTTGGAAACCAAATATACATAATTACCAAAATCTTTGGAGCCTCCATCTAGGAAAGACAAATAAACAACAACTGTGTCTTTGTAAGCATAAGCTTCAAAGTTCAAAACCCAATTTTTTTATTTTGACGTAGCAAAGCTTAGGACTTAAACATAAGCATAGATTATCATGTACATTGTTCCTTGCCATCTAACAAAGTGCCAATTTCATAGTTGGTCTTTAAGTTTTCATTAGAATGGGTTGATCTTTCCTACACTATGTGCCAATTTGATCGTTGATTTTTAAATTTTTGTTGCAATATGTCAAGTTGTCTTGGGATAATATTTTAAAAGCGCTATACTTTTACATTAAAAATGGAAATTAATCTTTGGTATAATGACTCTTCTAGCTAGATGTTCATTTTTAATGTTTTTTATGTAATATTTGTTTTGCATAATGCCATGGTTGAAATATGTTCAAAACATTAGGTTCTTTATAGTCATGATCTTCGGCTTTATTTCCATGGTTGAAAAGTTCTCAAAATTTTAAGATTTTTCTAAATCGTGATATTTTATGTTTAATGCTATAGTTGAAAACAATTATAAGTATTTGTTCTTTAACAATATGGCTAAAATGGTTGGAATTTTAAAGTTTTTCAGAGACACGATATATTATCTTTAATGCCATGCATGAAAATTGTTGAAATTTTAAGGTTTTTCAGAGTGATAATAATTTATCTTTAATGCCCTTATTAAAAAATGTTGAAATATTAACCTGGAAAAAAAAAGTTATTCCAGTATCAACACTTTTCATTTCCACGATGTTTTTTGTACAAAAATAATTGATTTGCACTCCCATTTTTAAAAAATGTTGAAAAATTACCCCAAAAGAGAAAATGTTGATACAACATTAACAATTTATTTTTTTGGCTTTTTCTTCTTGGGGTTTTTTTTACTAGAGTTTTGGTTTTGCGTTTAAAGTTCTCTTTTGATAGTTTACTTTGTTACATGTCAACTCCATATTTACCATAGATGAAATTACACATCACCCTCATATTGGGTTGTAGAATGCACCTCTCGGGTAAATTGAATTTCATAGCTTCATCATTTTCTTTCTTGTTTGTCCATAGTCTAGTTTGTTTCTAGCTATTAGGAGTTCCAGTCATGTTCAAGTCTATGTGGTTTGTTGTTTTATTTTGTGTTTTCATGTAGTAAACTTGGAAACCAAGAAAGGTGTTCATTTCTAGGGAAACTCATGAGGAAGGAACCACCTAGATATTTCTAAAATATGTATTTGCATTTTGTCATGCAAACTATTTAGGAAACGTAAAAAATGAAGTAAACATATAAATATTGTTTTGTTGTTTCCATAAAAAACTATTTGTAATGAAGTTAATAAGAAGATCCATTTCTTATAAAGGAAGATCTTTTCCTAATAATAGAATCATAACATTCTTTTTGAGATCTTGTTGTTTACATTTCATTGTTGCATTTCTTATAAAGGAAGACCTCTTCCTCATAATAGAATCATGGTATTCTTCTATAGATATTGTTGTTTATGTCTCTATTGTTTCATTGTGTCATGAATAATTAATAATTCTCAAATATGCATGTAGATCAATTGGTATCAAAGCAGATAATATCAGCACATTTCTACTCAATATCAAGGAGTGCATGGCAATCCATCAATTTATTCAAATATTATTTTCATAGGCTCATGGTTCAATAGTCCAAACCCTTACCTATTCAATTCCCTTCCCAATGTACCTTCCTCAATGTGATTTGAGCCATCTGATCACCAAGAAGTACATTTCAATCCATTTGGGTGGATGGAAATCATATTGCCTCTTAAAGAAGCCACATTTGATGACTCACTAATCTACAATTTGGCTATGGCTCTCCATGAGATAATAAATCTAAAACAATAGAGACACCCTCCATGACACATGTAGTTGGATACACACTTTAAATTACCCAAAAGTTCTAGTCAAATGAATGGAGAGCTTATTGATTCTTGCACTTGTAGTATTTCCACCTGTTTCAAAACATGTCGTGAGATCCCATAGGACATGAAGCTTCAAATCACCAACCTACAATTTAAATTCACGGAACAAACATGGTGGGATAAACAGTTAGATAATATATTCTTGGTTCTTGAGCTCAAAGAGATTGAAATGGCGATTTATGCTCACATCACTACTTGGTATGACTTCTATTAGAAATTAAGATCATGCTTCTATCCCCTCATATATATCCATAATATCCTTGCAAAGTAGTTATAGTTTCACCAATTACTAAACCAACCAGTACATGCCTACATTAAGGTCTTTTGCAAGTTTCACATCCAAATGTGTATCTATGATGTGGAAGAGGTACTTATTGTGAAATCTAATTTTGGTTTGTTTATGGTTTTTCATGGAGAAGTTGAATTTTTGGATAGTCCTTCCCTGGAAAAGGTCTTCCTTTGACCCTTCGCTGTGGAAGATAAATTGGTTCCTCGAATTCGACCTCCTCAACCCAAATATTGTCTTCTCGTGATAATCCTTCTCATGATAGTCCTTCTAATGTGACCCCTGCCTCATCATCCACACCTCACAATACCTCCTATTTTACCTTCCATAAGATCAATTTCCATAATTCTATCGATTGCTAAGATCTTAAAACTATGCACACTAACAAAAATACTTTTACGAAGCTAAAGAAACTAGTTTCCCCTATCCATATTGCAGTTGTTTCTCTTGAAAATCCTTCTGAATGATATCCCTTTATTATTCTCTTAATTTTTAACGATGTCAACACCTCTATTGCACTATTTACCCATAATTTTAAGATAAAACATGAATTGGCTACCCTTACCCTTGAAAATGGGACTCAAAAGAATCTTGTGGCCTAGTACTTGTTTCAATGTCTTATCCTTCTAACCACTCCACACTCGACCCCATATCAACTTGGTTGGGTACAAAAGGAAATACTTTATCTTACTGTCTCCTGGAATTTCATAATGAGCTTTGTTATTGTCTCCTTTCAAGATATTGTAGCATGTGATGTGGCATGTGATGTGGTTGTTGGTGTATCATTATGTATGTTATGACATGAGGGAAAATTAGGGTACCCATAAATAAATATTTTAATTTTTTTGTTAATACTTCAATTTCTATTGTGTTGGAGTTAGTTTAAGAATTATGAGCTAAGCATTAGAGTATTTTTGCACACATTATATGCCAATCCCCTTCATCACTGCAGAAGTGTAGCTTATGCATTTCCCATTGGTGGCTCAAGTGAGTCTTCATCTATTTTACAGGAAATATAAAAAGGTACGATATTTAGTGGTTTTTTGCTACCTGTATTTCATGATTTAATCCAAGTTGGATTATTTGTTGTGCCAACAAATGGTTCTATTAGATTTTGAGTTATTAATGAAGCGGTTGTGGAGTCCCACTAAGGATGAAATAAGATAGTGGATTAAAGAAAAGAAATGGGAATTTACTATTAGCGAGATTTTGACAGATTACTGTTGATTAATGGCTACAATGGTTGCTTTTATGAAATTCTACAAATTTTTCCTTGTTGAGTTTCTAGAATTGTTAGTAGAGTAGATATAGAAATTCAATGATCAAAACTGAAAATGGTGACTTATGGAGCCAAAGTGGTGGACTGTTGAGATGGTCCAGTAGTTAACGGTTGTAGATAACAAAATTTTCCGTGCAAATGACTATTGGCTTGAGAGTGTTTTAGGAGGATATATTACAAAATTTGTGATTGATTCCATCATTTCTTATAGTGTTGATGCAATAATTTTTTTGAATGGACCACATGGGAGGTAGATTATATCATTTCCCACTTCCATTAACTTGTTCCTATGTGATAAGGGAGTTTTGAAGATGGTATCTGATAACATGAGTGCCTAAACGCCTAGTGCATTAAGGGATAGCTAGAGGACAACCAGGGAATAACCTGAGTGAATAGGGCCTAGGCTATAGCAATATACAGATGAGGAGCATGAAGGAAATGTTGAAAATTTGAAATAGGTTATTAAAGGGTATGACACAAAAACTGAGGAAGTAATGCATGGTAAAAAATTATGACAAGGTTTGAGAATAGAGTCTTAAGTAGTGGAAGAAGGTTATGAGGTAGAAGTGAAAGATAAGATATATATGCATTTCCACCAGTAGTTGATTGAATTCTAGTGAAGGTGATGAAGAGAGGAAATAAGAGAAGAAAGAGTGGTGGATACTTGAGAAGCTATTAGAGATGTAAATTTTCATACTTCCCATAGAAGAGTAGGTTGGAGGAATTTTACAACACAACTTGAGAGTAGTAGAACCTATGAATCCCAATGACCCTACTTAAAATACACCCTCTGTCAAACTCATGAACTCACATTCATCAATTAATCAATTGGTAAGTTCCCCAAATAGTGTTTACAATACTTTAGTTACTAAGGAAAGTTAAGATAGTTAGACTAGTAGTAGGAGTGAGTCTATCCAGTTGAAGAGAAGATGACTGAAGAGTTATTTATTGAAGAAAATTGCATGTAGTGCACTATAATAGGTAATGAATATACATATAAATATGTTATCTAGAATAAGTACATAGAAGAAAATGGAAGGTACTTCAAAGATTCCCGTGTTTCTTGGTTTTGGGACTGAGGATTGCGAGCAACACTTGTTTGTATGTGAGGTAGTATGGATGAAAATAATTTTCAAGATGAACCCACCAAGATTATATAGTTGTAGATTGCTTTCATATATCAAGCATTAACATGGTATATCAAGTACAAGAGTAATTCTTCAACTCGATAACTATGAACCTTAGAAAAAATCAAGCAAGTGATGCTAAACAAATTCCATAGGACCAAGTCTTCATCATAGTGCATCATAGGGTTGGAGAAGATCCATTAGGGAAAAAACAAGATTTTTTGGGATTATGATCAAATATTAAAAGTAGTTATAGGTAGCTTGAAATTTGGGATCTCAAATTAGTAGTGTTTGGATAAATTAATGAATATTAAAGTGTCCTTTGTCAACCTAGTCTGTAGAAATTGTAAATTTTGAATACAGGGAGTGCAAGTAAAGGGTCTAAACCTAAAACTAGTAACCTATGTCTAGAAACTACTCTACATGCTTCACAATATAGACATCTATTACTAGAAATCAAAACTAAAAAAGGCTAACCTAAGAACATGCACAACATGAAATAAAATTAGGTACACATTGTTTACCCTCTCTTTTGATTCCCCAACCACACTCATGAAGAAACCTTCCACTTTATTAGCTCAACGCTCATGCTCATGCTCAATACTTAGAAAGGGGTTGAATACAAATTTAAGGAGTTATGGTAAAATATAATCTTCTTTGAAAGAGGAAAAATATCTCAAGTTGTCAATGGACTTGCTATCTTATCTTTCTGCTACAGGACTATTCAAAGGCTCTATAAATGCCACATATTAGAAGGGTATGGTTCTGACAAGAGCACAACAAGGAATATTTATGAATGAATGGATGTGTAGTAGAGGAATGTTATAGGGGCTCTACACTTTTGCACTCAAAGCAATTGTCCCTGTAAAATTATGTGTCTACTATGGTTTTCTCTTGGGTTGCATACACACATTCATATTCACAGTCATAAACATCCAATAATCTTAAAAATATTTGTTTGGGTTAACCTCATAGCTGATGTAAGATAAAATGTTTGGGGAAGATCTCTTGATACTATATTTGTGTTTGAAAAATAATTTTGTATTATATATATATATGATTGGTCAATTTCCTAAGAGAATAGGGATGTCAACAATGTAAAGTAAAATCAGTCTCAATTTCTAAAACCGCTCTTACTCATGTGCATCCAAAAAATATCCAATAGAAATTCAACCACCAAAATCCTATAGACTTTGCTATCCAGTGAATGAGATAATAAGATGCAGGTTTCCAACGATGCACAGATACAATAACCTAAATGAAAATCACTTCAATGAAGAATTAAATCACACCACTAACTAGCATTCACACCATTACAAGAAATCAATGGTTCAAACAATCCATTACATATTCAAGGGATATATCATGGCTCGCTATGTTGCAAGCCAACTATTATAAATTTCCAATACTTCAACAACCCATCAAGCATTCATATCAACAACAATCCTTTGATGCTTAAAAACCCATCAAACAACTGAATCGTATATCAAAAAAGAGGTTTGTTCGAGCTTCGCTTCAACCTTATATCATTTCATTATAAACTATATGAAAAATATCAGAGCTCTATATATGTATTAAGTCTTATTATATATTTATATCAGGCATCGAATAAATGGGTTAATACACACTATTGAAAGGTAAAATAAATGATCCATAGGTATATTTACGAAGACATGATTTATGTAATGCTATAAAATGGTTCTCAAATACATTGTCAATATCTGTATAGTTAACTCTATACACATTCCTTAAAATACCATGTTAAATCCAAGACAAGAATATGGAAAGTATGGCATATGGGAAAGTGGTAGAATGTTCTCTTTCCTTTGTGTTAAACCTTAACTGGTAATATTTTCAAGTGATTACAATTTCCAATAGAGATTCCTAACATTTTAAATAAATTCAATCACGCTGAATTATATCTCGTATCAAAAAATAAATAACATATAGAGATATGTAGGGTTCTTGGTACACTACAAACACTTCAATATATTAGAAGCAATATGTCTCGTTATACAATATAGAATCACAAGAAATAACTTAAATAAAATTAAAAGCCACTTAGCTCTTGCAAATTTAGGAACGATGGGTCCTTAGAAATCTAGGTAGGAAAGATACTAACTTACAAAAGTGTTAGCGTAGTTGCACTAAAGATCAAAATAAGACTTTCATTCAAAAAAACGTCACCAGAGTTAGAACGCTCACATCGAATCCATAACATAGCCCGAGAGTATTGGAAAAAGGAATAATATAGATCTTGTTTCAACGACTCAATATTACAAAAACATATCTCCTATATGCTAACTCCAATACAAGCTTTGATATATAAATTATAAGAATAACCAAAACCATGGATAAGATCAAATCCTCTGATGTCGTGGATGCGAGGGAAAAATAACTAGATTGTTTACTCAGAATGATTAACCATGAATAAATTTTAAGCAATATCTAGATCGAGGGGTCTAATATCATCACTAATTGATAAATTATTCGTCCCAATTACATGAACAGATCATTTTACTTGGCAACATCGACACAATTGACCTGTTCCTCATGAGCGGGATGGTTAGAAACCAATTAATACTCTAATGCTCGGCTAGCAACCAATCCATTTTTTCATATGACCAAAGTCAAAAGTGTTGATATAACTGTGGGATTTTATATGATACAATAATACAAGGCTAATATTTTCTCTTTAGAAAAGATATCCTCTAAACTTCCTATTACGATTATTAAGAACTTAGGAAGTAAAAACTTAAAGAACTCAATTTCCCTTGAGTATTTAGAAAAAGGGCAAGGTCTAATGTTATGAGTATGAATAGTATTAGGGTTGGATTGAGGTACTATGATAGGGTATATATAGAAAAATAGTAGTTTTTCAACCAACAAAATAGGAGAAGAAAAGTGTTTAGCTACCCCTACGCTGAAGGTTTTGTTAAAATTGGTTAAATTGTAGAAGAAGGTCCTGCTTTTCAAGAGATTCAAGCTTCCTTGACTAAGATGTCGAGCCCAGAATCTGTAGTGCTACTTCCTTTCTTTTTTAACTATCCCGATGTAAACATTTCCCTCATATGCTTAGTTACTTTCTTATTATCTTCTTGTAGCTCCTTAATCTCCTCCTATAATATCTTAGTTTTTATCTTCTTGTAGCTCCTTAATCTCCTCTTATAATATCTTAGTTTTCTTCTTAATTGCTTATTCTTACTTTATATAAGCATATTTAGAAATTAATTCCATTACTTCTTATTTTAACCTTCTAATCTTCTAGCTTTTCTTCTTTAGGTTCATCTCTATCACATTTCTAATGTTATATTTTGTTGATGAGTCTTTAAGTTCATTCTAAGAAGGGTTAAGATGTCTTGGAATTGGAGCTCTAAGAAGTGCTACGAAGTCTTGGAATTGGAGCTCTAAGAGCTTTGTTGTTATCTTCTTGTTCACCTCCCAAGGAAAATTAAAATTTTCTTGGTCCTCCAAATGGTATGGTTGGCCCACCAATGCTGGTATGATTGGTCCACCAATGATGTTATATCTTGCTGCATTTGTCTATAATGCGACTTTTTGAAAGGCTTTCCTGTGGGTTTTTCTGGTCAAAATCAGGTAGCAATTTATTGGAATGGCAAGTTTGATACTTTTTGAAAGGCTTTCCTGTGGTTTTTTCTGGTCAAAATCCGGTAGCAATTTATTGGAATGGCAAGTTTGATAGCTAGTTTCTGGACAATCAAAGCCTCCCAGGGGTTTTTCAGGGTGCTTTAGGGTGCTGAATCCAAATATGCAGTTAAAAAACTATTTTAAGTGCAACAAATCAAGATTTAACCTCAATTTCTTCTCTCCAAAAAGTAGCATTATAGACAACTCCTATCTTGCTAGTTTAACCAACAATTTGTTCAGATAGTCTTAGCCCTATAATTTTTTATTACTAACAAATTTGAAGAGTTCATTGATATGACTACTGTCCTCTCAATCCGTGTCCAAAGAGATTGGACATTATCTAGTTTCTAGCTAGAGGATTTCCTTCTCCTTTAAACATTGTTTTTATGAATTCTTCTTGGTGTCATGTGACCCTTAGACTAGGAAGAGGATGATCAGAGGTGGATTATTTGGATATTCTTCCATGGCTTTGTTTTCCTTCTTTTCCTTACATGGGGAGTAATAATTTTAGCTTTCGAGGAACCAGAGTTTTTATCATAAAGATTTTGTCCATTATTATCAATTGTGACAGTAGTTTGTTCCTCTGTTTCTTCCCTAAGTACAAAGTTAACAAACCTGTTTAATTCGATGAAGGTATCCCAAGTCATCTATCTCTTATGAAATTAAGATTATATAAATAATTTGATGGACCTTTGGTGATTCAGGCTGCCCTTAGGTTTTTTTGTTACATTTGACCATCATTGACATATTTACCAAAATCTACCAAAGATAATAAAGGAAATTTATCAAATTACCAAAGTTGAAGTGCAACAAAATTCTTACATATATTGGAAAGTGAATGTGAACCTATCCCCACAAGATATCAATATTTGTGAGACCACCAAAAATGCATGTCATTCGTCCTTTACCTAGGTTCATGCAAAATCATTCACCCAATTTACATTGTGGTATTTGTGCCTGAGGAACTGATTATACAGTTTTGGTTCAAGTGGTAGCTTCGTCCACCACCTATCCCCAGTCATGGGAAGTTTTTTGGGTTTGGCTACAAATTCTTCCATGATTTGGATATTTTATTTACCCACGTTCACCATCTGTTTAGCAAAACCCTGTGTGAACTATGATGCGAATTTGTCATCAAATACCTAAAGTTTGTCAAAGAAGTTAGGCCAATCTATTGCTTTATTTAATTTCAAGCTCGAATGGTATTTGGGAATAGCTTTGAGGGCCCATTTAGAGATTGTCTCATGGCAATCAATTACCATATTTAATGAAATCATTTATTAAAAAAATCTACCCTTCCTTCAATTGAAAATACCAGCCCAAAAATACACGAGTCGAGAGTGGACTAGGGGATTGGTCAAATGAAAATGAGGGTCAAATTTATAGGGGTATGATAGGTCTAAGTAAAGGAGGGTTTTCTGACTCATTCTGTATTCTCTTATTTCAACAAATTTTGTTGAAGGGCTTAGCACAACTATTCTATGACAGTATTTATTGGTAAATAATGTATAGTATAATAGAATAGATAGAAATACATAGTATTACAAAAACTTAGCGTCAAAAAAGGAAATAATTCTTTTAATTGCACTAGCTCATCATAAGGACATATGGCCACCTTAAATAATACAAAACATTCACTGAACGATGATATGATTAATTTATGATTATTTTGTGGGACGGTCAGGGTGGGATATGAATGTAAGGCAGAGATCATGATTAATAAATGAGGTGTAGGGGAAATAATAGAAAGGCTTTAGGATCATAAATGAGGTGTAGGGGAAATAATAGAAAGGCTTTAGGATCATATGGTTAGATGTTATAACATTAGGATTAAAAATGAGTGATAAAGATAGGATTAAAAGGTACTCAAAGAAATACTTTTTTAATAGTAATATCTATCATTTTTGATAGACCAATAGAAATTCTAAATGTACTTTAGCTAAAAAAGTGTTACCTTTGAAAATATTAACTCACATTACACATGTATTAAGATGTTTGAGAATTTTTTGTTGTGTAGATTTTATATTACAAGTGCTTTCAAAAGTTGAATTAAGAAAAGTATTTCTATAGAAATCACATAAAAGAAATTTTTGGCCTACCTGTTTCGAACCAACAAGTCTAGTTTATCATCACAAAGAGATGAAGAGTCATACTATGAAAAAGGCTCAAATAGAAAGCAATATAGAGAACATAATTTCAATTAACCACTAAATTTGAATAATAATTTTCAAATTATGATATTCATTTATTAATATATTAAAAAAAGTATTATTAAGTAAAGACTATATTAAATGTGTAGTTTTTGAAAAATAATATTTAAATTAATTTATTAATAAAAAATTATTAATTGAATTCTATTACAAGGAAATAATTCAAAAAAAATTAACATGAATTAAAAAAACAATGTCAAACTCCAAAAGACTAGGGATGTCAAAAGTATAAATGAGTTAAGGCTCATTTAATAAATATAAATATTTAATGGAAATAAAATAAGCTAAAATAATATATATATATATATATTATATTATATTATATAACAATTCAAAGTAATTCAAAGTAATCAGTAAAGAAAACAAGGTCAACAATAAAATACAGGGTTGAGGCACATTAAATACTTAAAAGGACCTAAGAACAAAGAGAATGATAAAATAATTAATATAACATGAAGGAAGAGAATGATAAAATACTTAATAAAACATGAAGGATCAAGAATATAAACTCTAATGGATAATAAACTGACAATAAATACTATAAAAGGAAACCAATACATACATAGATCAATCAACAAACAAAATAAATCCTAGAAAGGAACCTAAAAAATTAGGAGGACATGACAAGGACCAAACTTCTACTAATAATCTAAACCATCGTCTCTATTCAAATTCTTGGCTCTTTTTTCAATTTCTAGGGCCTGCCTCAATTGACAGTGATGGAAATGGCTAACCTCAGCAGTGCATTGGGCCTACTTAATGCATATGGGATGCTTATGTTTATCTTCATGCTATTTCAAAGTAGAGGAGAGTGTCCTGCCATGCTTGATGTTAGCTACATGGTCACAAATGGTTGGATTAATAGAGCAACAAGTCTCACCAATGAATGGAGTTGTACAAGAGCATGGGCTAACATAAACACCCTTCATATTCTTGGGGTTCACTGGGTCTTTTATAGATCTAAGGGAGCTTCGAATGGTATTTAAAAGATTGTTTGAACTATACTTAGGCTACTCACTTTTAGTGTTCCAGTACCTGTAAAGGTATTAGAATGTTATAGGATGCAAACATCTACCAATTTTATTTAAAAGGTGCCAAACTATGTTGTTTGATCACTTGGCCTACTTAGACATGTTGTTTGTCTCCTATATTCATCTTCAAAATTAGTGGAATAATGGAAAGCTCAAAAAAGGAAAATGATAAAACTGCTCATGGCTGACTTAATTTTAAAAAAAAAGTTATTATTGTTGGTGGAAAATTTTTACAGTGTTGACCCACAAGATTCAACTAGGTTGTGCCAACAAACCAGCTCACCATAGTCTATCATAATCCAAATGTTTTCCATCCTTCCAACAAAGGAATGTCTCACCTGAGGTCTGTCGAAACAATTAAATAACCTGTTGGGGTTTAGATGGAAGCATGTTTCATAAGTTAAAACATACATTGAACTCATACTCTCCCAAAGAAAGTGTTTTCATACTCTCCCAAAGAAAGTGTTTGTAATAATAAATATAAAAAGACAACAATAAACATATTTTTTTAGTTTTTATTTGGAGAAGCTAGACAAATAAACATGAGTTACATAAACACATGCATATGGAACCCCACAAAAAATTCCTTTTCATTATAGCCCAAAAATTACAACCATTACATAAAAAGTATGCAAATACATTCCTAGATCTTTTAAAGAGTTTGGATGAATCCTTGTTTCTAGACCACTTACGTCAAAATACAGTAAGACACAGAAAATTGAGTCTTCATTCTGACAGTATAATGGACAGTATAATGGCCCTTGTTTGGTAATATTTCTCCGTCTGAAACTCAATATTTGTGGGTGTATATATATTCCCTCTCAATTCTTATTTACACTTGCCTAATTTGGTCCAACTTAGCCAACTTGACGAGATCTAACTGCTTGGTCCAATTTTCGTTCGATTCCTTCATACTTAAAATTTCGATCTGTGGTTTCTATTTTCATTTTTTGTTTTCATTTTTCAACTTGTTTGTCCATTTTTTTCTTTGGCTTCTTATCTCCATGGCTCCTTTTTGGCAAAGTTGATTAAAATTACATACAAAAACGAAGCTTACAATAGGCCCGACCACAATCTAGTGACTCAAGCTTGAGTGAATCCTTTGTTTGCAAACTTGTTCCTTCTTGTGGTTGTATCACTCATGGAAATACACTATGTCCCTATACTAGTGCTTCTCATTTAAATGATTCTTCTGGTTGTGTAGCTGATGCTAATACACTTTGTCCCTGTATTGGTGATGCTAATACACTTTGTCCCTTCCAACTTGATCAAAAATATTTTGTTGTTGTGCTAAATTAACTGCAGCTAAAGCTTGCTCCATCACATTCTTATTCTGATCGCAACGTGTATAATGGCTAGTTATGTTTGGAAATTAGTCCTGGGCAATCCCGTACTTGACATAATATCTCTTGTGAATCTCACGTGAATTGCTAAACCGTATCATGGAGAGTGGATCATTCATGAATGATTTGATTGATTTTTTTGTTGAACTGCTTTGTACGGTGAATAGTAGAATTGCATAGTTCAACAATGGTATGGAACAAATCCTTATTTGTATATACAGGTAGTCAAGATAATAATTAATGGAAACATGTCTAATATTTATTTTTTGTTTCATATATAAATCATGTTGGTTGAATCTCATCATGTAACTATCTTGACAACATATATATGAGGTTTGCATTTTTCTCTGACATATTTTATAATTATTTTTAACTTAATTTTTTAATGTGATATGGAAAACATTGATTGTATATTTATATAGTTTAGAAAAAATGGTTATTTAGTAATTTTTTTTTTCTTCTAAGTAAAGGCTAATTCTATTAATAAAAGGTAAAAATAGAGTTACAAGGAGGTCGAGACCTCAGAGGAGAGCCGTGACTATCCATCAGTACATTCAAACTGTCCCAGGGTTGGGAAAACTAGAAACAAAAAGCCCAAAGCCATATAGAGAGAACTGGTCATGTTGGTAAACCACAGAAAAGGTCAGAAGGAAAGTTGTGACCATACTATCTATATTGTCGAGATAACCATAGGAAAAACTGCAAAACCAAAGACCTCATACAACTGCAAAGCCAAAGACCTGATACAACAAGACAATACCAGAAGCCATATAGGCATAGCACATTGAACGAAAGAGTGAAGAGAGGAACAGGGGAATCAGACATGGCCCACGAGGCTTCAAGCGACTGTTTCATCGTCTTGAGCTTCCTCCTCCACTGGGCATGGATTGCCCATCCACGAGCCATCAACAGTGTTCTCAGCATCTTTACCGCTGCCACCTGGAAGAGCTACCAAATGCTGAATGTTGCCGGAACCACTCACTGGGTGAACAGAGGCCGATACTTCGTGGAGGTTGCCGTCTGGTGGCTTGAAGACATTAGGGACACTTCCCTCAGCCTGCAAATCACCACAATTGAACACAATGCCAACGTCTTCCCCCTGTTGTTCGCTTTCATCCTGAGACTGCATTGCCGAGGTATGCACAGAAACACTAGGTCGAGCTTCTTCCTCTACAAACATTACAGTGATGCTGGCCGAGAGAACAAGTTTATTGAGGTGACTTTGAAGTTTGAAGTGGGTGGTTTGGAAAGAGTTGTGCGAGAAAGGATTGCCATTGTCAGAGGGAGGGGAAACCGAAGATAGAGGAATAGCAAGTGGGGAGGACACTGAGAACGCCCACGGCCTCCATGACTACCACCACAACGACAACTACCGCGGCGATGCACCATTGTCAAGGTATCAAGGCAGCTTGATTGAGATGAAGAGCAGGGCGAAACAAAGTAGGAGCCAAGGTAAGGGAGCCGATTAAGATTCATGAACCAGACATTCAACGCAGCCTTTGGAACACTGCAAGGATGCAAGGTCTGAGGCAAGCTAATGTTGGGAGGCCAGAGGGAAATAATAGCAGAGAGAGCTGAGGCAGCCATAAATAAAACTTTAGGCGAAGTGTCTCCAACGAACGACTCATTCAATGTCGAATGCAAATTTATCTACAGGTACCCATTATGAGCTTGCTTCATCCCTGGGAGAGCTTGGGATAATGTGAAATCCTACCATCTACAGGACCATATGCCAACGCGGAATAATCCCTCCATTAATATAACATTAAAGCACCCGCATCTTGGTGTGTTTCTTCTACTTGGTGCATATCATTCTTCGTAATATTGTGGTAATTCATTAGTTTCGAGGCTAAGGCGATGCTGGAGAATGATCCTATATGAAGTTCCAGCCCACATTCCACTCCAATATTTGCTAGAAAGTCTGCCACTTTATTTCCTTCTCAACGGGTGTGCTTAATAGAAATGGCCCTGTGTCGAGAAAGCCAAATATCAATGAGCTGAAGCCTTTTTTCCATTCTCCAGCTATTACTCACCTTATGCGAGGGAGTGCCTTGCATGATTTTGGAAACCATATTTATAATGATCTGGGAATCCCCTTCTATGATAAGCAGAAAGAATCCGTTGTCTTGAGCTAAGATAAGACCTTGCCATAAGCCTTCCAATTCCGCTAAGTTGTTGGTATCCCACCCTTTTGAACCAAGAAAAGGAAAAAGAGGAGTTGCCTGATGGTCTCTGAAGATCCCTCCAAAGCACGAATTTCTTGGATTTCCTTTTGAGGCTCCATCAAAGTTTAGTTGTATCATGTTATTGGGAGGAGGGATCCACTTTGTGGGGAGACTGCCTAGTGAAGGTAGATTTCCTCTAGAGAAAAGCTCTTGATTCAATTGAATATTCCAGTCTGCCCATATGGATTTTTCTTGCAGCAGAGAAGGAAGATCTTCCTAGAACCAAGAAAGGATGGAGAGGGATTCTTTGATATTTTGGCAGATGATGGTCCAGAGATTTTCCATGGGCATGGATTGATCCTTGAAAATTCGGCGATTCCTTTCCTTCCAAATGTTCCACATTAGGAATCCAGGAATAAGCTTCCACAGGGTGTTCAGAAGTTTGCTTTGATAAGGTGTTTGGTTCCAGTTGTGAACTGTAGCTATGATATCCCGATGCACTCTGCCCTCTTTTTGGTAGCGAAAGCTAACTTTTTCCCATAGCTTGTGCGCAGTATGACAGGATTGCATAGGATGTGTAATGGATTGCTATTCTTGCTTGCAGTTGGGGCATCTAGAAGGTCCATGATAATTCCTTTTTCTGAGATTATCCCATGTGAGGATCTTATTTTGACATAGGAGCCAGAGTAAGGTAGAAACTTTCAGCGAGTTGGAGGGGTCCCAGACTTTTCTCCATAGTACATATTTGACCGTATGCTCCTTATTGATTATATTGTAAGATTCCTTTGTGGTGAAAGTTCCTTTTTCTTCATATCCCCACCTAAGGATATCCATTTCCTCTGAACAAAAGTATTTTTCTTTTGAGTAATTCTGATGTAAGAGATTGCTGAGCCTGTTTTGTGCCATGCCTTAGGATCTGATCCGCTTCATTCCATCGTCTGTAATCCTGGATGGAGGAGGGATTCCAAAAGTTTTAGACCTTGTCTAACTCATGCAAATCCTGCTCTGGTAGATGCAGGTGAGAAAGAAGGTCCTTGAGCTTTGGCAGCTGCTGCCAGGAGTCCTCCCAGAACCTAGCTGTGTTGCAATTCTTGACTTCCCAAAAACTATGCTCTTCAATTAAGTTCTTGTGTTGTTTGGCCGAATTCCATATCAATGATCCCATTCTAACTTCTGACATTCGTATTCATTCTTCAATTGGGAAGTTGCTTGCATATTTGGCAGTCCATAGAGAAGCCCAGGGAGTGAAGGGTGCAGAGAACCATCTCCACTAAATTTTGGCTCCCATGACTTCGTTATTGTGAGACGGATCCCTCAAACCAATGCCACCAGCACATTTTGGAAGGCAAACTTTATCCCATTTTACAAGAGCCCATTTACAGGTAGGTCCAGAACTTCCCCATAAGAAGGAACGTTGGAGTTTCTTGATTTCCTTGAGAACCCACTTGGGGGTGGCCAAGATAGAAAAGAGGTAGAGCGGCATGGAGTGAGGAACAAATTTTATGAGGACTAATCTACTGGCCAAATTAAGAGTCTTGTGAGTCCAAAGGAAGGTTCGAGCCTCAAGCATTTCTAAGAGGATTTTCCAGGAGGAGTTCTTGAGATTCGAGGCTCTTAGAGGCGCTCCTAAATATTTGGAAGGGAGAACGACAATGATGAAACCAAGAATACGAACTATAGTTGCTTGGGTAATAACAGGAGTGTTAAAAAAGAATATTTGAGACTTGATTTTATTGACATGGGATCCAGAGGCTTCTAAGAAATCCGACAGAAGAGATTTGAGTTGACGGGCTTCCTAAATAGATGGATGGCCGAAAAGCATGTTGTCATCAACAAACTATTAGTGAGAAAAAGTAGGGGGGTTGTGAAAGGATAAGCGATTGAGGAGCTGATATTGCTGGGTTGTTTTGATGTTGCGAACCAATCCCTCTGCCATGATAACGAAAAGGAAGGGAGAAAGCGGATCTCCCTACCTAATTTCCCTAGAGGGATGAAAGGTGGGCGAGGGTACACCATTGATTAGCACAGAAAATAAAGATGAAGATAACAGACTCATAACCTGCCTTACCCAAGGAGGAGAAAAACCAAAAGTTGTTAGAATTTTTCGAATGTAAATCCAACTTAAGCTATCAAAATCCTTGGATAAGTCTATTTTTAGTAGCATACTTGGTTTCTTGGATTGCTTCAGCGAATGGATTATTTCATGAGTTAGGATAATTCCATCCATTATCTTCCTACCTTCTACGCAATCAGATTGCTCAGGCAAGAAGATGAGAGGAAGCAGTAATTTCAGTCTGGAAGCAATAATTTTGGAAACAATCTTATAAATTATATTGCACGAAGCGATAGGCCGATACTTATCAGGAGTGTTGGGCTCTGCCTCCTTGGGAATTAGCACAATGAAAGTCGCATTTAAACCAGGGGACATCCATATTAATGTACGCGATTCCTCCACCACTTGCCAAATATCCAATTTGATCAGGTCCCAGAAGTTGTGGAAAAAATTGGTGGTGAATCCATCCAGACTCGGCGCTTTACCAGCTTTCAATTGACACACTTCCTCTTCAACCTCCTGAAGGTCTACAGGTCCGAGAAGGAGGTGATTATGCTCCTCTGATATTAATTTGGGAGTGTTCCTCAGAGTTTTATCAATAGCTGGCATTTTGTCTATATTTGGCTCTTGATGAGCTTGCTCAAAATAATTGAGGAATTCACTTTCAATGCCTTCATGAGTTTCAATCTTCGCTCCCTGCTCCTTTTGAATGTGGGATATGTTATTATTCATTCTGCGCTGAACAGTAGTTCTATGAAAAAATTTGTGTTTTTTCCTCCGTCCTTCAACCGTTTTATTCTTGATTTGTGTCTCCATAGGGTTTCTTCCTATTTTTCCCTTTCTAGAAATTGTGATTCAAGAATTTCTACCTGTTTTGATAGGTCCTCAGTTTTCCCTTCGATTATGATCCTCTGCCGCAAATTCTTCATGTCTTGATTGAGGGAATTCTGAGCCTCGAAGATGTTACCAAAAGAATTATGGTTTGAGTGTTTGATTTTGCCTTTGAGGTGCCTGAGCTTCTGTTGAAATTGAAACATCTTGGAACCACTAGGAGGTGAAAAGTTTCTCCATTTTGAGTTGACAAGGTTATTAAAGTCTCGATGAGATATCCAGAAGGCTTCAAAATGAAAAGGTCGTCAAATGTTGTGTCCAGGGTGATTCCATTGAAGGGAAATAGGCGAGTGATCGGAACCTGATATCGGAAAGATAGAAGCAACAAATTCTCCTCCCAAATGAATTGCATTTTCTGATAAAAGGAATCTGTCCAGGTGAGAAGCGATTTTTTGCGACCCTTCTCTTTTGTTATTCCATGTAAAATGACCGTT
>APFE031223200.1:0-18956 GCA_000404065.3 Pinus taeda
TTGTTGTTGTGGAAGAACAGAGAAAATTCGTGTCACTGAAACTTTACAATGTCGATATCTTCCTAAATATGAAAATGTGAAGAAAAATCAACCAATGAGACTTATAAGATGAAGGGAAGAAGAGTTGATAAATCCCATATGACGAGAGGCTTAAATAAGGGTATCACCACAATGACCATGAGGAAGAAAACAATTACTGAGCAAGTTTTGTAGTAACTTGCGTAAGCAAGCAAGGAACCACAATAGCCTTTTCTTATTCTATACAACTCAATTACGAGGATTAAGTAAGAACAAGACCTATAGAGTAAATTTTCTAATGAACATAAGAACATGTCAAGGTAATTAGGAAATCCCCTCACCTTGGCAGCTTAAATATCAAAACCCTAGGATTATAAATCAAGATGGAGCACATAAAAAAATCCACACAAGAATTTATGAGTATGTGTGTGCAATAATCAAGATAAAAATAGTAAGGAGAACTGTATTTTTAAATGAATAGGTTAGGAAAACAAAAAAAACTAAAAGATTGTATTTAAGCAACCATATTAGTAATATGCAAGTGATTTACCTTTACTATGGTAGTAAAGACGAAAACCTTTGGTCACAATCCTATCTACCAATAGTATCTACATACATAAACAAAAATATAGGGCCTCAAAAGGGTTGAGAGATATTGGAGAATTGTAGTGTGGTGTCCTTGCCCTGTAAACCAATTTGAAAAATGAAATGTGGTTGACAATCAAACTTCAATGTTTTAATTAAACCTAATCACTCCTCAACATTAGATATAGGGTTACAATCCAAAAATATCCTCAAATGATGCGATCATTAAATGGAATGGATTTCGTGGCATCTAACCACAATTGCAAATATTGTATATCAAATTTTGCACTTTAAAATATCTATTTATTTTGAATTTTGAGGTTTTTTTTTTTTTTTTTTAAGTTGTTCTCAATGTGATTTTATAAAGTAATTTTTTGAAATTATAATTTTAGATTATATGAAATATTGTGACACCAAACATAGTGTATCACAATTGCGACAAAACACTTCTATCATCATGATTATGATGACTTAATCATACGTAACAATTATGACTCAGTCGAAATTATGATAAACATGAGCACCAAAACAAAAAAAGAATGACATATTTCTTAGCCTTTGTGACAATATGGGTCATATCATTAGAATATATCATCACTATTTAGTCTTATATGTAGTAGTACCAATCCATTTAGCCTAAATTAAAATATAATCATAATTCTCTGTCAAAAATTACAATAATATAGTCCAAACCATTGTACACCAAAAAAATGTTAAAAAGAAAAACCATATAATAAAAAACACCCATTCTTTCCTCCAAAATTCAAGAGGTCTTCCACTCAATTACTCCGTTGACACATTGAATGAAAACCATGTAATAAAAACCACCCATTCTTTACTTCAAAATAAAATAGGTCTTCCTCTCAACCAGTCAGTTGACGCAATGTACAATGCATGTAGATAACGACGAAAAACATTTGACACATACACATTGTACACCCACTTCTTACTTTAGTTCTATAAAAAAAAGTCATGAAGTCATAGGACTACAATATTGTAAGACCTCTTGAATATAAGAGAGTAGATATTTTTATTATCTAAATTAAATAATAGAAAAAAGTTCGTAAAGGTATTTCCTCTTCAATAGTCCAAGCTAACAAAATATCACAAATTAAATGAAGAGGAATCCAAAGCACCTTCAAATATCCAATATTTTATATTTCAAGAAAAATACCATGTTATAAGTAGTAAATCCTTTACATTTCATCGAAAAAGGCGAAATTAGAAGTACCCATTACTTTATCTATATATCTAGAACAATTAATGTACATAAAAAAATATGGAAGTTAAAAATAAAAGAAGCAAGAATGTTTTCCTTTGTAATGGAACCTGGGTCACCAAAACATAATCCATGCATAACGACTAACAATAAATTAGAAGAAGAAATTAAACTAAAAAGTTCAATTTTCCAAATGAGAATAGTTTTCATGGGGATTAAAAAGCTTAATAAATAATGAATATTTTCATCTCACATCCTTTCGACTAAAGGAAGACTAGTTATTTTCTTGTCCTATTAAGATGACAATTTTTTCAAAAAGACAAGTGTAGATCATTTCAAGTCTCAAACATCCAGAACCATATATTTTAATATAATGAATTTATAGGAAATGCAAGATTTTATTTATATTTAAACCATAAATTTTGATAAATATTTTGTGAAAACTATTGAATATTGAACTAATAAATTTTCTAGAGAAATTTTATACTACAAAACTTTTGGTACGACTATTTTCTAATATAGATCTAGCATAATTATGTCAAAGAATTATTAGTGAACACGCATGTGAAATAGAAATAAAGATGTAACACAAATTTATATAATAAGTTGAATTGACATAAAGCCAAATGAAAGTGAGATAAAGATGAGTAGATGAAAACAATCTATATTTTCTTTTTAAATTAAATTGTACATAACATATGTATAATATAAATTAATATTAGTAAGATAAAATTTCATTTTTAGTAAATAAAATAAAATCAAACTATTTAATAAGAGTGATAACAATATATGTTAAGTTTCACTAGCATAATTGGTTGAGGATGAGCCTCATTAGCAAGGCGACCCATGATCAAACCTCATGGGGGTGGTTGTACCTTGTGCTAGGGGGAGGAGGCATGCTAAAAATTCCAGTCAGCTAAGGTCTGTGTGGCCGAAGCTAGGTGTGATCCTTAGGTGACTTTGACAGATTAGATGTCCCTCGGGCACGACTCCTCAAGCCAGAGGTCAAATCTGAGGATCATAGAGAACTTGAAAAACAAAAAAAGAGTGATAATAATATATATTAATAGTTATTTACATTACTTATACAAAATAATTAGTACATTATTTACATTCCTTTTATACTTTTATTTTCAATTCATTCGACCTACTTACACAACTTTTTTTCCAGAAAATGTTCCAACACTATCATATTTATTTCATTTCACCAAAATTTATATTTGGGATGCTACTAAAAATGACATCTCTTCTTCTTCTCTTTTTGGGATAAATTTTCATGCACATGTGGATAGGACCATATTCCTCACATTCCAAATTTATCTCAACTTTAGTTAGGTTTCACTCAGGGGTTTAGGGTACTATCATAGAGCCAAAACACATGTATTTTTATTCAACTCTTTTGAGAAAAGTTCTAAGATAGGGTATGCCATATTTATTGGATCGCAATAATATCTAAATTTGTTAAGCATTTTTTTAGACATCCCTCACTAGCTTTGTTATTCACAACTTCTTCCCATAGGAATGATAGAAAATTTGCTACTAGAGGTATCTCTTTTTCTCTCATTATCGTGCTTCTAAAAGGTTTTGGGAGACCATCACTAAGACACTTTCCTCAAATGAATATATATCGAAACGACATTTAGTTTCATCGGCTATGATATAGGTGATAACTTCAGACTTGTAATGATAACATTCAGGAAGAATTAAAAGAAGAGCATTGTAGGTATTCAAAGGCATTAACAATTTAAAACCTTTATAATAAATGTTGTGCCTATTTGATTAAGGTAAAAGCTTTATATACTTGTATCATATTCATGTAATATTAAGAATATAAGGTTCATTTCATACCATGTAAATCATAAAGACCTCACATAAATTTCTCTAGTGTCATTCAATCATGTGTTACTAAAAGATTTGATCGGATTGACCAACTGCCTAAAATGCAATGTATCCATGATTATGAGCCAACATTTGATGTTTCAAATGCAATTCATCAATAAAATTCACACTAGGATGAAATAAATCATACTTATTCTACATACAAAATGAAGTAATTATACAATAATGAATATCTAATGAATATGGTAGGCATCCACTCTGTCCTGATAGTCCGAGAGTGAAATCACGGAAAAAAAAAGAGAGAGAGAGAGAAACAATCATATCATCTATCTAATCCAATCAATGTGGATGAAAACAATGCTAGATACATCATATAGGAATATGTCTCCGACAATCTAAATAGCTCCAAAGATAGCCATATTCTAAAAATTAGTGACAGGGACAACTCTGTTTTTAGCACTATTTTGTGAAGTGGTGGCTAAGCCATGAGCCATGTGGGGATATAACCTAGGTCTTCTAACTAAACCAAATTTATCCTTTAATTTAGTTATAATAAGAAGAAAATAACATGTTTATAACTATAAATTTACTTGATAATAACACACAACTAAATATGATTTAAAACATATTTAACATGCAAGAAAATTCATTTCGAACAATTTACATAAATAAAAAAACAATGGAAGAATATTTGTTAAAGTGGCTTGATTGGGATGCTTCTAACTCGATTGGAATGCTCCTACTGGGCTACCCGACTAAACTTACCTCCGAGCCAACTAGGAAGAATTTCCTAGCCCAAGCAACCTCCACAAGTTCCCAAGCTCTCCGAGCCCAAGCCCTACCAATTGTAGTGTGTCTAAGTTAAAACCAACACTATCCAATAGATACAAGTTTGTTCTATCATTTTTCTCTCCATTGCCCCCTTCTCCTTCTCCACATTCCTCCCATAATAAAATTCTCTAATGAAAAAAAAGGAAAAAGAGTTTCCCCCTTCTCGTGTCATCCTCATTCCATTTATGTCTATTCCTCTCATCCACCTTAACCACTTACCATTAATTCCATTACTACCCCCCATCCTTTTAATTTAGCAACCTTAAATTTCGTTTCCATATCTTATACCGAAATAAATTTGAGAAAACACCTTGAGAATGGAATACTAGTATTTAATTTATAATTAAATTGGAAAAGACAAATTGGAAGACCTTGGGAATTGATTTATATTTGAACTAGAAATAAGTTATAGAAGACCATATCTTATCGAAATGTAAAATTGAGAAGATATTCTGGGAATTGAAATATGGTTATTTAATTTATAAATAGATTAGAGAAGACCATGTCTTATCCAAAAGTAAAATTGAGAAGACACCTTGGGAATTGAAATATGAATATTTAATTTAGAAATAAATTGGAGAATACCATATCTCATCCAAAAGTAAACTTGAGAAGACACCTTGAGAATTGAATAATAAGAAATAATAAAGTCATCTTAATAAAATAAAATTATAGATTCACAAGTGTAGGTATATACAAATAATACTTAATAATTGTAAGTCAATACTTTGAGGTCAATTAAACATTAATCAAAATGATGATGATAGGATCAGGTAGGGAATTGCAAGAACAATGGCTAGATCCTAGAGTTTGATCTGTGCGATATGAAGCTGATTTTGATGGGGAGGTGACTTTAGGAGGAGGGGATATTAGAGAAGAAAGATCTGGTGCAATCATAGGAGGAGGAGATATTGTTGATGGTGTTGTCAAGGATTAAATTGATGATGACTTGGGTGTTGCTACTTTGGGGAAAGGTGTTGGTGTGGGCGCTACCATAAAGGTTTAGCTCAAAAAAACAAAAGAAAAAACATAGCAAAAAAATGCATCGAATAGGGCATCTCTTCTAAGAGCTACGTTTGTGGAATAATAGTGCAAATTCCTATCACTGAAACTTTATAGTTTTGATCTCTTCCTAAATATTAAAAAGTGAATAAAAATCAAACAATGAGATTAAAAAGATGAAGGGAAGAAGACTTGATAAATCCTATATGACGAGAGGCTTAAATAAGTGTATCACCACAATAACCATAAGGAGGAAAGAAAAATTACTTAGCAAGTCCTATTGTCATTGCATAAGCAAGGAAGTAACCACAATAGGCTTCTCTTATTATTTGCAACCCAAGGATGAGGCTTAAGTCAGAACAAGATTTGTAGAGTAAATTTTCTAATGAACATAAGAACATGTTAGGGTAATTAGGAAATTACCTCACCTCGGCAGCTTAAATATCAAAACCCTGGGATTATAAATCAATATGGAGCACATAAAAAAACCCGCACAAGAATTTATGAGTACCTGTGTGCAATAATGGAAATAAAATGAGTAAGGAGGATTATAAATTGAAATGAATAGGTAAGGAAAAGAAAAAAAACTGAAACATTGTATTTAAGAAAGCATATTAGTAAGATGCAAGTGATTTACCTCTACTATGTTAGCAAATATGAAAACCTCTGCTGAAAATCCTATCTACCAATAGTAAATATTGTATTTCGTGGCATCCAACCATAATGCCATGTATTGTATGTCAAAATTTCAACTTTAAAAGATCTATTTATTTTGAATATTATGTTTTTTTTTAATGTGATTTATTAAAGTAATATTTTGAAATTAAAATTTTATATTAGCTGGAATCTTGTGACACCAAACATAGTTCGTCATAATTGCGACAAACAAATTCTATCATCACAATTGTGATGACTTAATCATACATCGCAATTATGAATCATAGTCAAAATTTTGATGAACATGAGCACCAAAACAAAAAAATGACATATTTCTTGGCATTTGTGACAATATAGGCAATACCGTCAGACTATGTCATCACTTCTTAGTCTTATATGTAATAATGCTAATTCATTTACCCTAGATTAAAATATAACAATAATTGTTTTTGACGAAAATTACAATACTATGATCCAAACACCCTACATTATAAAAATGATAAAAACAATAATCATGGAATAAAATCCACCCATTCTTTCCTTCAAAATGTGAAACGTCTTCCACTGAACTACTTATCTGACACAATGTATGATCTATGTAGATAACCATGAAAAAAATTTGACGCATGCACATTGTACACCCACTTCTTACTTTATTTCTATAAAAAGAGTCATAGGAGTACAATATAGTAAGACCTCTTGAATATAACAGAGTAGATGTTTTTATTATCTAATTCCCACATTGTACATCCACTTCTTACTTTATTTTTATAAAAAGAGTCATAGGAGTAAAATATAGTAAGACCTCTTGAATATAAGAGAGTAGATGTTTTTATTATCTAATTCCCACATTGTACATCCACTTCTTACTTTATTTCTATAAAAAGAATCATAGGAGTACAATAGAGTAAGACATCGTAGAATATAAGAGAGTAGATGTTTTTATTATCTAATTCCCTTTTTAAGAAAGATATATATAATATAGTACAAATTAAATAATAGAAAAAGTTCATAAAGACATTTCCTCTTCAATAATCCAAGCTAACAAAATATCACAAATTAAATGAAGAGGAAACCAAAGCACCTTCAAATATCCAATATTTTATATTTCAAGAAAAATACCATGCTATAAGTAGTAAAACCTTTATATTTCATCGAAAAATATGAAATTAGAAGTAGCCATTACTTTATCTATCTATTCGGAAAAATTAAAGCACATATTTAAGTAAAAAATAAAAGAAGCAAAATCCTTCGTAATGGATAATTTAGTGTTAGAGAGTTTCTTTGGAACCTTGGTCACCAAAAAAATAATCCCTATGCATAATATCTAAAATTAAATGAGAACAAGAAATTAAACTAAAAAGTTCAAGTGGGTGGAATCGATGAGAATAATTATGAGGGAATAAAAATATTAATAAATAGTAATGTTTTTCATCTGAGACCCTTATGACTCAAAGAAAACTAATTATTTTTCTTGTCATATTAAGATGTCAATTGTCTCACAATTTTTCACAAAGACTAGTGTAGATCATTTCAATGTCAAACATCCAAAATCATGTATTTTAATATAGTCAACTTATAGGAAATACAAGATTTTGTCTATATTTAAACCATAAATTTTGATAAATATTTTCAAAAAACTATTTAATATTGAATTGATAAATTCTCTTGAGAAATTTTACACTGCAAAATTTTTGGTATAACTATTTTTTAATATAGATCTAGCATAATAATGAAACAAAATTATTAGTGATCATGCATGTTAAATAAAAACAAAGATACAACATAAATTTAGATAATAAATTGAATTGATTCACCTTGTTATAAAGCCATTAAACGAAAATGAGACAAGATGAGTACATCAAAACAATCAATACTTTTTTTTTTTTGTAAACACTATTGTTTTATATGTGATAGACCAATAGCGTCAAATTTTTAGTGCTAAAGATTGCTTTTATTGACAATGAAACATTGACATTTTGGGTGCTTTCCATATGACCATGTAAGTTCAAGAAACCTATAAGAATACAATGAAAATAAAAGTTTTTATATGCATCACACTTCGTTTGTGTGTTTGGTTGATAAAAGCCATGTCTTTTTCTCACACAGATACGAATGATACTTTATGTGAAATGGAATGGAGATTAAACATCACATTTCTAGGTGAATTTCTTAATATAGAGGTTAGTAGCATCCCAAGAATTAGCTTTCCGTTATTAAAATATAGTAAAATCCGTGTCATCTCACTTGAACTAGGCCTTTATTTATTGAAATAGATTCTTGCTACGATGCCAAAATGGATAATAGTTCTTGAATTCTTGTCTAGAAAAATTGATGGTTTTTAACTGCATGGAATGTTCCATCTAATGCATATGATTTATGCAAAGAGAAACTTATATATATATATATATTATATATATATATAATATATAGCTATATGATTCTGATGTTTTGTTTTATTACAGTATATTGATAGTAATATCTGAATACATGAATAACAATTGTTTCACTTCATATATCATTATCCTCATCCTCAGGATAGAGGAAACAAATATGTTATGAAGGCGATGTTATTATTATTATTATTCCTATTACAATATTATTAGAAGGGAGGCACACAAAATAAACCACATAAATTGAATTCGTAGGAGACGACAATTAAATCCCATTCCAATCAACTAGCATCCCATCAGGGGGCTACGTCTTGCTCAACCTATGAGCTATTGATGACACTGCACTTCTGACAAATTTCTCCCTCGTAGCCTGTCAATTCAATGATTATTGACATACTAACCATGGCAGGGGCAAACCTTTCTTGCCACGTATCATATAGTAGATATTGTCAATAGTTTCAAGCGTATAAGTATCCATGAACACGGTCGTGATGTTGTTGCTGGGGCTTCCCTGAAGACACTTCTTCTTCAATAGGTCAAAAAGCATAGGATCAAGAGATGGGTTCATCGGAATAGTGGTGCTGAAGTTGTAGATCTTGCTCATGAATGAAGTGCAATGAGAAACACCAATTAAGTGTGCTCCTACATGAATAGAACCACTCATGGATGAACATTACAAATTACAGTGCTAAACATACAAATTACAATATTTTAACTAACCATTGAAATCTTAATCCCTAATATGATATATGGTTACTATTTTACTCTAGTGTATTTGATCTTATTGCAATGGAAGATCTTACTTCACAACCATAAGTATAACTACATCAATACATTCACAAAAAATTGTATGCACCTAGGAGTATAACCATGTCCTTCTGGGATAGACCTTCGGATGCAGACCTCTGCGTCAACTCGTTGACATTGAAGGTAGGGGAAGGTATATTTGTGGTGACTTATGAAGCCAGTGAAATAATTCCATCCCTCTGTCATAGAGGAGTTGGCTCCATGGTAACAATCTTGGACTTTCCCAATCCTATGTGTCACACAAAAGACAATTTTCTCCTCTTTTGGCATTACTAATCGCTAACCTTCTTATAATTCTTAGAGAATTTCTCAGAAAGGAATGATAACTCAATGATGAGCCCTATTTTTCTAGTCTAACATTTTGTATCCTTTTTCTAAACTTGTTGTGGTTGCAACATCCGTTAAATGGACTCAATGACGAGCCCTAATTTTATGGTCTAGCATTTCATATCCTTGTTCTAAACTTGTTGTGGCCACAACTTCCCTTAAAATTTTCCATTTGAATTGTTTTTGCATATCCTACATTTTAGGCATTGTGTTTATCTCCTCTCCTATTTCATTATAATCCTCGTATTGTTACATTTTCACATTCATGAGAACATTGGTTTGTTGGGCGCGGGATCCCCCAAGGGAAGTTTTAGGGCTTAAAGCCCAGTTTTTGGTTAGAAGTTGTAACTCCAATGTATATAATCCATATTTTGTGGGCACATACAATGTAGCTTGTAGATGAGTCATAGGGTTGCTCGCCCTCAATTTTGTAATCTAAGGTCGACTATAGAGATCTACCCATGGTCCGTGGACCATGGAATTGTATAAGTAGAGTGAGGCTCTAAGTTGTAAAAGAATCAATATAATAAGTTTGACGATGAAGAATTGATTTGTCAAGGTAAAGTCAAGTCTTGGGTGATAGAGTAGGAGAAGGCTCTGTAACTGAGTGCGCAGAGGCCTAGTAGTCTGCAGTTGAGTGCACGGACCCCTATAGCTAAGTGCGCAGGGAAGGTTGAGTCTGCAACCGTTGTAGCATTAATAAATAGAAGTTTTATATCATTCTTGTGTATATATTTATTGTTTTCTGGATTGAATGTATCGGGTATAAATTACATTTATACTATTTATATGGTGCGTGAACATGTATGAACATGTTGAATAAGTGAATGCAAGATGAAACATCTATTTATGCAAGGTTAACTAACCTTAGTAATAAGATAAGTAAGATCCGCGGTATAGTTTGGGGAAATAACGCAGATCACTGCCATAATAGAGCGAAACCACATTAGTCCCTGGTTAAGGCTACACGAAGGAGATTATAACATACCGTGAAGGTCTCAGAGGTCAACATAGTGTGTGAGGTGACTTGCATAAAGGTAGGCAGAGTTGGACTAAATCGATCACTCAAACATCTCAAGAGTGCGGAAACTTGGTTCCAACATCCCCCCATACTGCTTCAGGTGAGACCTCAGTCCACACTCCACCGGCTAATGCCGAAAGGGCCTGTAGTGTAGGGATTTGTTTGGCTAATTAAATTCAAACCCGGGTTAGGCCCCATCAAGCTAACAAATTATTTCATTGCTGGGACCAGAAAATGCATGGAGATGTCTGATGTCATATCATTGGAATCCAACTAAGAAGGAAATTGAAGGATGGTTGGATAGAAGAATTCATTAGTTCGTGGTGTAGGAGAACATGAACCCGTGACTGACAAAAGAAGAGTGGTTAGACTGCTACCTATACATAGAGATCCATGAAACCTTCTTCATGTCTTTCGCTTGAGCTATACGAGTGAATCATGAAGCTAGCTGATAGCCAAGGAAGGTGGAAACTTGATGGTCCTCTTGTGTGGAACCTAGAGTTAGTGCACAGGTTGGAAGCAGTGGAGGATAATATTGCACGCACCATTGATCATTGGCTCGATTGAATTATAGGAGGATTCATTACTGAGTTTGCGGCTGACACCTCAGTTAGCTACAATGAGGTAGAATAATGCTTTCTTAGAGGACCGCGAGGTAAGTACCTAAAGTCTTTGAATACTTGGATTAAAATTCTATTGTGCAAAAATAAGGTGATGCAATTACCTTGATTTTCGGGGCTACACGAAGTGGAAAAACTTACAGGAATGATAGAAATAAGGGACCAGAAACCAACCCCTTGATTTCATCTCTACGAAGGGACGAGGAAGAAATCGTGAAGGTCTTGCCACAAAGTGCATTCCATGTGATAAGGCAAAATATTCTGCCAATAGAACCCCCATGCACACCTCCACTAGCTTCACCATCATCACCTCCATCTTCACCCATACCACCTCTGCCACCACTGCAACTCAATATGGCAAGCACGATAAAGTTCCCTTTGTTCAAGGGATTGGGAAATGAGGATCCAGAACAATTTTTGGTTCGTTGTAAGAGCCGTATGGGAAGCACAAGGAGTTATAGATGACAAAATAAAGAAAGTGATATTGGTTAGCACCCTGCACGCCATGCCCCAAACTGATATATTAAGCACTCCAATGATAATCCAAATGCGAGAATCATAGATATCCAAGCAATGTTAAATAGAGAATTTAGCAGGCCAAAGTCTGAAGCATAATCAATCATTGTATTCAAAGAAATCATGATGCTACCAGGGGAGACTCCTTGGGAGCTTGATCAGAGACTGAAATGCATGATTCATGAAGCTAATATGAATCTAATGGATTGACACCATTGCAAATGGTTTATATCATCGCTAACGCCACATCTGAGCAGTGCATTGTCATAGCAGAAATTAACGACTTAGGCAGAGGCCTTAGAGATCACGGTGAGGCTACATGAGACCTTGATGCAAGATCCTAACTTGGGAGTTCAACATATCCGCACGTAACTGAAGAATTTATGCCTGGAGATGCAGAGTCTGAAACAGGATAGGACAACTCGACTAGAAGTGCATGAAGAGATGTGGTGCATAAAACGCAAAGGTCAAGGTCATGACAAGGACCACTGCTCGATTTTCACAAATTACCTCGTAGGAGGAGGACCGATGTCATTAAATCCAGAAGAACAAGCATGACCTAGTGCAGCACCCTGTTTGTGGTGTGCAATTTGTCAAATAGGTGGAAAACATGCTACAAACAATTGCCATTTGTTAAAGAAGTATACACAAAATTTGCCACAATTGTTTTGTAACTTTTGTAGCTTGGTGGGACATGATGAGTGCACTTGTAGAGGTTATGAGTTGATGATGGACATAACTCCCACCTACAAAGTTCAGGTTGAATCGCGGCCCTAGACCATAATGCAGGAGTGGCTTGAATAGGATTCAGGGGCACGCACGAGGCCGAGGAAAAGGAGGACCTAGAATAAGTCACGGTTACTTAATATGCTACAACTGTGGAGGGCCAGGAAATTATGCCCATGATTGTACAAATCTAACGTTCCCATCATGTTTGTATTGCAACTTGTTTGATCATGAAACTGAAGATAATATATGGGTTTGTAAAGCTCTGGAAAAAGAAGCGGAGTTCGAGCATGCTTGGGAAACCTTCATGGAAGCTAAGAAGAGATTCGTGGAGGCCTCTACTTCAGGAAGCAAAGATAGATTAGAGCCGAAGATGGACCCATCCATGCTCACAATGTTCTTGGAAACATGTATGAAGTTACTGCAAGAGAGTAAAGCTGTAATAGGATTGCAGGAACTCATTAACAGATGTGTTGGGACCCTGCCACGAGAACCAAGCATGGTCAGAAAGATTGGAAAGCATAAGACAAGGATGGGAAGAGAAATGAGGTTAACCGTGCAAATTTGAGAATATAAAATCAACCAAGTAATTTTGGATTTAAGATCGGATGTGAATGTTCTGCCAAAGTAGATGTGGGAGAAAATGGGGAGACCTACGCTACTATGGTCTCCTATTCAATTTTGAATGACAAACCAATAGAAGATAATACCCATGGGGCGATTGCAAGGAATCACTATGGATATTGAGGGAGCGAGTGCACTGGCAGACTTTGAAGTGATAGAGATTGTTGATGAAAGCAATCCCTAACCTGCACCCTTAGGAATTTATTGGGCCACTGACATGAACATGGTGATTAATCCAAAGAAGCACAAGATGATCTTTGAGAAGAAGTCACTACGTGTAGTTATACCCCTAGACTCTACTGAAGGATTGCGCTATATAGAGCTAGTGGGCGAATATCAAAATGATGACTATTTGGACTGCATATATAAGATAATAGTGCAAAACCAGGACTGGGTGAATCCCACTACAAATGGATGGATTGAATGGGAGTGGAAAATATCCTGTACTTCATATTCAGATGAGGAGACAGAGCGATGGTAAAATCTGTTACATGAGATAACTATGCTTAATTCTAATATGATGTCAAGGTTGTTGCACTACGTATCGAAAGAAGTAAGTTACCTACCTACTTATAATGGCCTAAGTGAGGTAGGAACATTCTTGAATAAATTTGAAAAGGAGGTGCCAAAAAAGTAACTCTTCTAGGCCTTGGATTGGGTACTGCATGCTACACCTGTGAGGTGGTGGGGTATGCACAAAAGGAGCTTTGATGACTGGCGTGAATGTAGAAGGATGATGAACGCATGATTTGGGAAGCCTAGGGTGTGATTGAGAGTCAAGTACAATGGATTAAATGGTCCAAGCATGAGTCTGGATAGGTGTATGCGGGCATATGGAAAATAGCTTGCGCAGATAAACATAAACTTCACGCTAAAAGATATGGTCAATAAGTATGTGTTGGGGGAACAAATGTGAAAATGGCTCTTAATGTTGGAAAGAAATTACATAGGAAGGATAATTGTGTAGAAGGTTATCCACACAGAAGTATTTAAAATGGTGTGCAACGTACCGACAAAGGTATGTAACGCGCAGCAAAGTGATTGGGACCTCCACATACCCACAATATTATGGGCTTAATGGATGACATGCAAGAAACTAATGCGACAGATGCCTTTCCGACTTATCTATGGGGTGGAAGTTGTAAAGCCTATCGAATACATTGTGCCTAGTTTGTGCATAGCGACTCTTGTAGGTATGAGGAGCTCGAAGAAGAACGATTTTTGGCTAGATTTCACCAGTAGGTGCAAAAGCGGCGAAAAGGCCTGGCACGATCGACATATTGAGTTGCGCACCTTCAAGGTGAATGATTTTTTGTTGCTATATGATAGTAAGTTTGATCAATTCCTAGGAAAGATCAGAATGCGTTGGCTGGGACATATGTCATTAAGGAGATCATAGATAGTGGCGCGTTGAATTTGGTAAAGTTAAATGGAGAACTCTTCCAAGGAAAAGTCAATGGTAGTTGTTTGGAGCCATATACAGGTGGTCCGACCATCTAACTAGCCATAGGAAGCACAATCTTAGCACTCCAGGCAGCTAAAAGAAGGCGTGGGACTATAAACTACTATGCTCAGGAGCTGCATGCTGTGAGGACTGCACTTAAAATAGAAGTATCACAAGGTTTGCGATAGCGCGAGGGTAGTTGCGTTGCCACACAGGTTGGCTAGGAAGTGACTGCTATAGTCATTATTCACAATGTGGTGCTTGGTTTGAGACCAAATAGGAGCGGGCAACATCCATTTAAGGCGAAATTTATGGTCTAGATTTGGGAAAATTTGCTGCCAAAGGAGCATTAATGGACCGAAATTGGGGGGAACAATCAAATTCAAATTCAAAATGCATTATAAATTACAAGTGGATGTCCAACGAAAAGCACTTTCCATTTTAAGAACTGAGCTATTGCACTATCAACTATTTATGGAACTTTCGAACTTTGAGGCTTTGAGAGCAAGCTCACTGTTTGAAACGTTGTCAAAGGAAACACAGGACCTTCTAATAAGAATGATGGAGCACTCGAGGAAGCCGTGGATACTAGATCAATGACCATTGAGGAGTTCGTGCAAACCATAACCATAGGAGAAGCCTCAGAAAGTGTCGGGATAGTCGTAGAAATCCCTAAATCACTGCACATGTAGAGACCCAAGAAATACAAGCAGCCTATGGTACTGGTGCGCATGTCCCCTAGAAACTCACTAAGAACTAAACTTACCATGGAAGAAAAGGGGAAGGCGATCAATTTGGACACTAATGAGGAGGAAGACTTTGAAGAAATGCTAGTAGAGAAGAAGGACAAAGAAATGGAGATAGAAACCTAGGGTGCGGACCCTCTAACTGGGTTGCTCAGGTATATTCCTCCACGAAAGGAAAAAGAAAGGGTTCCCCAAGACCTAGATGAGAGCAAAAGCTCTCTGCAGAATCCGCTACTCCCTAGAGACATCATTTTCAATGGAGCACACTTGGGGAGAGTGCGAGTATTAAAATTTGAAGATTGGGATCTCACAGACCACGAGAAATTCCCACATTTGGCACCAACAACTCATGCACCAGAAGAAAAACACACCGTCAAGAGTTATGGTTATGAGGTGTAGAGAAGGAAGGACTATTAAACCTACTATGGGTGTTGCATTACCATCACACTGCAGTGACTATCTTTTTCATCAGGCAGCTACTCTACCTAGTGTATGATGGGTGTTTGTGGTTTGAGGAGTCCATCCCCATTACAGATCATTTCATTCACAGAATTACCTGGCTCCCTTGCAAAGGGGAGGACCCAACAAATATCTTGGAGGGTAAAAGTGATGATTTGGCCATCGTGGAGGCCATGAAGAAGAAATTCAAGTTGGAGAAGAAGAAAAGAGGGTAGACAATATCCATCATCAATAATGCAACTGTCAAAGTTGCGACATAGATACTGGCTAGGAAGGTTATGCGGAAGTGATGTACAGATGAGGTTCCTGCACCAATGGTTGCACTTGCCGCATAATGCACAAAAGGGGTCCAGTTTAACTCGGTGGATTACTTTTGTAGAGAGTTCCTAAAGAACTGTTGTGAGACACAGGAGTAGGGGAAGACTTTGCACTAAGCATGGCCTCTATTATGCATAGTGCTGGTGGCTTGGGAATTTCTTGAGGACAGCTAGTTCCCAGCGATTGTGTAGGTTCTTCCAAAGGCAGCGATGTATGCTTCACTATAGGTAACCAAAGATGCATAGAGAATCAGAGACAACAAAATATTCTGGGTGTTCATGGAGATGAACATCAGAATGGGGATTAACTGTAAGTCATGGTTATCGCCCACGGTTTATAATAGTTTACAGAGCTTCATGGAGTTCAAGGTAGACTTACATCACGTGTACATTACTGTGATGAAGGATCTTGGGAAGGCATGGAAGGAGCTATCTTATCTGGTGACAGACGATGTCATATTCATCATCATTAAGTCATCACAATCGGAGTGGCACACTCTAACCAGCTCTGCGGTGGAAGTAGAGAAGTTTGCTACAAAGAGGAAGAAGGAGGAAGAGAAACTATGGATGGCATAATTGACAGAGAAGAAAAGCAATGAAGGAGCAGCAACCAAGGCACAAGAAGTGTGGGACACAACAAAGGGAGAAAAATAGCAACAGAGGGTAGCTAAGAAGGAGCATGAGGGAGAAAGGTCACCTTCGCCTAAACAGGAGATAGAAACAAGGGAAGGCGGCATAGACCCATAGACAACATCCACAGAACTAAAGCGACAATGACCAAGAGAACAGGTGGGGCCGCGGAAGAAGTTGATGGCCTCAAAGACTTCTTTTGACTTGATCACCCTCACTTAGGGGGATCACCATGACATTGCAGAGACAAAGAGGGACGTCACCTCGGAGGCCCTCTATCAGTTTACAGAGGAATAACAGATGGTGTTGGGGGTCCTCCAAGTGCAGATATAGGAGTTGTAGGTACTGTGTCAACTAGCGTTGCACTAGGAATGGTAGCGACTAAGGAAATGTTGAGCATCCACGTAATAAACAACATAGTACTTCTAGAGGGAGCACTCATGATAGAAAAAGAGGCCGATAGACCTATGGTCAGTGGATTAAATGTTGGCATTATGTTTCTGGTATGGTTATATGTTACAGATGTTGTACTTGATGGCAACACCCATGGCATGGCTCTCAATATGATGAGAATTAAGAAGTACGCAGGAGAAAAGTTCACGGAATTTTATGCAGAGAAAAGTTTATAAAAGTTTATTTCATGTGGAGAAAAGTTCACGGAATTTTATGCAGAGAAAAGTTTATTTCATGTGGGAAAACTTACCTTTGGTCCATGGTAGTTAGTCCTTGGAATTTGAACCTATGGTTTTTGGACCATGGCATCTCGACAGACGTGTTGATCCCTAGTATTGAGTTGATGGTATTGGTTTGTTATGGTTTTGGCCCGTGGTATTGGTCCATGATTTGAGGAAGAGCTTGCCTATATAAAGCAAAGGAGATCATTTGGCTTGTGTATGCTTTTGGGTTGAATATCTTAAGATCTGAAATATTGGGTTATTGTTTCAAAAGCTCGATCTATATGAAAGTGAAGTGGAAAGCAAATCTGTGAAGGGTGATCTCTCGAGTGCTGCAGCTGCGGAAGTGCAGAGGTGCCGCAGGAGACGCCGCAGAAGGCGCCACAGGAGACGCCATAGAAGGCGCCGCAGGAGAAGCTGCAGAAGGCGCCACAGAAGACGCCGCAGGAGACGTCACAGAAGGCATCGCAGGAGACGCCACAGGAGGCGCCACAGGAGATGCCACAGGTGTTAGGGTCCCACCGTAACCCCCTTATCTATGTAATGGGACCACGTCATAGTTAAGAGTCAATAAAGCCTATATTAATAATTGTAAGTGGTTAATCCGCAATTAATAAAGGAACCACAATTAGTTGCAAATGGACCGAAGGTATTAGTAATAAGCAGTATTGACCCGTGGTATTACTTGTAGGAGTCATATATAAAGGATAGTAACTCCCTACGAGGAGCATCGTGTCTTATTTTTGTAATCGAGCTCGGCTCTATTGGAGGTTTCCCCCTCGAAGAGGCAAGTGAACATTACTCTCTGAATAATAAAGTCTTCGCTATTCTGTGTTCTAGATATCTTTTCTTCGTATATGCTATGTTATCGATCTCTTTTCTTCGCATATTTTGTATTTGGCTATCATTTGCAGGTTAAGAAGCATAACAAGTGGTATCAGAGCTCTTTCCAGGGCCGGTGGGATCTCCAATTAGTAGCAATTTTTTTTTTTTGGCTCAAGACGTGTTCCGGCGTCTTTAAACCACGGGATCTGTCATTGAGCGCATAAATCTGTGGATTTGGGGAGGCATGCACGCAGGAAATACAAGAGGTGGTCACATCTGTTGGACTCCCTTGTAACCCCTGTGGGTACCCCTTCGAGTAGTAGCGCATTAGACAGAACCGCGCACGGACTGTCTTCCACGTACCCTCTGGGTATATCGGAAGCCCCATAGGCTCCCTGAAACCTCGCCATAGTTAAACCAGCGACCGTCTTGCGGCTACAGTACACCGAGAACAGCACTCGGAGAGATTACTCGCCCGTACGATAGGGTAGTCGGGTGGTACGGCTAAGGGTACGGTCAACCCTCCTTAGTTAGAGCCCTGAAACATTGGGCCGAGTACTACTGCCAGACCCTTATGTATATTGCGATCTGTAGCACCTGACACTCCTCAAGACCCTAGTTCCTTTTTTAATCATCATCTCTTCAAGATCCGCTTGAGCAAAGGAGTGCAGCAGCA
>APFE031223206.1:0-11131 GCA_000404065.3 Pinus taeda
TGGCACCTCCTGATTATGAAGAACCAACCATTACCAGAGTTATAATTAAAATTATGAGTAAAAAGAACGCTTATTATTTGTTAGGGTATTGCATATTATAGGTATTATTCATTGTTAACCATGTTCAACCATAGAATTTCATTTTTATTACATCTGCGCAGCTTATGTTTCCATTATTCCTCAATTTATTCCTTACGATGTTTCCTTTGCAACATCTGGTGCAAATTCTAGTTTACCAGCTATCTTCACTCATATTTGAGTTAATTATTTTATAATCCTTAAGAAAGCCTAAAACCGATAGAGTTAGCAATACAAAATGTCCTTGCTCAAGGATCCATTATACAGTTAAAATAACATGTATGAGTAGCATAGAGGCTCAATAGCAACATACCTCAGTTAATTGCTCACTAATATCCTTCAACATTTGAAAGAGCACGAACCCATCAAACGAATCACCAAGCACCCAGGTCCTTCCTCTCAAATTTTTGGACTCTAGCAAGTTGTAGAGTAAAACAAGTTTCACATGGAAACTGTAAGCCAAATATAGTACAAGGAGTGAAACATGCATCCCAAAACTAATTCGAAGATCAAAGTGAACTAGTAGAAGATCTATTTGACCGTAATGGAAAATCATGGGGAACCAATGGCTCATTATTAACGATTAATTTTAATTCATCAATTTCTTGACCATAAATTAAAATTGAAACATCTATCCTCATACCATCGAGTAGTTTTCCAAAAGTCAAAAACATCATCTTTACATAGAATTCCTACATTGAGGAGAAAGGAAGATACTTCCTATGTTAAAATTGGAGAAATCCGTCCCTCCAATGTGACATAAGAAACTTCTATATCCATCCATATCTTCTACAAATTAGAAACATTTCATATTCCACTTTGGCATAAGATCCCACACTTCTTACAATAAAATTAGTAACATTCCATTCAAATTACAAAAGATCCAATATTGGAAATATCCATACCTCCCAACTAAATCTAGGAACTATTATTACGTTGTGCAAAAAAATATCTTTTACACAGATGAAGAGAGACTGAAATTGGCAGCATAAACCATTACACAATAAGAGTAGACAAGCAAAATTGATGTATGAATCAAATACAGGCAAAACAATGACGAATACAGAATAGGGAATATTAGCATCTTTGTTCATCTAAACTGGTGGCTGGACTCATATATTTGTACCATCTCAATCAACATCTATCCCACCGTTGCACCTCATTTAATAAAAGTTGTGTCACGATGGTGCACATGCAAGCCTATACAACTTGTACCAAATTTCAGTTCAAGATCGCATTGACAACGAAAAGCCGCCTGGAAAAATTCAGTTCAGTATTGTGTTGACAACGAAAAGCCACCTGGAAAAATTCTTTGTTTTTGTTTTAGTCAAAAAAAAATTCATGGCATACAACCAGTTTGGATACCAGTTGTCTAGAAGAGCACATTACATTGTATTTTCCTTAATTTTTGGTATAACCAGGATCACAACTAGAATTCACATGGAAAAACAATTCAGTGTCTATCAACTCCATTAAATGAAATACACATAGATGTAGCTTGGCATCCATCCAAATGTTGTAAACACAGTTTGGGAAAAGCCTGCAGGGATGATACTTGTGTATGAGCTTATTCATTACAAATTCCTTTTATGGAAGCTCCTTGACCAAAAAATGTGCCAAAATCCAATTCTATGAGACTCATTGGGCTTGATCTAGTAACTAGCAAGAACTGTGAGAGTTGCATTGTCCATAAACATGAAGAAGCAAACATTTTCTGTTGTGTTTTTCCTAACATTATTGGTTGCTTAATATTTTCATAGGCTCTAAATATAGATGAAATTACAACAACCTCCTTGCACTGTTCCATGGCCTTCCTATCTTCTTCAGACACAAGGAACCCTGAGGTACGGTAACTGGAAAAACCACAAGGAAAATCACTCCCTTCAAAATAATTGAGATAACTTTTTCTTTCCTTCACATCCAGATCTCCACTGAAGGTCATAGGACCTACTGCTAAATTTGGGATTTCGGGTCCTTTCATGTACTGTAGCTAATATTTATCAATTAGCTCTTCTTTCCCAATCTGATGAACAATAGCTAAGACTACCATCAACAACGCAACATAGATTTAGCCTGACTACTTTTACAGACATGCACGCCATAAGGTAATGTTTCCTGATAGATCTCTCAAGTTATTAAACATGAGGATCTTTGATTACCTGAAAACTAAGACTATAAGTGGCAATACCGATTCACCATGGTTGTAGATTTCTTAAGCAAATAATTATTCTCTCCATAATCTCAAGGGTATTCAAATTCTGGCCATGTGACCTCCAAACAAGTCTTAATTTTAACATCCTGATCAGATTGATGGAATAAATCCAAGGAAACTATTTAGGAAACAGTTGGCATGATGGGAAGATGAATTATTAGAGTTCGAGTTGGCTGAAGTGGGAGGTGAAGAGTTATATAAAAATGATCCATTGGAATTAGCAATGAAATACTTATGGTGGAGAAGATTTGAGAAGAGCAGGATGATAAGGAGTGGAGCAAGAATTACACAAGAAATGGATGATAGTATAAACAATTGGGCTTCATTTTTAGAGCATAGCAGCTCAACCCAGATGAGTGTGTGGGTGTAAGTATGTTCCCACAAGCAATAGTGTTAAGTTCTTGGGAGAAGAAATATCTACCACAGATAATGCAAGCCCTTGAGCACCTGCCTGGTAAACTCAACCAAATAGTGTTCTAGGATTTTTTATTGGCCAGTGGACAGAATTATCTTGATCCCTAAAGTTGCAGGTAAAGAAATACCAAGTGCTCAATGCAAACTATCATGGCACCTCCTATTTCTGAAGAACCAAGGTTTTCTCTAGAGCTACATGTAGAGAAAGACCAAGTGCTCAGTGCAAGCTACCATGGCACCTCTTGATTATGAAGAATGAATGTTTCCTCTAGGGCTACAGGTAAAAAAATACCAAGTGCTCAATGCAAGCTACCAGGGCACCTCGTGCTTCTGATGAATGAAGGCTTCCCCTTGGAGTCACTGAGAAGTTTCAAAACTTCAAAATCAAGGCTAGATAAATATATGAGGGTGATTATATGCCCCTGATGGTCTACTTATGATAGATAATCATACATTGTTTATTAATCTTCATTTTACTTGTGAAGTCATCCCAGCTAGTGAACAGTTCAACCTAACTAGTGGACAAGTCAACTAAGTCTAGACCCTAAAAGCACTATAAATAGTCATGAGAAGGAGAATTTCTATCCACTCCCTCAAGGAAATTCAATTTTTTCTAAGAAATTTGAGTAGTTCCAAGTTTCGTACCTCATTAACAATGTGAAGTGAAGCTGAGTTGGAGAGGTATTTGTGGGAACGACTTTTGACATAATTTTGGAAGTGATTTTAACACTCTTTGGGAAGGTTTTTGGGCCTTGTTAGAAGGAAATTTGAAAATATATTACGGGGGCCAAGTTTTAGCTCTATTGAAGGCAAGTTTTATCCCTTTTGAAGGAAAAACATCAATCATGTTGAGTTTGCCTTTCAGGTTTCTTCTCGAGGCTGAATTCTAGTGCTAGAGGGATCATTGGAACCTAATTTTAAGGTTGAGTCCTAGAATATTGAATGATAAATTCGTTTCTATTTTGATGGAAAAGTTATGGTGCATTTAAATTCAAGTTCATATATCTTTTTAATGCTTTTTTCTAAAGCTTTCAAGGATGAGGTGAACTCTAGTTTGGGGCCGAAGTTACAATCTTATTATAGACCAATTTTCATTTTTTGATGTGGATGAGCTCTATTAGATAATTGTTTTAGGGACCTTTAGAGGCCAAGTCTAGTTTACTAAGGTAGTGTTAAGAGAGCTATTATCTGAAGTAGATGTGATGTTAAGGTGACGACATGACTGAGCCCTATTGTGGATAAATATGCAGCAATAAAAGTGTTATTGAGGACAACATGTTGGTAGGCTAATGGGAAGCATAAGGTGAGTCTTCAGTGAAATGTTTGATAGTCCATATGAAGAAAACATTTAATGTTGTAAAGCCTTGCTTTGTTCCAAGTGGGTTAAGAAGCCCTATGTAGCAAAAAAAAACTAAAAGTTTTGAATATAATTTTTGAGGTGGGAAGACCTTCTCTTTGGAAATATAATAGGCCTAATAAGTGACAACTGAACAATCAATAACAAGAGTTGAGGAGGTTCAAATTCCAAATGAGTATACCTCTTTTTGATCAAATATAGTGAACTAAATTATACGAGATCAATTCTAAAGAGCCATGTCAATAAGTGTATTTGAAGAGTAGAAAGTTAAGGTGTAGATGTCAAGTGGCTATGATTATCCTTGAAGGTGTAAACATGAGTGTTGCATAGTTAAATGAAAACTCATTGAAGAATTTTTTGAAGTCTAGCAGTTATTGATGATAGATCTAAGGAAAACTTGAAGACATAGGTTCGCGCCTACGTTGGTTGCTAGGTTGGTTCCTAAAAAATTTGTACGTTTGTGTTTAATTTTTACAAGGAAGTTTACAAAAAAATGCAAACAAAATTGTATGTGTTTCGTATGTAAAGATTTGTTTTTCATGATTTTTCTGCATTAAATGTTTTAAAAGATAAAAATAGTTAAAATAATGAAATATTAATTCACCCCTGCCTTTCTCGGCATTTATGTGATTTCCCCTTTGAATTGTGTCATGTGGTGCACTATAAGTCCAATTTGGCATGCACATAGTAAATGTAAGATTTAGTTGTCAAAGGAACTCATCTCAAGTGGTATGGTTCATGAATTGTGTCCCAAGTACCGTGGGTTCAAGTCTCCAGAGACATTTGGCTTGTGTGGAATTTATTAAATTGTTCTACTAATGGTGGAATAGTGGGGCCCATTCCTACAAAGTTACGAATTGTGCCTAGTGGAATGTACTCATTGCTGTTAAAAAAAAAAATTAAATATAAGATTGAGCTGGATACATCATATACCAGTTCTACCTTCCTAGATAATGATCAAGTAAAACGTATGAAAGCCATGTATTTTAGTGGATAGACGTAGGTCCATAGTATTACCATTTGATCATTCTTCATGGTTAGATTGATGTTAGGCCTTTGAGTATAATATGTTCCTACTCTATATGAGGTATTAGTGGTATGATTAGTTTCAAGCTAGTAGATCACAATAGTTCAGTTGAAGGGAGGATAATGGACACTTCGTGAATGGAAATATTATTCCATTGTTCTTTCTTGAGAAAACTGAGTATTGGTTGTAGGCTAAATTTGTGGAGTGAATGATTAGTTTTGAGTAAGGAGGATCGAGAATTCTAAGAGAGAAAAAATTGATCTTTGGAGTTTGGTACAAAGATATCATGTGATAGTCCTTGTGATCGAAACAACATAGATAGTGAATGTAGAAACACTATAGCAATAGTGGATATTGGATGGAGAAATAATGACATAGGTTAGATGATGGTAGAGAAACACAAGTATAATTTGTGAGTTGAATAAAATCGACTCATGCTGAGGTGCCATGTGAGCCACACCATGTACTTGTAAACAATTCTATGTCATGCTTAACCCATTGGTGAGTAATTAAAAGAGGGTTTGATGCATTGTAATTCGTATCAAACTCTATGAATCCAGCAGACCTGCAACTTAGTCAGACTTCATCTCCTGGATATGGACCATAGTGGTCATTTTGGAAATATGATTACATGATAGGTATGAGTCCTATAAATTAAATGAGTGCTAGATCTTTATGGATATCAATTAATATGATGGTATTGGTAAATTTTTTTGGCTCTTCAATTTAAAAGAAGGAAAAGTAATTTCGAATCATGAAGTTTATTAAATTTTCTTTGAATAAATTAGAGTAGAGTATTTGAGTAATAAAGGTGTATTTATTTGGGATTTTTGAGCATACTCCATAGTGAGCTATAGCCACAAACATTATTGTTAGAGTTAGAAGTTAACAGTAAATAAACTACTATGTTTGTTGGTGAATTTGTTTGTTGAGCCACAATAAATGAGAAAATGATAGGAAATTCAAAATTATAAGAGGACTTTTCATATAAGGGGAGTAATCCAATTGAATATGAGTAGTTTGGTGAATCTCATTGTGCTCAACCACAAGTAGATGCTAAGTAAAAAATTTGTAGAAGAAGCAGAGAAGGAGCACATAGATGATGGTAAATCCCACTGTACACAACCACAAGTGGATGAAAATTTGGCTATTTTAGCAAGAGAGGATGAAAATTTGATGATTCTAGCAATATAGTTTGTTGATGACAACTTGTTGATTCCAGCAACAAAACTTGATGATGAAGATTTGGTTAATCCAACCACAGAGCTTGCCGATGACAGTAGTGACCATTAATTTCCAATGTGTAAACAATGTGATTATGAAGAAGAATTAAGTGTCATTGTGGAAATAAATGTTGAAGAGAATCTCAATGAAGAACAAATTAATGAAAGTTTCAGGTATTGGAGTCATGAAGAAATATATCTTTACTATAAACTTATGTTGCGCAAATTGATGGTGAATATTTCACACAAATGATGATGTGGCAACAATCCATATACACGTTGCTTTTGAAGAAGTCTAAGACATGCTTAGATAGTCTTGAACAAGGGAAGAACTACACTAGGAAATGAAGAAACTAAGGTTTGAAGGATGGAATAAGAAGAAAAAAATATAACAATTTAGAGGCTATAGGATCTGGAAAAAGAGACTAAGAAAAATTGAAATCAATTTTTTAAATTGTAAGTCTAGCTTAGACATAGACCAACGAACATCTTAGTTGAATTTTTATATGGTTGTAGTTAAGGGGGGTGTTAAAGAATCTAATTGCAACCACCTAGTAGGTGTCAAAATCATCCATCCAAGTGTCCACGTTCATTTTTAGTTTAGTCCAATCTTATTGATTTCGGTTCACTCTTATGGTAACCATTTATCGTTGATCTCTCGAATGTAACAGTTGACTCTTACTACAAACATTTACTACTGATCTCTCTAATGTAATCTTACTTAAATGATTTGTAATATTGAGAAGAGAAATCCTTTGCTCCACATTTCTTCATTATTTGTCATATAAATTAGAAAAGTAGTCCTTCTAATTTAAAGTTATGACTCATTGCAAATATGTTTATATAAAGTGGATATATATATGACCAACTAAATTTTAAGGAAAACAAGAAAATGATTTAAAATTTTTATAAATATCCAAAATATAATAATAAGAATTTAAATATTTAAATAATTCAAAACCATAAATAATCAAAATCTATTACTAACCTAACTTTTTGGAGTTTCGGAACGGTAATGATATATCACATCTTATGTCCACTGAAGGGTATATTTGCAAAATCATATAAAGAGGAGTGAAGTGTATTGAATTACTTTATAGGTTAGAAAACAAATCATTTAATAGGAATATTATTAAGTTCCCATTAGTATTTCAATTAATCATATAGCTCTTGGTTAAGGAGAGAGGTTGGAAATTTTATATGAAAAGTTAATTTATCTACAAAGAGTGATTAAACAATTTTTTGTTGAGATTTTCTATTTGGAATAAGATAGGCAAAAATCTCTGTAGGTGACAACAATAGACATTTTGTTGCTAGATTACCTCCAGTTTGTTGGGAGGGAGTTAATGCATCCTAAATTTGAGTTGAGAGGATTTATGAGGCAGTTAGATCCTCTTTGCTATATAACAAGCAACCATTCAGATTGTTTGCAATGAGGGTGAGAGTTTTGTGAGGTTTTCACTATGTAATCTCCTGTTTTGATTAATAAATTGCCGATGCCTATGTTGTGTGGATGTAGCCCAGATTGGTTGGGTGAACCACATTAAATTCTTGTGTTTTATGTGCTTGATTTATTCTGCTGTGTGTTTATTTGATTAAGCTGTGCATCTGCTTACCAACAAGTGGTATCAGAGCATGTTGGAGGCAAGATTGGATTTGTTGCCTGGAGGTGTTGCCTCGAGGCGCTGCGTGGTGTCTTTGCGCGCGTAGATAGCCATCCCGAACGATAGAGCACAAAGACGCTGGAGGGAGCTATGTATAGCATGCGTGGAGGTATAATCAGTTCATTACCTGCGTGCAACCTTGTTCTCTTACCTGCGTGGAGCTGTCACGCTGTGTAAAGGAGAGCATTAACTGTGCTTATAATCAGTTCATTGCTATTGCTGCGTGGAGCACTAGAGGATTGCATGCTGGAGGCGTTTGGGTGTTGTTGCTGTGTAGGAATTGAGCACATAGTTGAGTTCTGTGCGTGGATTGCTGGTGGAAGAAGTGTTGCTGGTGCGTGTTCCGCGAGGACACACAGAACATGAGGCGGTGAACCTGCAATTTTGCACTGAGTAAAGGTATGCACATTCAAATACGTACTAATGCACATTCAAATGCGTGTTCTACATTGCCGATTTAGTTGAACAGAGCAGCTTGGCTCCATTTTAGAGAATATAGCCAGCATAATACAAATAAAACTCTAATAAACATTATACATTTGGTCCTTTTGGTATATACTCACTCTTTGTGCGTACCTAAATGATTGGTTGCAAAATGAAGCTCTAGTCTGCTGGTGGAGTGTGCAGTCAATTTTTTTTTAATAACGCAGCGCCAGTTGTATTGTGGGAATGTTTGCTGGTAGAAGAGCGCCAACACGCCAACAACATTTGTAAACCCACAGTGGTTTGTTATTTGGTTTGTTGTTTGTTTTGAATGCTTTTTCCTTGGAGTAGTAACACTCAAAACAGGCCAGGAAATTAAATACTTAACAGATGAAATATAGAGCTGGTGCGTATGTGCATATTTATGTGCTGGGATATTGAGTTTTTTTTTAACAGGACGTATATTACATTTTTTGAGAAGTGCATATGGCAGAATTTTTTTTTTTAATATAAGTGCAAAGGGCAGTTTTTGTTTTAAAGCAGAAAGGCATAGGCAGTTTTTTTTTAATCGCTGGTTAGTTTTGGACATTATTGTGTTTTTGCTCATACAAAATGGCGAAAACTCAAAGTGCCCGGTTTGAAATTGAGAGGTTTAATGGCAAGAATAATTTTGAGATCTGGAAGGTGAGGATGCATGATTTTCTTGTCCAACATGGCGTGGCAAATGCATTGTAGGGCAAGTCCAAACAGCCTTACAACATCACAGATAGTGAGTGGGCCGAGATGGATGAAAGAGCGATTAGTGCTATTCGACTGTGTCTAGCTGATGATGTCCTGTTTAATATTGTGTCGGAGACAACAGCTGCTAGTTCGTGGACGAAACTGGAGAAACTGTACATGACCAAATCCTTAAGCAATAGGATTCTCGTGAAGCGAGAGTTGTACGGTTTGCGAATGAAGGAAGGTACATTGATTGCTGATCATTTAAATGCTTTTAATACTCTTCTTGTGTAATTACAAAGTATAGAAGTAAAAATTCCATCCGAGGATAAAGATATTACTTTATTGTGCTCGTTGCCCGAGTCATGGGATCATTTTATTACTTATATAAGTCTTAGTTCATCAGAAACTATTGAGTTTGATGATGTAGTTGCATCCTTATTATCAGAAGAAAGAAGGAGGAGGTCGCATTCTAAAACCTCTACATCAGAAGCTATGACGGTTAGAGGTCGTTCGAAAGAAAGACACTCCAGGAAGCCGAGCGACTCACGTTTAAAGTCAAAAGGGAAGAAGAGTAAGCTAAAGTGATCATTTTGTGGCAGATCAGGGCATTTAAAGAAGGACTGCTGGAAGCGACAGCAGTAAACTTCAAAAGCAGAGTCTTCGATAGAGAAGAAGGATGCAAATACGACAGATACAGGTTCGACATCTGGTTCAGGTATGAGTGATGAAGTTTTATCAGTTAATCTGTCAAATCATGGTCAACATTGGTTGTTAGATTCCGGTGCATCAAACCACATGTGTATCCATAAAGAATGGTTTAAGGAATATAAATCAATTAATGATGGGGTTGTGTACATGGGTAATGATGTAACATGTAATATTGTTGGGATTGGGAGCATACAACTACAAATGTTTGATGGGACAACTAGAATATTAACTAATGTGAGGCATGTACCAGATTTAAAGAAAAACTTGATTTAATTAGGCACACTTGATTCAAATGGATATAAAATTGTAATTCAAGGTGGAGTAATGAAAATTTACAAAGGCATCTTACTACTTATGAAAGCTAAGAAAGTAGGAAATCTATTTCAGTTAGACGGATGTACAAGGTCAGATTTTGTGTCTACTGTGACTGAACATGACAGTAGTTCCATTCACTTATGGCATCAAAGATTGGGGCATATGAGTGAAAGAGGGTTGAAAATTTTGGCTGATCGAAAGTTAGTTCCAAATCTGAAGACTAGAAAATTAGTTTTCTGTAAGCATTGTCTGTTTGGAAAACAAAGTAAACAAAAGTTTAAAACAGGCAAACATACTAGTAAATACATACTTGATTATATCCATTCAGATGTTTGGGGACCAGCCCCTACAACTTCTTATGGTGGTTCGTCTTATTTTGTATCATTCATTGATGACTTTTCTAGGAAGGTTTGGGTCTACATGTTGAAAAGAAAGTCCGATTTGTTTTCAGTTTTCAAGCAGTTTAGAGCATTGGTAGAAAACAGCACTGGTAGAACAATAAAATGTTTACGAACTGGTAATGGTGGTGAGTTTACTTCCAAGGAGTTTGACAGCTATTGCAAGGATGCAAGGATCGAGAGGCATAAGACCACGGTTTATACTCCTCAGTAGAATGGGAGTTGTTGAACACATGAACAGGACTCTTCTCCAGAGAGCAAGGAGTATGCTAAGTAATGCCGAGTTGCAAAAGGAGTTATGGACAGAAGCAGTGGCAACAACTTGTTATGTGATAAACCGATCTCCATCGATGGCGATAGATTGCAAGATTCCGAAAGAGGTATGGAAAGGACACCCTTGTGACTATTCTAAACTCAGAGTGTTTGGTTGTGATGCATATGCTCTAGTGCCTAAACATCAGCGAACTAAGTTAGATCCAAAGTCTAAAAGGTATATCTTTGTTGGGTATGGTGTTGGAACAAAGGGAAATAGATTGTGGGATCCTACTACCCGCAAAATCATCCTCAACAGAGATGTAAAGTTTAATGA
>APFE031223210.1:0-13957 GCA_000404065.3 Pinus taeda
CATTTTCATATTTGTTGGAAAAAAACTAAAAACACCATACATATCTTCATACTCATCAAGAAAACTCACACATTAGCAAACATGGAGTCTGATCCTTCCTATGACCAAGATGAGGAGACACACAATGACTCTCCTACAGAAATGCATGCACCAAGGAGACCTCACAAGGGTGGCAAACATATATGAGAGGAGCCTACTTCACTTGCCGAGCTGCAGGCCTGCCCTCTTGCTATCACATGCTTTCAACACCAATCATGTTATCAGTTGTATGAGATGGTTGCTAGAGTCCAGTACCATCATGAGTTGGCCAGGTTGTTTGTGCTTCATTTACATAATGGCCAAGTCACTCTAGCAAGTGTGATATTCACCTTGACACCGGAGTCTATTTCTCTAGCAACCAACATTCCAAATGTCGGAGAGCAGTGGAATAAAAGGCAGTAAATTGAAAGGGAACATTATGAGCCATACATCAAGCCTAGTTATTTGAGACAACTCAGCAGAGTTTTTCCCTTTCGGTACCTAAAAGACTCATATGCTCCCTTGATAAAACTCATAATAAAGTATTTCAGTTGTGAGGGCCAGTTTTCTTGCCTATACGCCTATCACATCAGATTATTGATGCACTTTACCAGGGTGAGAATGATGAATCTCCCCTACTTCATGTGCCAAAATATAGAGAAGATGACTACCCTAGTGCAAAAGAAAACTCCTCAGCAACAATATAACAGTATATATCATTTTGCACTCATCAAAATTGTGGTCATGCATCAGTTTGGTTTGCAGGACATCTCATGGGAGGATTTCATTTCTAATGATTTCTTCACGGCACCTCAGGTACCTCCAAAAGCTTTTCATGAGATAGGTGGACCTTCACATCAACAAGAGAGTCATGAGACACAGACCGCTAGTGTGCCGATGTTTGTCACCTATCAAAAGGGCACTACAAGGTTGTTTGCAGCAGCAAAGCGAGTATTATCTCCACCCGGGGTGGAAGGGGTCTCGCTTCCTTCATCAGCAAAGTAGGTTCAGGACAAGGGCAAGAGGCCATTACAGGATGAGGGGCCATCAAGTGAGCATGAGACCGATTTCATTCTCATTCAGGATGATGACACTGATTTGGGCCCACAAAGCTCAAAGCTTAAGGAGATCATCCAAGAGCAACAGGCGGACATCAATGATTTGTCCCTTAACTTAGAAAGAGCTAAGTGGATAATAAAATACCTGGAGCAAAGAAACAAGCAGCTAGAGGATCAGCAAACCATTCTGGAGCTACAAAACATACGAGAAAACCGCCAAGTTGCCAAGAAGATGAAAGTGAAGCTCACATCACTTGAGAAAGAAATCAATGCTGATTGGGAATATTGTCTTGAGAGAGTGAAAATCCACTTAGAAAGGTTGCTAGAGAAGGCTAACAGGGAGAAAACAATGTTGAGGCATATGGCCTACCATTACATGGCGAGAAATAAAAGTTGCAAGGCAAGAATCAGAAGCTTGAAGGTAAAGTTGAAAAGGGCATCGAGGAGGCGAAAGGAGAAAGATAGAATTCAAATCTTGGCAGAGGATTCCTTGGCCCAACACAACACTTGATGGAGGACACTCAGCCCAAATTTCAAAAAATTTGGGACACTTTTTGCATTTTTGGAAAATTTGGGCTAAAACACAGAATGTTTTGCCCAATGTGCCATGCCACCTGGCACTTGCTTTTGATGGAGGCCTCCAAATGAGTAAAACTTAGAATTTTTGGATTTTTCATGAAGAAATATGTATTCTCACCAATGGCCAAGAAATTTTAACAAGTTTTGAGCTCCCAAAAGGGTCAAAAACACCCCAAAAATGACCTTTCTGCCCCTATTTGGACACACAGGAAGTAGTGTTGGGAGAACTCAATTTGGGAGGGGAAAATTGATGCCAAATTCAAAAATTCCACTTGTTCTGGAAAGTAGATAGGAAGACCGTTCCAACAAGAAAACTTTGAGCAAATTTGAATGCCAGGAAGGCCTCCAAAAGGGGCTGCAAATAGACGCTATGCATAGGCAAATCAGCACGACGCATTGGGAAAATGTTGCTCAGTTTGACCAAGAATACTCTGTTTTTCACCTAGTTTCTTAACAATCTGACTTTTCTCCTTCTTAATGTCAAACTTATGATGTAATTTAATGTAAATTTATGGATCTTGATGTAATTATGTCAAATTTTCACTCATGGAGGTAGAATCATCCATCAAAAAGTAGTTTGCAACTGAATGAATAAGTTCCCTAGTTTCTAGAGGTAAGCTGTTCCACTGCCTAATTTTTAGTTCTCGGTTTAGAATTAGTTGGAACAGCTCCTAAACTTATGAGCTCGACCCGTAGAGGCTAGGATGAGTTATTTTTTGTCTATATCTTGTGATTTTTTAGTCATTAGCATGGTTGGACTTTTGAGAAAGCTTGGAGCTTCATTGTATACATTTTTTAGTAGTTTTGGCTAAGGAATAGACCAGGGTTTGCAGCACTCTATGGGATTCATGTGGCATCTTGATTTGATATTGTGTTTCCTTCTGTAAATGTAAGTTTGCTTGTGTTTTATGTATGCCATTCTCTCTCTTATTTCATCTTAACTAAAACAAACAAGGATAAAGGTAGAATCCACTGAAATTTGCAGTGCTCTACCTAGGGTTTGCTTAGCTATCTATGTTTTTAGCTATTTGAAGAGGCTCCCTGAGGTTTTCTTGCCCTATTCAACTCCTCATCTATCTAAAGCTCTCCATTTCATTCAATTTGAAGTATCAAATCAATTTCCTACCTTGCCCCATTGAGATCTCTACAGAACTGAGCTTCATTCCCCAGACCCAAAATCTGCCTTTCCAATTGAGCCAAAAAAAAATCATCAAACTCAAATCAAACCCTTTTTCACACATACCTAGCCTAAAATCAGTCTTCTTTCAAGTGATCTCAAGCCTCATTGATCATTTTTGCTGAGATTGACAAGAGAGAGCCCTCTCCCGACCTGGTAGGGCTAGCTACCAGGTTAAGCTTGGTTTGATGTTACCCTAGATCCTACCTTTCTCAGCCTGAGGTAGATTTAGGCACTAACACCTTCTTAATGGCTCTCCATCCAGGACCTTTTGGCCTTTGAGAGGTCTCAGGCAAGGAGATCCACTCTCCCTAGTCCTCTTTATCCTTATGATGGAAAGATTAGGCAAAGCGATCAATGCAACCAAGGCAGAAGGAAGAATCCAGGGTCTTAAGCTAACCCAGAATGGAGACACTCTGACTCATCAACAATTTGTGGATGATACCATGCTATAGGGCACACCTACATTCAAGGAAGCCAAAGTTCTCAAACAAATTCTACATGATTTTTCCATGGCTACTGGCATAGCGGTAAGCCTCACAAAATAAAAAATTTTCTTTTTTAACACTAATATAGCTATTATGAGAAATATCTCCATAATTCTCGGCTTTCAAAGCGATCATCTTCCCTCCAAATACCTAGGAATGCCTCTCACTGACAAACCCCTGAGCAAGGAAGTTTGGGAGCCAGTGACTAATAAACTAAAGGACAAAGTTAGTAGATGGACAAACAGATCTTGGAATTTAGTAGGGAGGCTAGTTCTCACAAAGGCTATCCTGCAAACTATTCCAATCTACATGTTTTCGGCTCTTCTTGTCCCAAAAGGAGTTTTACAACAAATCAGGAACATCCAAAGAGATTTTCTTTGGGGTAAAGGGGAGGAAAAAAAGAAATGGGCTCTGGTAGCATGGGACAAGCTATGCAAACCCAAAACTCATGGGGGTTTGGGTCTCCATGACCCAGAAACTCTAAGCAAAGTTTTAGGAGCAAAACTTTGGTGGAGATGGCTAAAGGAAATGAGAAACCCATGGGCCAAGCTCTAGAAACAAAAATATGCAAAGGACTGGGAAGAAAATGACCACATTCGCATGACAAGACACATCAGGGGCTCCCATATTTGGAACAATGCTTGGGAAAATAGAGCCTTAGTTCAGAAATGTAGTTTCTAGGAGATCAGAAATGGGAACCTAGCCTAGTTTTGGCAGGACAACTGGAAGTAGGAACCTAACCTCTTCAGAGAAGGATTGGACATTCTCAAAGATGATACTATCAACAAAGGGCTACAAAAGGTAAGTGACTATTGGGATCAGACAAGGGACAATGGTAATTGGAGAACTTGGAAGGTACCAGTTTACAGTGAAGAGACCCCTTTGAAGTCCCAGGCTGATGCTCTTGCAGCAATCCTGGAAAAAAGAAAAATTTTAATCTCAACTTCAACTGACCAACTAAGACGGGGAAGAAATAAAGAGGGCAACTTCAACCTCAAATAAGCCAAAAGAATTGCCACTGGATTTAACTTTCCAAGTCCTGACAAAATTTGGAAGGACCTATGGCAGAACCTTCATTAGATGAAAATCAAGCTGTTCATGTGGCTGGTACATCACAAAATGATTCTGACCTGGGAAAATCTTAGAAAGAAAGGGTTTGCAGGACCATCTAGATGCTAGTTATGTGGTCTTCAAGAAGAAATGATGGATCACCTTCTCAACCTCTGCACTTTCACTTCAACATTATGGAAATGGGTTGCCTCAATCTTCAGGCAAACTGACAGGGATGAAAACAACATCACTAAAACTTTAAAGAATTGGAGAAACTTATCGGAAAATGAGACAGTCAACATAGTTTGGACTCTGATTCCAGGCTTTTTGATCTAGGATGTTTGGAAAGAACGCAACAACAGATTTTTCAAGGGTAAATTTGGCACAACCCAAAGCATCATAGCTCAGATCTTAAGACAGCTCAAAGAAACTATAAATACCCTTCTGAAGCAACCTCCCGAGAATCCTCCTTCTCACCAGGATGCTTGCATTCTTTTGCTTTTAGGCCTCCAGAAGCTTGTCCCCCAGGGCACAAACAAGACTACTATACACACTACAATGGGGAAGGCTTTCTGGCAACCGCCCCCCCTGGCTTTTTGAAATTCAATATAGATGGATCCTCAAAAGGAAACCCGGGGGCTACTGGTTACAGAGGAGTTATAAGAGATAACAAGGGAAATATAAAAGTTATCTTTCATAGCCATTTAAGGAAGGCCACCAACAATATGGTAGAGCTAATGGCCATAGAGCATTGCTTAGAAATATTGATGGATCTCAATATGCATAACACAATCATTGAGGCAGACTCTGAATTAACAATTAGTTCTGTCAGAAAACTAGTTAATGGCTTGGCACCAGAAAAAGTTTCAAACCACTGGAGACTTTTGCAGGTCTATTATCGTATTCAATCACATCTAAGAATCCTAAGAACCCTCAGTTTTGCTCATGTACGCAGAAACACCAAAAAATTAGCAGATCAGCTGGCGAATGAGGGGGTGCTCTGTAATAAAGATAACAATAAATGTAAATGGGAATTGGCACTCGTAGGGAAACTGTTTGAGGACTGTCACACTCTGGAAAGCGCAGATAGGGAACATTATCATAGAATTAATGAGAAGCAACATTTTGGAAATTAAGATGTTGAAGGATGAGGGTTCAACATGCGGAAGACCTCCAACCCGCTGTGATTGGGCCTCCCAGAGGAAAGGTTGGATGTGGAGAGAGAGCGGGATGCTTTCTCGAGGTAAACAAAGTTTTAGTGGTTTAGTGGTTTTTGGGTGGCCCCAATCCCCTAAGCGGTATTTTAAGGTTTTTCCCCAATGCTACTCATTATTCAACACATGGCTGCAAGAAGGTGAGAGAAAACTGCCCATATCGGGCAGGTTTTCCTCATGCTTCTTCTCCTCCCGATATTCTCGTCAATCATCGGATCTCGCTTGTGATGATCTACGACTATGATTCATCGAGCTAGTTGGCGGTGTTAACCGCTGAGATTTTCATGAACATGGATGTGTCTCATCCGCCTAGTGTGGGGTTCGGACGATGAAATAGCCTGAAAGTTATCTCCTTGGGTGGACCTGATTTGACTCTAGAGATGGTTTTGAAATTTTTTCAGGTCCATTGTGCTTGATTTAAGGTGGGCCAATTGAGCTCCTGCTTTCGTTGATCTTCGATGCTCTGGCTCGGTTTCTTAAGTTTGGGGGGTCGAGGTTGGTAACATATATTTGTAACTTTTTAGTCAATGAATGAGAAGAAAACACTCTTGCTTCAACAAAAAAAAGAAACATAGGTGATTGGTCACATTATTGGATGGTATAGCTTTGAAAATGACCTCAACTGTGGTCTTAAGAGGAAAATAAGTAGGAAGATAGGCCTAGGAAATGACTACCCAGAGGGCTTATTTGATGGCACGAGACAAAGGGGCACATGTGGGTGTGGCTTCTTTATCATTATATCAAAGAAACAAGAATACTAGGCCCACTAGGGTGCTGGTAGGGGCACAAATATGAAGGCATAAGCTATGGCCCTATGGGGACTCCTTTGGTTCTCTTCTTATCTGAACATTCCCTTCATCCACATATATGGAGACTCACGGACTATCATTGACCATGCACGGGGCAACACAAAAATAAATCATCCAATGAGACATGGTTGGCTCAGACAAATTGAGATCCTTTGGGGATCTCTCAGAGACTCAAAGATTCGACACATTGGATGGGAATTCAACCAAAATGCGGACAACATGTCTAAAAAGGGGCTAATGGATGGACTAGATGGGATGCATATTGAGATTAAGTTGGGTGACAACACAGTAGATGCTGGGATCCTTCCACTCTCGCAATAGCATCACACCTTGGATGGGATTTTATCAACTGAAATTTGGGTTTTTTTTCTTTCTCCAGAAGGCGGCTTTGAGACTGGTTTTTTGTTGCTTTTGTCAATGCGTAGTATATATTGTATGTCGATAGATGGGCTGAATACATTTTTTATAAAAATGGGTCAACTAAATAGGTGCATATTTATATGTTTTAAATATCTTCTTAGTACATAGGCATATATATTAGATAGGTCTATTGTACTGTTGGCATAAATGTATGGACTGTTATAGATATAGAACAAGAATTGAGCAATGAATGTATATGCTATGTATATTACTGGATATATGTACTATTTTTTGATATATGAAAACAATTTCTTTTTTCTTATTGGAAAAAAATCTATAAATTTATAATGTCAAACACTTGAAGATGAAATAAACAACATTAGTAAAGTGTTCAAAGTGAATAGATAAGCAAACAAACAAATTTAAAAAAGAATCCAAAAAGCCCCAAAAACACACACCAAAGAGATTTTAAAAATGATGATTTGGAAGTTCCAAGACTTGCAATTCCTTATATTAAAAGAAAAACATACTAAATTGTAAAAAAGCTTCACAAAAAGTTAATTAAAGTTTCTTTTCCATTTCTAATTCATAAAAAATGTGGTTGAGTTTGGAAAAATATCTATTGAAACTAAAACAAAAACAAAAAAAATGTATATTTAATATCTATTTTATAAGTTATATAAAAAAATTATATTGGATACATTAGTTACTCATTGTAAGTAATAATGATTGAAAATAATCCATATACAATTATGTTGATAAATTAACTCATAAATTATTTGTTTACAACAGAGTATAATATTAAGAATTCAAAGATGATTGTTAAAGTAAAGCATTAAATAGCTGTGATGGTTAGCTCAATTAGTTGAGGTCTTGCTGCTAAAGCGCTTTGTCATGGGGAAGTCAAAAGTCAATTAATAAAAAAGAAACTATTGTACTAATTAAATATTTGGCTCAAAATTAGAAACACGTAAAAACCCATTATGAAGACAACTAATATACTAATTTATAATAATAAAAAAAACTATTATACTAATTAAATATTTGGCTCAAAGTTAGAAACATGTAAAAACCCATTATGAAGATGCCTTTCATCCCACTCCAAATGGAATCTTTTGAAACAAATTGATGTAGTGGTTTCATTTACTATTATTACTAGTGAGTGAGTTTTACATCGCGAAAATAAGAAAAAATAATAATCAATTTATATTCATTTTTCTTTTGGATTTATCAAGTTTCTAGAGGAATTAAATATTTTGAGGCATTTAGTAGATTCTGAATTAAGATGAATCTACGTTGGTAGAAAAACATCATACAATGACATATAATAATATTATTGACAAAACTATGAGTTCTCAAAACTTGGAGCCCAAAACCACATAGTAAATTCACTATTTTATCTCAATTTTATTTTATTTTTATATAATTTGATAGAGTCAAAATATTCAAATAACAAAACATGGCATTATAACATCTATTTTATACTAAAAATAACAAGACATAACATTATAACATCTCTTCTATACTAAACTAGAAAGTGCTCTTAACATAAAAACTTTTAAAAATACATTCTAATATTACTAACATCAATATTTAAAATATATTAACCAATACATTCACATACCAACATATATCTCTTCCATACTAAACTAAAAAATACTCTCAACACAAAAACTTAAAAAAAAACACTCCAATATTACTAATATCAATATTTAAAATATATTGACCACTGCACTCAAAATACTACATGAAATATAGATATTTTTAACTGCATCACTACTTCAAATATTGTAAACTACAAGTATTCATACATTTTTGTCGTTAATATCCATAAAGCAAAACTTGCTTAAGCCTTTAAATGAGTGTTACCTCTCATCAAGTTTTTAAACACTACTTTTTAATAATTACTATTTTTAATTTTATTCAATATTAAATTAGAAAAACTTACTTGAGCCTTTGAATAGAGGGTTATTTTTTTTTATTAATTTTTTAAAATAATATTTTTGATTAATGTCTAATTAAGATCAATGCGTTTACAACTTTAAGAAAATGATAGATTAACTAAGACTCTTTAATATTTTATTTTTATGACAAAAAAAAAAGGAAACGAAGCATCTTATGTTACTATAGTTTTGTTGACTTAACGGGTCAAAAATGTTGGTAGTGCAGCAAATGCTTTGGAAATGACAACGAATGTGAGTAAGAGTCGGGCAGTCCAAGAGAAAGTGATTTTCATCCTCAACCCTCTTTGTCTCCCAAAGGTGACAAATTCTTTCATCCCAAGGTGTTTTTGGAATAGACCAACACCCAATTCACCCAATTTCACTCCGAAGTTCATGGGAATTAGTTCTTATCTTCGAATTTTCACTTTTTTTTTTTAACACTAGTCAAAACAGAAAGATAATTATGGTTAGCAAGAGTGGGGTTGATCACTTCGTTATAATACCTGAGCTTCCTTTTCCCCTCTAGCTCCTTATCATCCCACAACTTATGCTTAAATTTGGAAGCAATAGTATTTTAAATATTATCATTATTCTCCAAGATGATCTCCTCCTTTACCCCCCAGTGGTTGAGCCAAGACTGGGCATCCTTGTGGCATCCTCATTTGAGCCAGAGTTGGGGATTCTGGCTAGAGTTAAAAGAATTTTTTGGCGGCAAATATTTTATGGCTGGAGTTAGAAGAAATGTTGGTAGTGCGACAAATATTTTATGGCTAAGAGCGAATCTACAAGAGAGTGAGATTATTGATGTTTTATAATGCTTTTAATTAAAACTAACCATATATGTATATTCATTTTTTATTTTTAATTATAGTCGATATTGATGTTTTATAATGTTTTTAATTAAAACTAACGAAATATGTATACTCATTTTTTGTTTTTAATTATACTCATTTTTTATTTTTTATTTTAGGAAGTTAAACACTTTGTATTACATCAAATGAGAATTACATGGACAATTTTTTTTACCATTGGTTTGCCCGGAGGGAAACCAAACTAGTAACAAAAATTAAGTCTTGAGATTGACTAGATTAGTAACATAAATTAAGCCTTGAGATTGATAAGACATTGTCTAATTAACATCCTATAAATATAAACTTATAAAATTAGGCAGGCTATCTTGACATACATCCACATGAGAAGACAAAAAAGACTACTAGTATTGCAAGCAAAAAATCAGTGAGTCATAAAACCTATTGGGCAGAATTTCACATGAGAAGACAGAAAAGGCTACTAGTATTGTAAGCAATAAATTGATGAGTCATAAAAACTATTGGGCAGAAATTTTCGGCATGTGCACTTACTAGTCACCACCTTCATCCGAGGAGAAGGAGATGTTGGCTAATATCTTGGGTAGAATGGGTAGCTTGCACTCTACAATGTCAATTTTTCCTTATGCTCTGCCAATCTGATGGAATTCTCCTGTTGAGTCCTTCTGTATCTCTATGTGGCCTACAATATTCAAATGACGTTTGACTTCGTGCCATGATTGATGAAGCCATGAGAGCACATCCAATGTGCATAGTATAGTGGGAGTGACAACACCCTTTAGTGTGAGTTGACATCATAGTGCCTAATATAGTGGGAGTGACAACGCTATTGTGGGCACCTTGTTTAGGAAAAGTCATCATTGTTTTTCTTCTTGAAGGAATATTTTATTTTAAAAATGACACAAAAAATACACATATATATTCATTTTGTTTTTTTATTACGCTCTATACTGTTTTTTTATAAAAAAAATATTTTATTTTTATTTTCCTAGTTGAAAAGAAACACAAGTGTCAAAATTGGATTTGAAGAACATAAAATACACCTAAGAAAAAAATTTTACACTCATATAAAAAAACTTCCAAAAATATATAAATCAAGACCAAGATTCTCACGTATAAGTGGTTATTTTTAAAAACGTTATTCTTTTATTTATTTTTAATTTTCATATATAGTTATTTCTTAATTTTATCTTTCAAATTATTAAAATTGTTTTTAAAATTTTTAAAATTATTGTTTATATTGTATGTTAACAATTTTAATAAATAATTTTAATAAAATTAAAGAAAAGGTTTGTATAAAATACATAAATATGAAATTTCTCTTATATAATTTTCTTCTACTGATTTTTTGTTCTTAAATTATTATAAATTACAAAAAGCGGGTTAATCAAGAAATGTTTAATAATTTGTTAATTATTTTTTATTTGTTAATTATTAATTTTATTGTAAATATAAATTAAATTTCATCAATTAGGTTTGTTTAGACTGGTTTCCTGACATGACTTCTTCATTTAAGAAAAATTTAAAAAGAGCTTATAAAATAAATATTGTTGTTAACATGATTTTTCATGTTATACATTCATTTAAAGTTTTGGCTATAACCAAATCAGTGATTAGGTTGGTTTAGACTGGTCTCCTAACACCACTTCTTGATTTAAATCTCAATTTTGGAGTTCTTTTTTAGGTAAAGGCATGGGTTTAGATCATTGATTAAAAAAGAGAATGGATAAGTTTAAATATTTTGGTTTATTGGAATACTTTTATATATTTTAAAAATTTTAAAGATTAAAAGTGTTTTTTTGTTTTTTTTTTTTAAATGTGAGAGATATTATTTCTTATTTGTTTTGTATTAAATATGTAATATTTTCCGTCATAATATATATTGGTTATTATAATTGTTATGTGAGTTAAAAGTTATAGTTAGGTTTTAGTTTTAGATGAGATATTTTCTCAACTAACTAGATTTAGAGGTTAAGATAGTCAATCTATCTTAACCCTAGTTTTTTGTATAAATATATGATATAGTGTGATAGTAAAAACAAATATTAGCTTTACGTGCAATGTTTTTTAAGTTGGTATAATAGCTAGTAGCTCTAGGTGCAACTCAAAGGCCCAAGACTTAAGAAATGTAAGAATAGTTGAATTGAGGCTTATGTGATCTATAACATTTATAAGAAATATTTCGGCGTAAATCACATGCAGAAAATATCTATCGACGCGTTTCGAACCAACAAGTGTGGTTCATCGTCAGGACAAGTTGGTTTGAAACGCGTCGACAGATATTTTCTGCATGTGATTTACGCCGAAATATTTCTTATAAATGTAAGAATAGTTTTTTTTTGCTTGGAAATAATGAAAAAATAACATAATTGCAATACCCACCTAGTATATTCAGTATCACGAAAGAGATTGTAGTCATGGCTAAAAAAACTGCAAATTACTAGATGCATTTATAATTTCTCCAATTCAAGGACAACCAAGAGAATGGAGTTATTATGGGTGATGGCCCAATTGGTGCTCGAATGTGAGTTATGCAAGTAGATAGTAATCGAATTATCCTTTGAGGTGGCTATTATTGTGGGAAATGTTGGATTGATGGAGGAGGCCATGAAAGCACTACCCATCATTGTTTATTCCACCACCTCAAATTTGTTGCTAAACAAAAGTTGAGATTTGTTGACTTGTGATATTTTTTTTGTGCTTGTGAATCAGGGCCAATAAGCACTTGGTAAAAGTGAGAGAGGTAGAAGCTTTCATGTCGAGATCCATTTCCCTCATCTTTTCCTTTCTATCTTAGATATCATTAACTTGACAAGGTCATTCATGAGATCATAAACAAACTATAATGATGCAATCATTATAGTTCCTTCTATTTCATGGATTTCATAATCATATTGCTCTTCCATGGTAGCAGGGATCATTTATCTACTGAGAAATATGGATGGGTTCATTAATGTGTTCATAGACTTCTTTATTTTTTTCCTTAGAACAAAATCTTATATTTAAAAAAATGAAAATATACATAGTGATGACTATAAATGTATGAGCCTTTTAAAAACATGTCCCAAAAAAGGATTATAAAAACATATTAACAATAGAATACCTAAATTCCTCCACAAAAAAGTCTATAAAAACTATGTACTACACCATAAACTAGAACTTAATAACTACAACCTCCAGGGTTTGATTATCCATAAATTCATAAATTTCCAGAGAGCAGGCATTTGACTCAGTAATGCTACCTTAGAGAGGTGATATGCCATCATATTAAGTTCCCTATATGTGTGTGTTTTAATATTTGATCTCGTGAAGTATATGTTCTATATGTGGAGCCACTATTCCAACATGATCATATACCCAATCCATGACCAATTTGGAATCTCCCAAGCTTTATGATGTTAAATAACATTGTAAAAATTTTCAACATAAGTAAGTACCCATAGAGTTGAGAATTCAACCAAGTGATATTTGAGCACCGACCAATAGTGTACCTAATGTGCATAAGTGGTGATTTTTAAGGTATAAACAACTCCAACTCCACATATTGGTGGAAAATCTTGACTAGCCCCATCGAAATATCCCCAAGGAATCAACTCCTCCATTGGTGGCTCCTTGGTTTTCTCCCTCTTTGGTTAAAATCTAAAAGACTTGTAAGTGGATTTAATGTTTCCATCACCACCTTAGATGGGATTAAATTATCTTAGAAGATTGGTAAATTTTAAGCCCACCATATCAAATGAACAAATATGCCAGGAAGATCCAAAGATTGTTGTCAGATTTATCCTTTACCCAATCAAGAACACAATATGACAAAGATGTCTTGTTCCAAGAGGCACGCATAAGATAAAATGATTTTTTTTCCATCGACTAGCTTGCAATGTGAAACCACATGAAATAAATAGGTGGTTAATCGACTCCTCCTCTGTTCATCACAAAAAACATCTGATCGGGTTTGACCTAACCTCTTTTATGGCCAATGTCCCATGTAAGAATTTTGTTTGAAATAGCTATCTATAAGGTTAATTTACATTTGAGAGGACTTGAGTGCTTCCACAAGAAAATCCACCACCAACATGCTTCCCCAATAAAAAAAGGCTTCCATTTGAACCTTATAACCTAACTTTGTAGAGAAAATTCCAGAAGTAGTATTGTTTGAGCATATGAATCAATCCTCATCCTCATATAATAGTTTGATCATGGAATATACCAGTAAAGCAATGTAGCCTTACCATTCAATAATATTTTTCCTAGAAATTCCTAAACCTTCAACTGATTTCTAGCCACAGAAATCCCATTGCTGGACTGGATGGGCACAAGCATCTGCCAAAGAGAACACATTAGATGAGTGGAGAGAGGCAATAGTTATATCATATAACCTATAACTATGCCCAACAACAAGCCATGGGTATATACCAAATTTAATGTTCTTCTCAT
>APFE031223218.1:18507-40224 GCA_000404065.3 Pinus taeda
CTCTTCGAGGGGGCAACCTCCTTTACATTACATAAATGAACAATTCTTGGATGATTCAAATGAAAAGACCTTCTCTCTATATATAGGAGTCTAAGGGGTCATAACATAATCAGAGCCTACATAACAATAATAATGTAAGGGCACAATAATAACAATAGTGGGCTTCTATGGGGCACAATAGTAACAATATGGGCACTACATGGGTACATCAATATAATAAGTGGGTTGTACTAATAACAATAAGGGTTTACACTAGTAGTATAGGGGCCTAACACTATTTCTATAACATGAAATTGATAAATAAATTAGCCAATCTTAAATTGTTTGACTATTCATGAAGTGTGGCATAGGTGACAAGCTGTACAAAATTGCTTATTATACAAAAGTTATAAAGTAGCGGCATTTAGACTTGCACACTTTCTTGGTCTTTATTTTGGTGGGGTTCATTTTCTTTCATTTTTTGACCATATTTATATTCTTTTCACCTTTTGATTTTTCTTTCAAGGTATACCCTCTTTATATTTTTTAATTTTTTGAGTTTTTCAAAAATATGGAAAATCTTTGCAACAAGGTATGAACATATTACATAGCTCATCAAGTCATCATGATATATGAAACTTGTTGGTATAGGGGCATAACATTGGCTCCATTTGGGGATGGCTTTTCCTGATAAAAAATCAAGAACAGTAGATCAGTGGCCTCTGAATGACTTTGACTATACTCTGCAATATTTTTCTACTTGTTGGCTTTATTGTATGTATGACAGTGATATTCTTAAAACTTAGGGCCTTCTCTTCGGGCTTCAACTCCAAAATGTTACTATCCAATCAAAACTATGACATTACAAAGGATATAATATGTACATGTTAAGAACATGTTAACATTAGTAAGTAGGATCAAAGTAATTCTTTAGCATTTGACCATTGACTGGTCCTTCTTTCGCTTCTGTACCGTCCAAGTCTTTTAGAAAATATGTATTGTTTTTTTTGAAAGCATAGATAATGTATGGTCCTTTCCATAGGAAGTCAAACTTTCCATGTTTCTCCTTATCCTCTCTTTTGGAATCCCATCTTAGAAATTTATCTCCAAGGTAGAAATTTTCTGCCTTGGTTCTTTTGTAAAATATCTTCTTAAACTTCTCCTACAACACTTGGGATCTTTGGTACACCTCGTCTCACGTCTGTTGTAAATTGATAGTCTGATTTGTCCTTCTTTTAATATCATTAGTTTCCACTTGAGCTTCTTGGAGTAGTTTCATAATAGGAACACCTAATGTTGAAGGAAAAATAACTTCCATGCCATATACTAACTCATAAGGACTGGTTCCAATGTACTTTATGGTTGTAAGCATGTCCTCCCATACTGCATTTATCAGTTTCTTGTTCCAAGTTTTCTTGTTCTCTTCTAACAGTTTTTTGATGATATTAATTAGACTCTTGTTGGAAGATTCAGCGAGTCCATTCCCTTAAGGGTAATAGGCTATGGAATGGCCTAGTGTAATGTGGCACTTGTTACAGAAACTGATCATCTTCTTTGAATTGATAGCTGTAGCATTATCAGTAATGATTTTAGTAGGGCAGCTAAATCTGGACAATATATTGGTCTCTAGGAAACCTATGATCACTGTGTCATTGGCTTGTCTAGAGGGGATGACCTCTATCCATTTAGTAAAATAGTCAGTGGCAGTGAGTTTCCATTTGTGTTTGCCTGAGGAGAGAGGATTGATTTCTCCAATGAAGTCAAGACCCCATTGTTGGAAAGGCTTCTCGATGGAAATGGGTTTTAAGGGTAAAGGTAACAACTTTCTCTTGCCTTCAAAAATTTGACATTTCTGGCAAGAAGTTACAAATTTCTTCATATATACAAACAAGGTTGGCCAATAGAATCCAAACCTTAGGATGTTATCTATAGTTGACTTCCAATAGAGGTGTCCACTACAGTCTCCTACATGAAATTCTTAGAGAGCCTTGTTAGCTTCATCTTTTAAAAAGCAATTCACTATAATGCCTTCATGATTTTTCCAAAAAAGAGTATTATCTAAGATACAAAACTTTGAAGCTTTCATCTTTAAAAACCTATTATTTGTTCTAGATAACCCTGCAGGTTTTGTAAAACATATATTACATCAGCATACCAAGGTGAGTCTGAAAAGGCCTGGCTGATTTGTGGAGTCGCTATCTCCTGCTCGTTATCTAGTTCATTTTTGTCTAGGGCCTGACAATTAGTTTCTGCCACGAGTTTGGCCAATCCCTCACCTTTTATCAATTTTGTAGGTTTTATCTCAATATCATACTCTAAGATGGTAGCAATCCACTTACCCCTTTTGCCATCAATTCCACCCTGAGTTAAGATGTCTTTGACAACTGCATTAGGCAGATAACCTATCACACGAGAGTATAATATATAGACTTTGAAGTCTTTAATGGCTTTTACAATTGCAAAAGCTTGTTTCTCCATGATTTTGTATTTCAATGATGCATATTTGAGTGCTTTACTAAAAAAGGCTATAGATGTTTCACATCCCTGGTCATCCTTTTCTAATAAAATAGCTGCTATGGTGTGTTCTGAGGCAAAAGAAAAAATTATGAAGTCTCTATCAAATTGAGGACTTGTAAGGACCGGTGTTTTGTTTAAGGCCATTTTGATTTCTTCAAATGATTGCTTGGCTTCTATTGTCCATTTGATACTTGAATCCATTTTTAGCATGTCATTTAGTAATCTAACAAGTTCAACTAGGTTAGATATAAATCTTCTCAAAAACATTATCTTCCCTAGGAAAGCTTGAAGTTCTTTAATACTTCTTAGATGAATTATTTGTAGTATAGCTTCGATCCTAGCAAGGTCAATTTGAATTCCATCCTTGGAAATGATATGACCTAAAAGCTTACCTTCCTCCATTCCGAACAAGGACTTCTTTGGATTCAAAGAAATACAATATTTTTTGCATTTTAAGAATACTTGTCTGAGATGGTCCAAGTGTTGTTGATCAGATTTAGAGAAAATAGTTAAATCATCCAAATATATAAGAAGAAAATCATGAATTTCTTTGGCAAAGGTAATGTCCATTGCCCATTGGAATGTTGCTCCTATGTTTTTAAGTCTAAATGGCATCTTGAGGTACATGAAAGCACCCCATGGCGTTGTAAAAAAAGTTTTCTCTCAGTCATCAGGATGAACCAAACTCTCGTTATATCCTTAAAACCCATCTAAAAGTGAAATTCTAGAAGAACCCACTACCCTTTGCAAAATATGATCCATTTTGGGTAAAGGATAGTTATTTTTAAGGGAGACCTTATTCACATTCCTCAGATCAACACATAACCTTATTTCCCCACTTTTTTTCCTAGTAGGTACTAAATTAGACACCCACTCTGAAAATCTAATAGGGGCAATAATCCTTGCTTCATACATAGATTTAATTTCTTTTTCAATCAATGGTAATAATATAGGGTTGATTCTTCTGAGTTTTTTTTAAAGGGGTTTTGATTTTATTTCAGAGGTATATTATGTTGGATAATGGAGGTGTCATATGACTTCAAATCTTCGTAACTCCAGGCAAAGACATCTTAGAATTCTCTCATGAGTTCAACATATTTTAACTTCTGATCAGAAGGTAAAGACTTCAACAATTTTATCATTTTTGGATCGTCCTCTCTACCTAAGTTGTATTCCTCAATATCTACTTTTAATGGTTCCATTTTAGGTTTCTTGGGGATGCCATTTGAATCAAAGAGGTCTTCTAGGGGAGTGAATCCTTTAGGAAAATGATTGTCTTTTAAGTTGATAAGCTTTGTTTCATCTTTAATTATCTCATCAAGGTCCATTTGTTTTAGGGCATGAACTTCTTTTTGTGTGAATTTTGTGGGATGAAGCATATTTAGTGAATGTTCCTCAAAAATATTTGTTTCTTCTTCATATATTTGAATATAATTTACAATTGTATCAACATCTATGTAACTATTAGAAAACTCTTCATCTAAAGTTAAAAAGTTATTGATCTGCTCATCACTAGCAAAGACCTTCCAGTTCTTTAGATTATCAGGGATAGCTGGTCTATGCCTAATTTATTTAGTAAACTAATGATTAGGCTCAAAAAGTAATTTGTAGGTGTTGGCAAACATTGCCAGGTTGTGGGCTTGCAAGTTGTGTTTTCTAGGGATTGTAGCAAGTTGAGTTTCCAAAAACGTATTGAGAATCTCTATCACTGTTACTCTGTAATATCCTAATCTAGGATCCCTAGTTAGATATTTTCCTTTAAGATGTTTGATTATTAATTTTGAATCTCTTATGAAAGACACTCTAATATCCCTAACCTTTTAACAAGTTTATGACCCAGCAAGAGAGCCTCATATTCTGCCATATTATTGGTGCACTTAAAATTTAATCTATAGGCATGGCCTTCAGCATGATCATTTTCTAAATTGTTCACCCAAACTCCCGCTCCTACCCCTAGTTTATTAACTGAGCCATCAAATTCTAAATTCCAAATAATTTCATGCTCATAATTGGTGTCAAGGGTGGTAGAAATTTGTTTAATAGGGGGATTTGATTTTTTATTCTCATCTGGTTTTTCCTTGTTATATAATATTTCTTGAATCTGAACACTTGATTTTTCTTTTTTAATTTCTTTTGGTTCTGCTGCTAAAACATCTGAAGTATTGGAAGGATTGGTTTCTGCATTATAAATAATGAATGAGTCCATATCAGAGTGTACTAAGTAGATAGGGAAATTTTGTGGTTTTTCCTGACTACGTACTACATGTTTCATCAATGTTTCTCTGTATAGTTTCATTGGTTGGCCAAAAAACGAGATAGTAGCATATGACATCCAATTGAAGTGATCCGTGAAGCTTAGCACCCCAGGACTTAGACAATAACATGCCATATTTTCGTGGTATATATGCTACCACTATATACATTAAAATTCTTTTTGCAGGGTATTGAACCAATGAGACACACAAGTATTTTATCAATCCTAAAATCAAAAGAAAACAAATCTTTGTATGGTCTATTGATGTCTAGGTCTAGCTTTTCCATTACAGACTTGGGCATGAGGTTATGAGATGCACCAGAGTCAAACATAGCATTATGAAGGATTTTATCATGTATGTTTAGAATTACATAGAAGGGAGGAATTCCTCCTTCCAAATGTTTTCCATTCACTTCTAGACCAAAGCTTAATTCTGGTTGGTCATCAAAAACATTAACTAAATATTCAGTTCCAGTGATTTTCAGTGATCTATTGATTTGAGTTCAATGGGCATCATGTTTAGCTAATTCAAATAATGGAACAGAAATTTTCAACTTACCTACTTTAGTTTCTAGATTAAAGGGATTTTCTATTTGGGTTTTTGGATTTCGAACAACAATATTCTCTTTGTTTTCTGTATTTTTTGTGTTTTTCTCCTTTTCAAGAATGGGATCATTGTTTGATGATTCTCCTAAATCGACTTCTAGAGGTTCTTCCATACTTCCCTTAGAAGGAAGGGGAGTGGAGGACTGTTTTTTGTTTGGTTGATTATCAGAGAAATCTTCAATTATTGGGTTAGAAGGATTATTGTTCGATCTAGAAAGGATATGTACAGGCATAGTGGTTGTCTTAACTTTTATGGGTTGTTTTGGAGCCTTTTGTTTGTTTGCTTCAGGAACATTATTTTTCCTACTTCTTAAGTTGTATTGTTTATGCACCTCAAAGATGGTTGTGTCATATCCTTCCCTAAAGTCAAATGATTCACTGACTGAGTTTGAAATTGTTTAAGAATGTGGGCCTCTTGATCTTCTTGGGTCAAGAAAACTTCTCCTTCATTACTTAGTCCCATCAGATTTATTTGAGTATCTTCTTGTAGACCTTCAAAGCTAGAAGCTTCTACATAATTCTCCTAGAAAGGGGGTCTAATGTTTTGGTCTTGACCGGTCTTCCCAGTGTTCTGGTTTTGATTTTTTTAAAAATTAGGATTTCTCCCTATGTTGGTTGGTTGACCATCCCAAGGGGCTTTCCTTTCAATTGTCTTCACTCTGTCTCCTAGTCTATCCATTCCTTTAATTATGGCATCTAGTTTTTGTTCAAAATGTGAGGCTTCTTCCTTCACTGGTATTCTCCTTTCACTCCTAGCCTTGGCTCTTTCAAACATCAACATGGCTTCAACACTGACAGCTATGCTTTGCATATCTTCCAAAGTACGAGGGTCTCGTTCTCTTAGCTGGAAGGCCATATCAGAATCAAATCCATCTGGGAATTTGATCAAGGCTAAATCAGGTGGGGTCTTAGGTTTTGAGGGATGGCATTATAGACATTGTTGAATTTAGTACAGTAATCCTACACAGTTTCCTGTGTTCCTCTCTTTAGGTTTTCATACTCAGATAGAATCTGAAGATGACCTTTCTTTTTCTACCATCGGTTCAGGAATTGTCTATGGAGAGTTTGTGGGTTGTCTATACTATTTGCTGCTAGAGCTTTAAACCAAGTTTTGACTTCAGCAGTCAAACTCTCAACAAATATTCTCATTCGCACCTCATCAACATCTATTTCATAAATTTCAAAATAATCAGTCATCTTTTTGGTGTGTTGTTGGGTTGTATAGGTACCAATACCATCAAATTGAGTGATCTTACTTTGGTAGTCTTGGGGCATGGCACCTAAGTTTGCTGGTAAAACTAGGGGGTATACCTGTTTTCCATTGTTGTAGGTAATGCTGAAACAAGAGCTGGGGTTGGGATAACAATTGGTGTTTGGGTTGTGGATGGAGGGGTAGAAGGGGTGGTTTGATGTGGAGTTGTTTGAGGTTGATACGTATGAGGAAATGGTGATGAGCTTGCAGAGGCAGAAGTGATTACAGAGGAATTGGGTATTCCTTCAGTGGTAAGATCAGATTGTAGTGAGTTCTGCAAATGTCTATCAATTGACGAACTAACAACTTGACGTTGTGATTATTCAATGAATGTTGGGTCTGTGACTAAGTCATTTAGTTCATAATCAGATGAAGTCCTAAATAAAGAGGTCTCAAAATATTCGTTAAAGGATTGATTTTCAAGGTAAATCCACCTAACAGGACAGGATGTTGATTTGAAGGTGGGATGAGGACTAGTAGAACTCCCTTGACTTTCTTGTCTCCTAAGGATTTTGGGAATCAGATTGGGGTTCTCAAACACTTGTGGTGGATCGGGACTAATATTAGCTCTAGTGTAATGAGTCCTTTCTGAAGCTAGGTTTTTAGGTTTTGTTTTTTTATTTTCTTAACTGATATTCAACAAACAAATTCTATTGTTCCTTTAAGATACTTTAAATTTGGATTTCAAATATTCTTAAAGATTTGTTTTCACTGAAGAATTGGTTTTCCCCACCGGATTCGCCACTACGTTATCACTCAGACTTTCCTTGAAGTTGTTAGAAGAAGGAAAAGGGTTCGAGGTAACCACAAACCAACTTTTAAGTACAAAATATAGCGAATTTGTACTCAGGGAGGGCTCTCTCTTTAATATTTAGCTTTGTCTATGAGATATTAGGCTAGTTTTGAAAGCTTGGGGGTTTTTATTGTGTTTGGTGGTGGAATTTAGGAGCAAATGGATAGAACAAAATATTTCAGGCCATTGGGCTATGGAGTCAACTAAAGATGGCTTAGCTGGATCAGGTTTTTCAACAAAAGATGGCTTCAGAGGGCAAGATAGCTAAACAAGGAACAAATGGTAATTTAAAATGATGGAATTGACTTAAAATGGATGAAGGGCAATTAAGAATCCTTCAACATGTTTTAAGAAGAGGGAAATTGGGTGATCACTAATAAAAAAGAAATTAAGAATTTCTTATTAAATGACCAAAATGACAAACTAAGAATCAAGAGCAGTTAAGAATTCCTTACCTATGATAATTTAGAAGAAAACATTTAGAATAAAAATGATTTTAAAGACAGATTACACTTAAGCACTTTCTAAAATATGCCTTTTCGTTTTAATATTCAGATATGAGACACAAGTGAAATATTAAATTAGAAAACAATAACACATGAGATATAGAATACTTATTTTTCCAATGTTTGACACATGAATCCAGTAAAAAGTCCTTTGCTTTATTTCTTCATCTAGCCAACCATACAAGAGATGTTCAACAACATTTTTTTTCAAAAATAATAATTCTACGGAAATGTCTATGAATCCACACTCAGTACTTCAAATGAGGAAGTACTTATACAAAAAATTACAACAAAATGTCTCTTAACAAATAGAAATATAATCTAGGAAGCCTAACTATATGTTACAATAAAGTAGAGACAGATGGTCTCGAAGATAGAAGCTAAAAGTAAACTGATGGCTTGTTGTCCATATTTTTGTGAATGAGCTGGAGGCAGACCCTATGCTTTAGCATCTTGTTGTCTTGCTCATAATTCTATGTTGGTTGTTTGCTTTTCAACTTCTTATTGATACTCTTTGACCTGTTCTGATACTCTTTACCTGCTTTATCCTTATTTACTTTTTTTCCAAAATTAACCGTGGTAAATACTAAGAATTTACTTTTTACCAAGATAAATCACAAAATCTCTGTCATATCCGTCCACCAACCTTCCTTTGGTATCTGGTCCTTTGTATATTCCTGAATATTTCATTAGCCGCTATGTATTTTACAAAATTAGACTGAACTCGAAACAAATGTTTTATTTCATGTTCAAAATAGAAAAGGTTCTCTAGACTGTCATAGAGAACTTTTCCTGTAGGTAGTGCCTTGGGTGCAGATGCACTAGCCGCTGAACTGGCTTGATTATTGCATACTGAGTCAATTTGTCAACATAGTCTCCATGCCTCATCAATTTATCATTAATCTATAAAGGACTGGGAAGTCCTTTGCTCTGTAAAATACCAAAATTCTCCAAAAAATCATTAATGTCTTCTTTCATGTTCTGGCATTTCCTTTCCAAGTTCTGAATCAAAGCTCTTTTGGTCAGTACCTTCTTGATTTCTAAGACAGTCCTAGTTCTATCTTCAATATTCAGCTCTTCTAGCTAGTACTTATTCTGTTGTTCAAAAAATTTATTAGCCTGATGGCTTCCTCAAGCTTCCCTCCCAGCTCTTCCTTGGTTTTCTGAATTTCTTAAAGAGCCTCTTTCACCAGGTCAATTTGTTCAAAAATTATTTGTATGGATGACCAAGCATCATTTATTGACTGAGTGATGTTGGTTCATATATTTTTTCTAATGTCTGTTAAGGGCTTTTCAAAGGTGAGGTCCTTCTCTAGTGCCTTCACCTATTGTGCCAAGCCTTTATTCTTCCTTACCTCTTCAAAAAAAATAATTTTTGAAACATCATATTTATGTTATAAGGTAACAAATTTTTCCTTTACCTTCTGTAATTCAGAGACTTGGAGCTTCATCTCCTCCATTGACTTGATTAACTCTTCTGTACTCAAACTCGAAGATCCTGCGTGTGTTCTTCCTGTAATTACTTCTGCTATGACCAAAGGGACATTTGGTGCTAGGGTTGTTGCATGTGTTGATGGGACTACTGTGGAGACCACTGGTATCACATTTTTAGGCTGAGAGGTCGACTCACTCTACCTACTCTTTAGTGATTTTTCTAATTCTTTCTTAGTTTCCTTCAACTGTTCATTTATGTTAAGAACTAAGCCCATGAGCTCTTCTTCAGATTTCTTTTAGATAAATTCAGTAGTTTTTGGATACCTTGATGGAGGAAACTTTAACTTCTTTCTTAAGGCAGTTATGTCTTCATATTTTTTCTTTATCAAGGCCTCTGCAACTTTTACATTCCTTGGCTTATGACTCAATCCAATAACCAACTCCTCCAGTAATTTGATTCTATTGTCTTTAGCCTGTGAGGAGGCTTTTTCTAGCTATAACTAGACAGTTGTGTTATTTAATGAATTTTCTAATATTTGGGCCATCATGGCTTTACTGGTCAATGTTGAATATACCATCTCCCCTGTCTGCTTATGTAATTCAATCTGATCCAGGGGGTGAATGTCCTTGGCCATAACCTCAAAATCAGTTTTGATATAGTCTGCAATTGACTGAGGCTATTTTACTTCGGGCTTGAAAAAACTCATCAGCATCTTGCCTTCTTTGATGTCATAGGCTGACATCAACCTATTCTAATTGGTATGAGTCATCTTAAAATAGTGATTGTAGACCTGGACCCTTATTAATTCATTTCTGGCTTTAATTTCTTTGAACTTCTCTTTAATGTCTAAGTTATTATTTCCTAAAGGCCTGAAAGATGATACTTCAGTAGTTTTTTGTCTTTCTAGCTCCTGTCTTTGTGAGCTAGAAGGTGTCCCACCTGCTGGGAAAGTATGTTAGCTATCTACACCCTCTTTTCTTTAACTCTCTGTAGTTTCTTCAAGACATTCTTTTGAATGGGGATTTAGCCTGTGCCTATTAGCACCAGGCTAATCTGATGGACCACCGACAGGGGTAGCTACTTCCTTGTCTCTCTTTATGTTCTTTTCTTCATTCAAAGGACTGTAAAATTGAGGGGTATCCCATGTTGACATGAGTTATATGGCCTTGTGTTTGAGCCTACTCCTGAGAGGTTTGAGGCTACTTTGACATGGTTGATTATTCCGTTGCTGGAGTGTTGGACTCTTTTTCTCTTCCCTGTGATGTCTCTGGAAATGGTGCACTAGTCTCCTGTGAGTGCCTTTGTGAGGTATGAGTTGTTGAGGCACTAGTCCCTGATGTTGGCTTATGAGAAGTCCCAACTTGCACCTATCCAAAAGAATCCAAGTCAAGTGTCTTTTCAAGACCTTTCATTATATTTTCTATGTTGACCTAATCACTATCTGTTTCTACAAGAGTCCTTTCCCTCCATTCATCCATGTTAGCATATTGCTCAATCTCTAGAATTATGTTATGAAAACAGGGTGATAATCTATTTTTCATTCTTCTATCACAAATGAAATTGTGGGGGTCATATGTAGTCCAACTAAAACTTTTGTTTAATTTAATGTAGTCTTCTAGAATTTCCTCTGCTTCTTTCCCTGCTTCCCTATTGTTGCAGACAAAAGGTCCTAAGTGATCATTGATCCTTAGTTGTGCTTTCTTCTTAGCCTTAGTAAAATGAATCAAATCTAGGTTTATCATTTGTCTATAATACTCCAATGAAAACGACTTTATTGGAACATATTTAGGTAGTTTGAATGGGGAAAGCACACACCCATATACCCTGATCTTTTTGTGATTCTGGTACAAGTATGAGTCACCTACTCTGTACTGTTTGGAGAGCTAAAGGATCCTTTTGATGTCATCACTAATCCTAGGAGGAGGATTTCCTGTGAGCAAGGTGGTCGTTGGGTGGACAAACTGGTCAATGAACTCATTATATGAATAAGGTCAAGGAAAATATTCATGGAAGATAGAAGTGCAAAAGATAACGGACCTTGAATTACCTTTTGTATCAAGTTTCTTGACAAAAAATGGGAATTTTTCAGATTGATAGTAGAGAATGAGGTGATATATGAAGATGGAATACTTGAAAACATTTCCATTCTCCAGTCTCATGAACTGGTCATGAATTTTTTCAGCAATAAATTAATCATAATCATACTTGATAGCAAGGGGCTAACCAGGGGTAAAGGTAGACATAAACACTAGGGTCAATTCATCTACATACTCACTAGTGTTGAATCCCATGACTGGAGATATCATATCAACTATGAGTTTCCCTGTATCTGTGAAGAAAATTGATATATAAGGAGGGGGATCTTTAGGTTGATGCTCTTTTAATATGAAAGTCTAGAAGAGGCAATTGAGTTCAAATTGGGATATTTTAGTTGATTTCTCAAGTAAATTTCCAAGGGAAATGTGGGTGAGAGATTGACTAGAATGAAATTGCAGCATCTCATTGATTGAGCCTTTAGTTATTGTAAAGAGGACTGTTTGGTTGGGAGACATCACTACTCTAAGGTTGGGGTCGTAATTTGCATGGCACTGATAAATTGTGTTAGGGAAAACATGCACAAAGGGGAGAAAGTACATTGGGAGATTGGATTCTCATACTCCTATGGCATCATAGCCATTCAAATGATTATCTCGACATTGGCAAAAAACTTTTAGATAGTCTTTATCAGTGATTAGGTCTCGTATATGAAACCTTATCCGTCAAAGGCAGATAGTCTAAATCACGATGAGGGGTGGTAATGGGTGTAATGTTTAGAGCTGACGGGGTTTCCATTCTAGTTCTTGTGGATTTAGAAAGGAAACTAAGGTTTTCTTTGTAAGATTGGTGAAACAAAGGGTCTGGGGGACTTGAATTACAAAAGTAGTAATAGAATTATGGTGAATTTTAGACCTTTGAATTAATTTGCAGTGGAAAACAAGTATTTGCAGGGTTTTCTTAATGGAAATTTGTTAAATACCTGCATTTAGAGACGAGCAACAAAATACAGGTACACTGGGTGTGAATGGATGGCTTTGGGCAACATCAACTACAATGTTGGAAGTTGGCTGGCGGCTTGGAGCACAAGTTGGTTGACCTCGTCGCTAAGTTTGGATGGATGTACAGGTTCACAGAACAGAACAGCGAAATGATTTGCTTTTGTTTTTATACAAAGTCAAGAATTTGGTGGGTTTTAGGATTTGGATGGGTGGTGTCAGCGGGCGAACGATATGATGTTTTGTCATTTAGTGGGAGGTGGTAAGCGATTTTTATCACACCGCTTATGGAGGGTAAGTGGTATTTGGGCTCATACGCACGATTCCATGGAATGAGTGACACGTGCTGGAGACATTGTTCACAAAACTACTTCGCAATCGCACACTAACGTTCAGTTGCGGAGGGTCGTGCGATATGTATGATAGTCATCGGATCTCAGAGACTTGATTGGACGACTATTAGGGAGCTAAGGTGATGGGGGTTTAATGAAGGCGGGCCCAATATAATTAAGAGTTTTTTAATTATATCGGGAGCACCGGGATTAGTTGGGAAAGTTATTAATTAACCATAGGGGTTAATTAATCATTTTTTAATGTGGCAGGGGTTGAGTTCTTAGTTAGTTACATATTAACTAATTAATCCCCATTGTTGATGTATTATGGTTATATTTTGACTAAAGGGGCGGAATATTAATATTTGGAGTTTTTACATAGTTAAAGGAATACAGGAGTGGGAAATCTTTATAGGGGAACTATATAATATAATTTAGTAGTTAATATGACCAAGTGAAGTAAGTGCTTTGTCTAAATATTTTGATATGTGTATTTAAACTTAGGCTAAGTGGGAAATGAAGGTTTTTATGAAATGTATTTTAATTTCCTTAAGTAAAATAGGATTTTACTTAGGAAAAACTTATTAAGGGAATGAATGGATTATGAAGGTGTGTGATTATTAATGAATGGGCTTAAGTACTTAGGCATTAAAAATTATTGGGCCGAGGATCCGGTCCTTCCAAAAGTCAAAGAAATGCTTTGAGCCCCTCTAATTTGATAGATACTTCAGCACTTAGGAGAAATTAGTGAAAATTTAGGGGAAATGAGTAGGAGAGTTAATTATTTTGACTTTACTTGCATGATGTCTCTCATGTGCTACATGACATTTGCCTTATGATGAAAGTAAAAGATGTACATACTTAAACTTATCATTCACCATATGTTATTCTTCAACCATCATCTACCTACCCTACCTACTTAACCTAGCATTTTTACTTCTTTATTAGGGTGCACTTAGACTGCCAAACCCTTATCCAACTTTCTTTTCCTTTACATGGTAATTCCTATCTAAGTTTACACTTAAGACATCCAAGGGCTCAGATTAAACTGTTGAGTTCCTTTTTCACTCTACCTATCTACTTGTCTACCAAGATTACACTGTTTGGTCACATCTTGATTCTCTATTTCTATAACATGAAATTGATAAATGAACTAGCCAAGCGTAAATTGTTTGACTATTGATGAATTGTTGCATAGGTGACAAGCTACACACAATTGTTTATTATATAAAAGTAAAAAAGTAGTGGCCTGTAGACTTGCACACTTTCTTGGTCTTTCTTTTGGTGGGTTCATTTTCTTTCATTTTTTGACCATCTTTTTTTTGTTTTCACTGTTTGATTTTTCTTTTAGGGTATACCCTCTTTACATTTTTTAATTTCTTGAGTTTTTCACAAATATTGAAAACATTTGCAACAAGTAAAAGTATGAACATATTACATAGCTCATCAAGTCAATCATGATATATGACACCTATTGGTATAGGGACATAACAATAGATTCTCTAGATTAAGTTTTAAGATTGGAGAGATGATTGATTAATGTCGTTGTGGATCTATCATCTCCGAATTTCGTCAAAAATTACTCTTGGAAAGCATTCCAACTAGTAATGGATCTTGCTGGTAACGAAAAATACCATGATCCAGCTTCTCCTTGTAAGGTATATGGGAAAGCCTCACAACAACATCTTCTTCTATCACTCCATTTAATTTTACTGACAACATAAATTTGTTTATGTGTTCTTCTGCTAGTATTCCAATATCTGGATTAAACTTTGGTAACCATTTTTCGGGATGAGCTCGCAATTGACTCAAGGGTGCAGGCATTGCAACTACTCCTATATTTGTCCATGGCCTCGGTTGTGGTTGATTGTGTGCCATTGTGCTAATAGCAGAAGAAAGTGAGGATGTAGTTACAAGTGGTTGGGAAGAGGATGTTGGAGTACCTGTACCCTATTGGACAATGATGTGAAGTTGGGGAGTGGATGGTTGACTTTGCAATGGATTGGATGATATTGATGATGATGATGAAAGAGTCTCACTATCAGACTCTTCAGGTGTCTTCCTAGCTCTTTTCCTTTTTGGCAGAGGAAACTCTGTTGGTTTAATACCAATCTTTTCACTCTGTAATCTTGTAAGAGGATGAGAAGGAATGTATTGCAAAGTCAAAGTGCCTTGGGATAATTCAGACTTTTCCTGTGATATTTAAAACAATTGAAGTGTATGAATTAAAGACTAAACTTCAGGATATTCAAGAGTGGATTTGTTTGATATGTTTTGGTTTTCAGCAATGGTTGTTGCTTTCTCAACTTCTCTCTTAAAAATTGGAGATTTAGAATGTAAGAGAGAAGTTGGGGGAGATGTTGATGGAGATTTACTCTCGGAATGGGCTATGGATTTGGATTTACTCACCATTCATAGTTCATTCCCTCCTTATAGCGCCAAAAATGTTGATGCCTCTAAAATCACTACATCAATATCGGGGAAAACCACCTGGTCCGGACCTTAGTGCAGCTCCTTTTCCATTTGGTGTGGTGGCTCTGACTGAATGTAATGGGACTAGTTGCCCAATGATATATGAGTTAATGGGTGATTGGTTTGTAATGTATAATGGAAGTGATAAGTGTTCTATTCTATAATGAAAAAATATACAAATAACCATAAATATGAATAATTCATAAAATAGAAATATGCATTCATGTGATAACTGTTTTGTTTAAGTATTTAAACAAAGTAATAATAATAGCATTATCACATTGATCATAATATATCACTGACATATATATTCAAATGATAATAATTCTTATAACATTCAAAAATGACAAGCTAAAGAATTGCAAGAGAAACAGATATATATATTATATATATATAGCAATGTTGAAAAATGTTCATTCACATAGAGAAATGAAACAAAAATAGAGATAATAGTGCCATTGCATTTGGATTCTCCCGATGTAAATAACATTTAAATTCTACTTTGTAATTTGGGAATTCCTTCAAAAGATGCAATAGTACAAATCTCATAGGAGTCTCTTTGTCAAAATGAAAAACTTTGGTCTAGTCTTTTATAAAAATATATATTAGAAGTATAGTAGTGCAACTTTCGAGTTAAGTTTTAATACAAATATCGCACCCTTTCCAGATACATAAAAGGGTCTTTAAATATTAATAATGACAACAAACTATGAATGAAAATAATTATGCGCTGCTATAAGCAAAAGACATATAAATCTAAGATTTATCTTGAAAATAGTAGTGTTGTTGCAGTCAAATGGATTCATTGTATCAGTTTCTTTTCCTGTGATTGCAGTTGACATATTGCGAGCATAGGCTGGAGTTCTAGTCGTCGACTCATCCTAGAGTGTAGCTGGGTTGTATAGGTGGCATCAGAGAGTTCGGAGACCATGCAGTTGATCGCATTCGAGAGACACTTCATGGCCATCTATTGACTATGAGGCTTGACAAGGAAAAACCAGAATGTTTCCCATGTCAAGCCTTGTATTCCTCCGATCAATTTTTCCATGTGTGTTAGCTCTTGTTTCCACTGTTGTTCCAACAACTTTACCTGTGGGAGTTTACCTGGAGAGTAATCTATGATAAGATTAGTTATATGCAAACTATTGTTTATTAATTCGATCAGATTATTTGTTGCGGATCTACATTTGGACGTGGCTCTTTCAGCTTTCATTAATTGTGACTCCCATTCAGAAAACAAAATTTCCTTATGTGATTCTTGTATCTTTAGCAAATTCAAAGCTATTCCTTCTTTTGAATCTTGCCATGATAGGAAATTAGTTAATTTTTCATCCGCCTTATCTAATTCAAGCTTAGCATCTACTGATTTTTCAATCATAAATGCAAAGATATCACATAAGGGGGTGGCCAATTATATACTATGACATAGAATATCCAATTGTTGGAATAGAGCCTTGGTTATTTCCAAGGCTTCTGTTCTGAATTCATTTACCTGTGGAAATCTTTTGAACCGTTCTATCTGGTCTTTCATTTGCGTGATTTGTTCTTCTTTTAATTTCTTCTCCTGCACACTCAACAGCTGCAGTCTACTCAACTCTTAAGACAACTCTTGTTGTTTATGGAGAGTCTGTTCATCAATCCTTTGCTTTTCTAGTTTTAACTACTCTTTCAATTGTTCATTTTGTTGCCTCTGTACTATCAACTGCTACTTGAGTTTATCTATCTTTTTTTGTTGTTCTTCCGATTGTGCTTCCAATTGAATGGTTGCCTGGTTTTTTCTCTCATTAGTTTGCTGACCTCTAAGGCCTTATCCATTGTTGTTGTTGTGTAAGATCCTACATACTATGACACTTTTTTTAAATCCTCAGAGGAATTGACCTCTGCTTTCCATACCACATTCATCATCTCTACATGAGGATTCGAAATAGGACTTTGATCAATTTTCCTCTTCTTCTTTTGTCTTTTAACTACAGCCCTATTCTATGGACTATAGAAGACATAAAGTGGTGGTATTTCTTTAGTATGTAATATAATCTCTTCAGTGGGATTTTCGGGAATAATCTCTATGTCTTGTTGAAACCTGGGTGAGACGCTTGTTCCTTCAATAGGAACTATGTTGATTTCTGGCTTTTGCACTGTAGCCAATTCTGGTGTAGTGAACTCGTGGGATTATTCGGGTTGCTGATGATGGAATCAAACTGTTCCCATTCCTTGATTAACTTGGGATCAATATTAGTATCTGTAAGGGGTTCACTAGTTCCTTCCTACTTTTGCTCCCTTTCTCGAGTCTTCTACTTCTCAGGAATTTTCACCTCATTGTGGCCTTGTGGTTGTACCAAAAAGGCTATATTTAATAAGTCTAGAGGTAGGGTTTCCAATCTCTGTGCCCTGAGCTTATAGAATTCCTCTAGTCCTTCTGATCCCAATTTGATTTTGGCCAAATGTTTGACTTGAGAAAATACTTCTGCTAAAACAAACAAATCATCATAGCTATGTTTTTCATGATCAAATTTGGCGATTTTGGCCTAAGCAGTAACATTGTAAGCAACTGATCTAGGATCATATTGCCTTTTTGGGATAGTTTTGAGCTTTAACAACTTTATTTTCTTAGCTTCCTTCTCTGCATGTTTGAAATCATGCAGGGTAAAAACACCGCATCGAAAGGGAAGTGTTGGTAACATGTGCTCTTTAGAATCCCTAAGAGTCCTTGACATACCTTCAACTGTTATTTGATGTGCTCATTCTTTGGCTAGCAATTTATCAGAGATATATAAGGGAAGGACATGTGGGTTGGCAAGGTTGCCGAAAAGTCTTATGTAGGTGAATATCTCTTCTCCAAACCAACTACCAATTGTAGTTAGGTCGACTGACGCTTCCTCGGATAACCTAGGAGTAGGATTAATAAATATGGCATAATACATGGGAAGGATAAAACCACGACAAATTCTATATAGGTGGTTTTTGTAATGGACTTTCCACAGTTCCTTATCATAGAGGTGAATGGGGTTGGGGTCCTGTCGAGTCTATTTCCATCCTAGAATTGGATATTCGGAATTGAAAGAGATAGTGTCCATAATATAAGCACTCATGTAAAACAAGGGTATCACCCGAGTAGACACAACCCTGTTTTTTCTATATTCAACTATCTAGTTGGCCAATTTATCATACAAGATGGTTTCCCAATCCATGATGAAGCCATTAATTGCAGCCTCCATTAATTGTACCATCTCTATAGAAAATTTAGCAAAATCATGGACTCTGAAGAGTCTTCACATCATTGCACCAACATAACAATAAGGAGAGCCCAACAAATCTACGGAGTACATACCCGATGTTTCATGCTTGTGCTTGGTTGGAAAATGTCTCCATTGTCTGATAGGGTCAGATTCGATGGCATTCTCCTTGGCAAAAGCCTCCAAGAACACTTTGTTATAATGCTTCTCCGGTTGAGGCAAATGGTACATTTTCCTAATATCTTCTCCTCTGAATGAACTAAACATTCTCCCATCAATTGTGAAGAAAGTTTTGTTTGTGGTTGCGATGCTCTCAATAACCCACCTGACCACGTCATTATAAAGAAAAACTTTGGCGCGAGTTGCTACTCTATGAAGATATGAGCAGGCCAATTCCTTAACAATATTCTCTGATTTACTCGTGCCATCTATTGTTGCTTCCACCTTGAGTTCTTCAGTATCCTCTACTTCCAGCAAATTCTAGATACTCTCCCATGAAGCTTGGCCTAGACTGAGGCAGGTAGTATCAGATATCAAAACCTTTTTCGTTGCTTCTTCTTTGGCGACAACAGGAGCCTTTGGTTTCTTCACCTTCTTCGTCATTTTCTCTAGATTCATCAACTCAGAGTTTCTCTACACAAACAATGAAAGAACGTAACAGAGAAATAAACCCATTCAAAACCAATGTGAAATAAAAAGAGTTATGGTAATTCAAGCATGATAATCGAAATGGAATCAAGTATTATCATGGACGAAATCCTCAAAGGACTCAACCTTAACTGCTAAATTAATGACCTCCATAACTGTTGATCATGATAAATAAATGTAATAATTATACATCGCATCACACATATGCGTGATGGTCCTTTAAAACAAATCTTTTGGTTTTCCCGATCAACAATCAGTGAGAAATCGCATATCACAGATCAGGAGGTTCATTGGTCAAGCTTAACATTTTCCATTGGTAGCCCTAATTATGATAAAGGTAAGTAGTATAATAAGGCAGAAGGATAATCAACGAATCTATTACTTTTTTGTTTATTATTGATTTAAAGTTTAAAACCCGTTAATATACGTTTAACAATGTTTTATCGCATAGCCCACTTCCCTTTATAAGATCACATCGGCGATTTCCTGAGGGCCTCGTTATGTGTCTCATGGTGTCTACGATGGCCGATTGCGATTATATTATCACATCGGAGGTTTGGCCTAGACCTTTAGGATGCTTTGTTGTTGAGCTTGCGATTTGCGATCTCTGATGATCACCGATTGTATTATTGCATCAGAGATTTTCTTATGAGAGCTTCTCAAAAAGATATGACATATTATATTACATTTGTTTTAACAAAAGGTTTTGGATATTATTTCTATCGGATCAGACCTTTTGATAAGGATTTCCATGTGCTATGTGACTAAATCCAAGCATGCGATTATTGTTGAATTATTGAATTTAACTAAGTCTTTCAAAAAGGGACCCATTTCTATTTAAAGTTTTTGATAAAAATTTTGAAATGGTGGGTTGTTGTACAGCACAACAATTTATAATATCAATCCCTTGGGTTTATTATTCCCTTAGGTTTATAATATCAGTCATGGTCAACCATTGTCAATCATAACCAACCATTGTCAACCATGCTTGAATGTCGCATTGTGATAAGGATTGTCTAACCATGAAAATAAACCATGTTTATTTTAGTGTTTGTAGGATTTATATTTGGGTTTACCAATGTTGGCCAGTTTATAATATTTGGCCTGTAGGTTTAGTATTATTCCGTTTGGCTTCATAATACCTTGGGGTTTTAGTATTAATCACTTGTGTTTATTTTTCCTTTCAGTTTATAATATCAATTTCGTGGGTTTATTATTCCCTTTTATTTATAATATCAATGGTGGTCAACCATTGTCAATTATAGCCAACCATGGTCATCCACGGTTGAATGACACATTTTGACAAGGATTGTCTCACCATGAAAATAAACCTTATCTATTTTAGTGTTTGTAATACTTATATCTTGGTTTACCAATGTTGGGTTTTTAATGAATGGAGACGGAACGGGAGAGCTAGGGTTCTGAGGAAGAAACCCTTAACGGCGCCGACAGTAACGAGGATAGAGTTCAGGCTCTATTCAGGATTCTCTGCAGCATGACAGCGCTGAAGGGGATCAGCGAAGGACAATGGTTCCGCCTCAGGGGGGGCGTCAAAGCCCTCCCCCTCACTGCACAGCCCAGGGCCTGAGGTCATCTTTGGATCTGTTGATCCGGACATTCTCAGCAAAGGGAAAAAGCAACAAGGAAATGACAATGATCCACCAGAAGAACAAGAGACTCAGGCAAACAACCCGAAGGTCACTTCATCTACCTGTCGACCTGTAGCCAAAGAAAAGTCGCGAATAGAACTTCCCGGAGATAAGATCGATAGAAGGATAGAGTTTATGAAAGATCAGGCTATCATTGGAAAATTCATAGGGTTTTGACCAACCGAACGAGCCTTAAATGGCTGGATTGCGCCAAAATGGAAGCCTAAGGGAGATGTCACTCTCCAGCTGGGACCAAAGGGCTTCTTCACTGCCATCTTGTTTTGCCTGGAAGACAAATACAGGATCTTAGGAGGAGGACCGTATTTCTTCAACTCGGCAGGTCTCTACATGAGGGACTGGATGCCCAGATTCAACCCTGACAAGGAAGATCTCACTTGCGCACCAGTATGGATCCGATTATACTCACTCCCCGATGAATACTGGGAAGAAGATTGTCTAAAGGGCATAGGAAATGGGGTGGGAGAATACATCAGGGCAGCAGACGAAACAAAAACCCGTAAGTATATCTCCTATGCAAGAATATGTGTCTTTATCCGTCTGAATGAAGCTCTACCTGAGTCAATTACCCTTGCCCATCGCGACGAGGAGTGGATCCAGCCTCTCGATTATGAGCATGTGCCTTTCAGGTGCAGGAGATGCCATGCACTGAGGCATCTGTTTCAGGATTGCCCTCTCAATGCCAAAGCCAACTCCTCTGAATCGTCTGAATCCCCATCTCAGGATGGTTTCACCAGAGTCCCCAGTAGGAAGCGCTCGCATAAAAAGCCTCAGAATGGGTCCAAACCCCAGCCTACCAAATCCCAGCATCCCACTTCCAAGAATAGCTTGGACATTCTAGGCGATTTCTCAGATGATCAACCCCTTGATACTGATGGTATCCCTTCTCGCCCTTCCTCTTCCACCCACCCCCATCCATCCAGCCCCCCACCCAAGTCTAAATCTCCCATGATCATCCCGACCATCTTAAGCAGGCATCCGAAAGACACAG
>APFE031223218.1:50708-65965 GCA_000404065.3 Pinus taeda
TTGGGTGATGCTCACAGGGGTGGAGAAGTGGGATTGAAACTAGTGAAATGAATCATATAGCCGCAGGCAATCATCACTTCTAGGGTTTGGACCCGATAACCAAGACTTCCCGGGAGGTCACCCATCCCATATAGTATTTGGCTCAAGCACGTTAACTGCAAAGTTTTCCCCAAAATCAAGCCCACTTAGCTTGCTACCCCATTTGCAAAACCTTAGCAAGTATTGTGCCTCATGAACTATTCAAGTAGAGTTCCCCTCCCTTAAACTATAATTGTGATTATTATTATTATTTTATATTATTCCTAATACCTAATAATTTTATAATAATAAAAAAATAATATAATAATAGTAATAATCATTATTATTATTAATCATAACTATTATAATAATATAATAATTATTATATTTAATATTATTATAATATAAATAATATATATAGCATGGATTGGTGACCTCCCAGGAAGTTTACTCCGGTGCAAAGCCTCGAAGGGATGATTGACCATATTCTTTACTTCACTAGTTTCATCCCACTTCTTCACCCCTTGGGGCATCATCTAATGTAATACCCCGATGCGATGATGCAGTGAACTCCCAAAAAATGATCTTTTAATAATAATATTATTATATTAATAATTATAATAATATAATGATAAACTAATATTATTATGAGTTTATATTATTGTTATAAAATTAATATAATAATCATATAATAATATATATAAATAATATGGTTGTTATTATTAATATTTATTAATATAATATTAATAGTTGGTGTTTAAAAAAATATCCATAATAATTTATGAAAGCGGTTGATATAAGCCTACCAGCATATATCAACCAAATTGATTAAATAAATATTATAATAATATAATGAAATAAACTAATATTATATGAGTTTATATTATTATATAATATTACTATAATAATATATATAAATAATATGGTTGTTACTGATGCAGAGCATTGATTCAGAGCAAAAATCTTCTGATTTATTCCACAAAAATAAAAATAAAATCTACAGGCAAGGAGTGGGATCCTGTTTCTATGTTTTTTAGTTAAATTTAGAAAATAGATAGGGAATAAAACATGTCATCTTTTCTAGATAGGATAAGGCATGCTAGATTACTGTTGAGGAAAAAACAAAGAAAAGCTTGATTTAAAGCAGAAAAATAGATTTAAAAAGGATAAAACAGATTTAAAGCGTGCATGCATGAAGCTTTTGTGGAGAAAATCAGGAGAGGATAGGATTGATCTTACTAAAATTCGTATATAAATGTATAGTGTGATAGGGTGTGAGACAGGTATCTTATTTGTGAGTGAGCTAGATGTAGCCGAGCGTGAGCTCGTTTTTAAGGCTGAAATGCCTTAATTTTGTAACTGTTCCGTAAATATATAATAAAGTGTGTTCATGTTCTGTGTTAATTTTATACGCTTATGTGTTTTATAAATAAGTTAATATTGTTTAATTGTGATTGTTGTACGCGCTGAAATTAAACGCAGGGGAGCCAGAATCTCTTCTACTTCGGCTCTGTTATTTTGAGAAGTCCTAAATTTTATCTTGAGTTCTGGCCAAGTGGAATTATAAAATCTCAGCTATTGCGTACAGTGATACCGCGAAAGGTACTTTGACGTTTGGTTTATATCATGTTTTTGTTTATGTGATTGTTTAGCGAGCGTGCAGCACAAGATAGATCGGTTTCTGGAGAGGAAAAATTAGAAGTGGTTTCATCTTTCGAATTATTGGGAATTGGGATTTTGGGCAACCCCCAAATTCTCATCCCATCAATTACTATTTATATAGTTATTAATAATTATAAATAGTTGGTGTTTAAAAAAATATCCATAATAATTATTAATGTAGTTGACATAAGTCTATCCGCCTACATCAACCACATTGGAAAATATAATTGTATATAAATTTCATGTACATATATCAATCACATTGATAAATGTGATTATGCTAATTATTCATAAGTAACCACCTTTTCTTTTTAGTCTGATAATAAAATAAAAATAAGAAACAAAAAAATAAAATAAAATTAGTACATGCCATCCAAAACTTACTACTTTAAAATATATCACATTTATATAAAAAAAACATTTAATTCAATAAAAGCCTTATGCATGGTTATCGATTATGACCCATTTCTTTCAAAATTATATAATTTATTGATAAACCTTATATTTTATTACAAAGTATATGGAGATAAACTTTAGTATTGAATTATGTCATTGGTGATTTGATTTAACGGCTATCTCACTGGGAGTGGTGGTCACTATTTGGTATTTATCTATGCTATCATTTAATTCAAATTAAAAATATATTGATTCGAAAAATCAATTTAAATGAAAAAAAAATTGTAAACTCGTCATAGTCTTTTGTTTTTTGATCTTATACATTGGGTGACAATAATAATTTAATATCCGAAGATAAATCTAAAAGAAAATAAAAGGAATCGTGGTCGTCCACTGATCTTAAAAATTGGGTCAGAATAATAATTTAATATCAGAAGATAAATATAAAAGAAAATAAAAGGAATCGTGGTCGTCCATTGATCTTATACATTGCGTGAGAATAATAATTTAATATCCGAAGATAAATATAAAAGAAAATAAATTGAATCGTGGTGGTCGATTGAAAAACCTGAGAATATTTTTGAAATTCAAATATATATATTTTTTTAATCATTTATTTAATTTGAAAACTTAAATTTATTTATCATTAATTTATTAAAATCAATTTATTTTTTATATTTTAAATTTCAATTATCATATTACCAAATATTTTTTTCATAAGCTTAATAAGCTACACATTTCTATTGAGTAAGACAACATTCCTCTCAATACAAATAAACCATATATAATATAAATTAAATCTTTGTATTTAATTGGTCTAAAGTTAGGTCATATAGTAAGTCTCATAGTCTCATTCATATATTCTATGTAGTTTATGCTAAGTGTACTTATATAATTAAGTAAATGAGAAATGTTTATAAGCATCAAAACATTTTACTTCATCATATATTTATTTTCTAAAATTAGAAAAACCATAAGAATTAACTTATTATTATTATTAAAAAATTTAATATATAACTTAAACATATACAGTTAAAAACAACATGTGATAAGATACTTATACGATATTTTTTAAAATTAATGATTTTAATTAAATGAGTAAAAATGATATAAATATTTAGCAAATTAATATCATCTAATTTTGTTGATGAAGAAGTGTCTATGTGAGTTGTATTTCCCATTGCTTTGTGGAAATGAAAGCTTTCAAGTTGATAGGAATCTCTAACGTTTTAGAGGATTTGTTTAATGAGAAGGTTGAACTCCAAATTCTCATTTGGAGGCATAGCAAAGGAAGATTAGCCATCTGGAAGAGAAGTTCAATGACATTTAGGTGTTGTATGTCTTAAGAGAGAATAATTTTATACCAGACATTCTGCCAAAGCAAGCATTACTTTTAGATGATGGAGTAACTTCTACCTCAAAATTTTGTAATGATGTTTTAATATCTCAATTTTCTTTTAATTTTGATGTTATTTTAGTCGCCTATGTTGACATAGAAATTTCTATGTAATTAATTGAACTAAGTATATATGTTATCCATGCATCACGAGATGCCAAATAAGTGATTGTAATTTTGCATTTCTCATGAAATAAAAATATGTATATTTTAATTTATCAATGTTATTAAAAATATTATAAAATGTTCTATACAAATTAACTCACAATTTGACTAATAACTTTTAATAATTAAATTAATTAAAATTCTAAAAATCTCATTTTAGAATAAATATTTTGATAACCAAAATAAACATCATTGTAAAAACATTTATATAACATTTTTTTTTCTCAGCAAAATGCTAATTCTATTAACTTCAAAACAAAGTAAAAATACAAAGGGGCGAGGCCTCGGGAATCATCATCCGAGAGCATTCAGTACATCACAAACTGTCCCAAGTGAGGGAAAACCAGATACATAAGCAAAAGAGCAGATATAGACACAAAGAATTAACAAAGATAACATGAAGAAGAGGTGATATAACCATCTGTCTAGAGCACATGACCAGCGAGCGAGACCAAGACATTGCTCAAAATTCCAAAAGATCTTTGCATTGCCGCATATCATGGAGAGAAACAAGACCGCCTGTCTAAAGAGGCTGAACTAGAACTGTATCCAAAACAGCCTGAACTTGATCATATTAGTCATTTGCAAAACCAAAAAGGAATGGGCCTAGATGGCCTCAAATGGCAGCATCCTCATTCTAAGGCTCCTCCACCACCGGACAAGCATTATCCTCCCATGCATCATCAAATCCAGCATTCTCGTTGCCTGGGTGCCGCAACAGGCGACGTGTATCACTATCATTATCTTCCCAAGTCCTCGAGGCAGCAACTTCTCGAGGCAGAGAGGTGTTGGGAGCATCGCTCCTTTCAAGCCTCTCCCCCTTACCTTTTTCCTAGCTTTCCCATGCCATTACCTGAATATTACTCTGACTACCTGCCTCTCTGAAAGCCTCCTCAGGGGGCTCAAACATCATACGCACCCTAACTGGAGGTGGAGATTCTTCTTCAGAGAAGAGAATAGTGATATTGGCAGAGATTACAGGTCTATTAAGATTGCTCTAAAAAGTAAAATGAGCGGTCTAAAACCCATGATAGGGAGTTGGACTGCAAGCAGGATTCACAAAGCGGGCCGCCTGCAGTCTTCCACGCCCTCCTCGACTCCCTCCGAAGCGACTCCTCATTCTGTGGGGTGTTGTGATGAGGAGAGTAAGGAGAGGCTGATACAAGAGAGTAGAAATACAACACAGGAAACCAGAGGCAGAAACAAGAGAGTAGTTATACAGCACCGGAAATGACTTTAGACAAAGACAGTAGGCCTGTAAGTGCGGGGAGAGCGGCACAGGTTGAATAGCAGGGGCAATTGAGAGCTTACCAATGATTCCAGAGACAAATCTACTATCGAAATGCACAACTATCCCAAGCCTGAGATAAACAGAGAACGAGATGAACACAGAGAACTTACCTTTGGTTTTAGAGACCAGCTAGCCCCATAGACCCGCATCTAGCTCCAGCTAGAGATAAGAGGGCGGAACGCTAGCAGTGGGAGGGAAAGCCCAGAACGCCATGGTTATAAAAGCCAGAGCCTTACCTTAGATGGGACGAGCAGTAAATACAGAGAGCATGCCAAATCTTTTGCGCTGCAGATTATCCATTAAGAACCGAATGAAGTTCTAGATTGTCACACTCATGAACCAAATGAACTTCTGGAATGTCATGCTGGTCTGCATCTGGCAGTACCATGCTCTTCCGTCTGTTCGATAAATCATTAAGTCTCATTTATTTCACCCGCATCTGGGTAACATTTATATAACATTACTTTTAAATCATAGAGTATTTTCTATTTCAAAATTTCGTAATGATGTTTTGGAATCTGAATTTTCTTTTAATTTTTCTTTTTACTCTCTCTATATTGAAGTAGAAAATTCTATGTGATTAATTGAATTAAGTAGAAATAAATAAAAAATTGTATTTTACATTTATGATAAAATAAAATATTATAAAATATTCTATACTGATAATTAGTAATAATTAAAGTAATTAAAATTCTAAAAATCTTATTTCATAGTAAAAATAATGATAAAATGGCAATGTTTGTATTAAAATAAAACCCACTGGTCAGCCCTACGAACAAGAGCCTGAACCAGGAGAGTTTGGCTCTGCAAAATGCTCTACATTGTCTATGCACATTACGCATTAAATAGAAAACATGGTTTTAGGGAAGTTAGAAAAATATCCTAAGAAATAGAAACTAATTCCTATCCTGAGGTTACATGAACCAACTCTACCTATTCGAGGATATTCTCCATTATCTTCAACACTCCCCCTTAATGGAGAATGGGTTCACAAATAGGCCTAACATCTCCCTAAACATTTGAAACTTAACCTTTCCAAGAGCCTTAGTGAAAATGTCTGCAACATTATCACATATATTACAATATTCCAAATGGATTTCTTTAGATTGCACTTTCTCCGTGACAAAGTGAAACTGTGTATCAATATGTTTAGTGTTTTTGTGAAACACTGGATATTTAGCAAGTTTGATTGAACTTTAATTGTCGCATATGATTGTTGTTGCGTCTATCTGTTCTTCTCCAACATGCTAGAGAAGTCTCTGCAACCAAACTGCCTCACCCATTGCTACACACACGGCTTGATACTCTGCTTCCACTAAGGACAAGGAGAGTGTGTTCTGCTTCTTGCTGCTCCATGTGATCACCCTGGATCCAAGGATGGATGCATAACCTGTTATAGATCTGAGATCGTCTACATTTCCAGCCCAATCTAAATCTACATATCCTGCCAATCTAACATCAAAGGAGTCAGTGTAAATAATACCATAATCTAGAGTACCTTGTAGATACCTCAAAACACTCTTCGCCGCATTCCAGTGGCTTAGACATAAATTGGCTTAGCACACTTACTGCATAAGCAAAATCAGGTCTAGTAGTGGTTAAGTGGATTTGACTCCCATCCAGCTATCTGTAAAGTGTTGCATCCACCGCTATTGAGCCATCCTCACACTGCAATTTGATGCTCTGCTACAATGCTACCTGTGCAGGCTTACACTGATCCATCCTAAACTTTTCTAGCAGGCCTTTGACATACTTTGCTTGGGACAGAAATGTTTGACCAAAATCTCTCTAGATCTCAAGACCTAAATAGTATCTGAGTTCACCGAGGTGCTTCATTTCAAACACCTGTGACATATATTGTTTTATTTCATCGATTAGATATGTAACATCACATGTAATTATCAAATCATCTACATATAATGAAATCAACACTACGCACCCTTGTTCATCTTTCCTGGTGTAAAGATTAGGGTCATTCTTACTTCTATTATAGCTAGCCTGCAAAAAAAATGAATCAATCTTTTCATACCACGAATTGGGAGCTTGTTTTACTCCATAAAGTGCTTTCTTCAATCTACAAACTAAATTCTCTTTTCCTTTCTGGAAAAACCCTTCCGGTTGCTCTAGATAAACCTCTTCTTTTAGTTCTCCATTAAAAAATGCAGACTTTACATCTAGTTGGTGCATCATCCAATGTTTATTTGTAGCTAAATTGATTAACATTCTCATAGTGTTCAATTTAGCTACAAGGGCGAAGGTTTCTTCATAGTCTATCCCTTCTTTTTGTGAGTACCCCTTTGCTACCAACCTAGCTTTTATTTTTTCTATGGTTCCATCTGCATTAATCTTCGATTTATATAACCATTTACAACCTATGGTCTGTTTTCCTCTAGGAATTTAAACCAATTCCCAAGTTTTATTTCTAATTATTGAATCATATTCCTGTTCCATGGTTGTTTTCCATTCACTACATTCATTTGCTTCTTTATAACTAGACGGTTCAACCACATTCATCATACTAGTTATAAAAGCATTTTCCCTATATCTTGCAGGCATTTGAGCTTTCCTACCTGATCTCCTGAGTGGTAGGGTGGTGGTTTCAAACCTTATTTGATCATCATTTATTTCTTCCTGTTGTTGTTGTTGTTGTTGTTGCTACTGCCGCTGCTGTTACTGTTGCTGTTTTTGTTGTTGTTGTTGTTGTTCATCCTCTGCCTTTGTCTGCTGCTAACACGGATTGTTCTCTGCTTCTTCTTCCACAAAGTACGGATTGTCTCATTCCTCATAGTGCTCATCAGGTTCTTCATGATCTTGCTAATGGAATTTAACATCTCTACTAACAAAAATATTGTGAGTAGAAGGATTAAATAATTTGTATGCTTTATATGACGAACAATACCCTATAAAAGTACATCTGATGGCTTTTGAGACTAATTTTCTTCTATCTTCCTTTGGAATGTGGAAAAATGCTTTAGATCCAAATATTCTTAAGTGTTTTACTGCAGGCTTATATCCATATAATGCTTCAAAAGGAGTTTTAGACTCAAGACTTTTTGTACGACTCCTATTTTTCAAATAAACTGCAATATTCACTACTTCAACCCAAAAACCATTCGAAAGATTCTTACATGTTAACATACTTCTAGAACATTCCACCAATTTTTTGTTCTTTCTTTCTATTACTCCATTCTGCTATGGGGTATGGGGTACTATGAACTACTCCAAAATTCCATGATCTTTACAATATCTGATAAGCTCATCCTTCTTGTATTCTCTCCCTTGATCAGAGCAAAGAATTTTTATCTGTTTCACTGTTTGTATTTCAATCATATTTTTAAACTGCTTAAAGTATTCGAATGTATGGCTCTTCTTACTTAAGATATACATCCAAGAAAACTCCGTACAATCATCAATATACAGTGGGAAATATAGTGCACCTCCTAATGATTTTGTCTGGATGGGTCCACCAAGGTCTGTGTGCACTAATTCAAGTATATCCCTCTGTTTCTTTTCTACTCGAACAGGGAATTCTTCTCTATACATTTTTCCTAATGTACACGCATCACAATCATTATATACTTACTTTAGCATAGGAGGATCTCTTACCATTTCGTTCTTTTGTAGTAAGAGTAAATCATTGTAGTTGATGTGGCCAAATCTCCGATACCAAAGCTCTTCTATAGTCAGGTTAGCTGCTGTCAATGCTCGAACTGTTGTAGGTCTTACATCCAACTTGTACAAACCTCCAGTTCAGATTCTTGTGGCAATTGTCTTCATGCCATCTAGCAGATCTTTAATATAACAGTTAGATTTAAAGAATTCAACTTTTAGATCTTGATCTGTAATCATGTATACATAAATCAAGTCCTTTGTTATACTAGGCACATACATAACATTATAAATTTGTTTGATACTACCATTAGGTAGAATGACAGAAACATTCCCACATCCTTTGATTTCATGACTTCTGCCATCTTCTGGGTAAATTTGTGTGCCTTCATTGATTTCTTTAAAATATTTGAGCCAATGCTTATTCTCTGTCATGTGTATTGACGCTCCTAAATCTACATACCAGATTTATGCATCAACATTTTCATCACGATCTGCCATGAACAATCTAAAATTTTGCACCTGATCACCATTCACGAGATGACCTGCATGTATTTTCTGCTTGTATTGTTCTTCATGATATTTCTTTTTCCTATACTCCCTGGTAATATGACCCAATTTTCCACAATAAAACACTTAGTTTTAGAGTAGTTCTTATTCAAATGCATACCTTGGGTCTGATTTGGTCCTTTGTGTGAGTTTGCTCTGTTTTGCTGTTGTGGACTTCCTTTCCCTTTGAAGAAGTTTTTTTTCACCATTAATGCAAGATCGCCACTCTCGGGCTTCAGAGACGATCTTCTTTCTTCTTCCTGCATCAGTATTCCTCTCAGCTCTTCAAATTTTTGGATCTTCTCTCTAGGATTTATCCCAGTGATGAACATTTGGTAATCATCAGTGTCACCATTCATTTTAATTGTTACAAGATCTGTATCGTCAACCGTATTACCAATGTCTACTAATTTGTTCTTCAGATCCTTGATCCTTGCTATGAATGAAGAAATTGTTTCATTCTACTCCATCTTTAGGGATAGGATCTTACTCTTAAGGAATAGAAGATGATTTAAATTCTTGATCTCATACAACTCCTTTAGAATTCCCAGATCTCGTTAGCTCTCTTACAATCTCTAATGTGAGGTATGATGCAGTCTTTCACTGACATCTTTAACAATTTCCTTCCTCTAATTTCTTGCTTCTCCCAATCTCGGATCACTGCTGATCCATCCGCGGGCCTCAGCTCATCCCTATTCACGATAATCTAAGCGCTCTACACTTCTAGCAGAGTCTGCATCTTGAATTTCCAATTTGCATAATTGGAACCATCAAGCTTGTTATGCTCATTCAAGCATGCCTCAAACATATTGTTATTCATCTTGGCGATTTAAAAAAAATCGACAGGTAAAAGATGTTAAAATTACCCCATATCTGTGACAGAGACAGATCATTTTCTTTCGTAGCACACCCGCAGATCATTGTGGCTTCCTTCTAAACCTCTAGACAGCCTTCTGTTGTCAACTACAACCTTGTTCTTGGTTTCCCTGCGCAGTGTCTCTGACAGCTACAACCTTGTTCTTTGCTTCCCCACACAGCTTCACTGATTTACACGGTTGTCTGAGATATGTCTATCTTTTCTATGACATCATCACAGCTGTACACGAAATACCTGCGACGGAAAAGATTAAAAATATGTGTGAAGGAGCTACAATGCACTCGTCGCAGAGGTACACTCACAACTAGCGACGATTTTAGATTCGTCACAGTTATCCTCCACACAACTGCATTGATCTCGGTTCAAAAAAACACCCACTAGCCAGCATATAGGTTCCTTAGCCCTGACGCTCTGATGCCATGATAAAAATGGCAATGTTTGTATTAAAATAACACCCACTGGTTAGCTCTATGAAAGAGAGTCTGAACCAGGAGAGTCTAGCTCTGGAGAACGCTCTACATTGTCCATGCACATTACACATTAAATAGAAAACATGGTTTTAGGGAAGCTAGAACAACATCCTAAGAAATAGAAACTAATTCCTACCCTGAGATTACGTGAACCAACTCTACCTATTATAGGATATTCTCCATTATCTTCAACAAATAAACATGGCTGTAAAAACATTTGTATAAACATAATTCTAAGTCTGGCTATCTATTGTCTTTAGTGCATTTTGTTGTGTCATAAGGCATTGACAAAGGGAGTCGTCTAACGAGGTGGAGGAATTGCCCACACGGCCAAAAGTGGCTGGAATACGGGTAAAAAGATTTCAAAATTTTCTGTAGAGCTAGTGTTTGAATTGTGTTTTTGATGGTGGAAATGGATTCAACACCATCAAAAACATCTAGGACACCTAAAATTTTGAAGTTTAACAACTATAACTTAGATTTACAAAAATCATTTCCGGATTTTCTCCAAATATGACCGGAATTTCCATAACTTTCCAAGCAACTCCTCCTCCTCGTTAAACTAAGGGTTCACAAAGTTGGTCCAATGGCTATTGTTAAGTGATTTTTTTTATATAAACATAATTCTAAGTTTGACTACCTATTGTCTTTAGTGCATTTTGTTGTGTCATAAGGCGTTCACAAAGTTGGTCCAATGGCTATTGTTCAGCCATTAAGTGAGGAGTTTGATTCCACACGTCTCGGTGTCTAGTTTTGAACAAAATTATGTAGGAGTTTGATTCCACACGTCTCGGTGTCTAGTTTTGAACAAAATTATGTATACAAGAGAACTGCTCCCGTCACGATTTCTTCCATTAAGTAAAAACAAAAAACAGAAAACCAATTCACAAATTGATCAATAATAGTCTTCGCTTAAAAAATCGTTCACAAAGTTAAATAAAAAACAAAAAAACCATTCACAAATTGATCAATTATAGTTTTCGTTTAAAAAATCGTTCACAAAGTTAAAAGGATTAGTATTGATTAATTATAGTTTTCATAGGTTTAGTATTGATTAATTATAGTTTTCATTTATGTCGATTTTTACAGATGCCATACCGATCTCGATTTCTTCCATTCGAAAAAAAACAAAGTTACAAGGTTTCGTAGTGATTAATTATAGTTTTCATTTATGTAGATTTTTCTAGATTCCATACAGACTTTTCAAAAACAAAGTTAAAAGGTTTCTTATTGATTAATTATAGTTTTCATTTATGTCGACTTTTCTAGATTCCATACCGATCTTTATCGAAGGTGGTTTCATATTCATTAATTATTGTTTTTATTTCTGTCGACTTTTCTAGATGCCATAGCAATCTTTATCCAAGGAACGAGTTGTTCAGATACCGAGTGTGTGGTCCTCCTCCGTGAATTGGAAAAACAAACCACACAATGTGTTGACTGCACGCAAATCTTTGGAGGACCTTCGGATCTTTACAAGAATGCGCCGAACATTAAGTACAGAAAAGGGTAAACAAAGGAACAACAAACGGGGTATTACTTCGTCTCTGATAATCCAATCGAGCTGCTCATGGATAACTTTCCTCTGTATACGACACTGGAAAAGAAATCCTTCATATACAGAGCTTATGCCTGCGCCCACTTTTCTGTAATAATTGGCCTCGTATATTATCGCCTAATGTATATCCAAAGTGAGAACTACTGGCCATGGATTCTGATATTTCTCGGAGAATTAGGCTTCGCCTACAGTTGGATTTTAGAGCAGGCCTTCAAGTGGTGGCCAGTCGAGCGAAGGGTTTTCCCAAAAAGACTTTCTCAGAGGTGATATTTTGCTCGTATATTTTCCAGTATAACCACAATTAAATATGGTTTTATACAACGTGTTCAGGGATATGTTAAATGAATATTGATTAATCTGCGTAAATGGACAGGTTTGAGAGCAGTTTACCGCCTGTGGATATATTTATATGCACCGCGGATCCTATCAAAGAACCTCCGCTGACTGTCATAAACACAGTACTGTCCGCTCTCGCCTTAGATTATCCAGTGGGAAAGTTGTCATGCTATGTTTCTGATGATGGAGGATCCCCAATCACATTTTATGCTCTCTGGGAAGCTTCACATTTTGCAAAGGTTTGGCTTCCATTTTGTGATAACTACGCCATTCAAGACAGATGTCCAGAGGTTTTCTTCTCAGATGCTGATGCTATTGAAAATAAGAATATGCAATTCATGAGAGACTGGAAGCATGTAAATGTAAGGAGGCAGCATTATATCTCGGCTGACACCCCCCATCAAACTTTTTACTTCAATTTTTTTATCTTATATTACTTCCCGTATCAGTTTTAAACAACATTTCTTGTAATTTTGCCGTCTTGTATCAGCAAATGTATTTGGAATTGAAAAATCGAATCTCCAAGGTTGTGGAGATGGGCAATGTTCCAGAAGACAAACAAAAAGAACACAAAGGATTCAAGGACTGGGTTTCTGAAAGCAGTAGGCGAGATCATCCTAGTATAGTTCAGGTCTTGTCTCTTATTAGGACTTTGGAATCATATATATTTTATGCTGTGCTAAACATCTCTTGTTGAGTTCACCTGTCTTACACTATATTCAAATTCTACATATATATTTGTCAATTGTGTCTTCTTTTGAATGAATATTTGATGGATTAGCGCAGATTTTACTGGAGAAGGGAGAGGAGAAGGACAGTGAAGGAAATAATGTGCCCGGTCTTATATATGTCTCGCGTGAGAAGCGACCTGGAATTCCCCACCATTACAAGGCCGGCGCTCTTAATGTTCTGGTAAATATTTGTCATATCTTCTGTTCTAATTACCAAGCAGTGATTACTAACTTTAGAAATACTATCTAGTTAAGGTCAGCGAAGATTACAGAACGTAATTTGTAATGTTGGCAGCTAAGAGTTTCTGGCGTAATGAGCAATGCTCCCTTCATTCTCTCTCTTGATTGTGACATGTACACCAACAATTGTGAAGCACTTCGTCAAGCAATGTGCTTTTTCTTGGATCCTAAAACAGGTCACCAGTTTGCCTATGTCCAATTTCCTCAAACCTTCCATGGGATCACGAAGAATGATCTATATGCAAATAATCTCAAGACGATCTTCCAGGTAAGCATACACAGCTTTGACATCTGCGAAATCGTGTGCAAATTTATAGATAAACGCATATATAATCCGACTTGTCAATATTCATATGCAGATCAAATATAAAGGGTTGGATGGAATTGAAGGTCCATGCTACGCAGGCACCGGATGCATTCATCGCAGGGAAGCTTTATGCGGAAGTGAGCGACAACAGATCTCCTCAAAAGATCACAAAACTGCGCGGTCTATTGTTTGTACAGAAGACGGAAGCTTTCCGAAAGACAAAGCAAATTATTCATCGAAGATGTTGAAAGATGCGAGAGACCATGCAAATTGCACATACGAGAACAACACCCTGTGGGGCAAAGAGGTAAAATTCCGACCGCCATTATTAATTCTTAATCATGTCATGTGACCACATACAAGGATATTGAATGTTAAAGTTACTTCTTGTCTTTTGCAGGTTGGCATGATTTATGGCAGTGTTGTTGAGGATGTACTGACAGGCTTTGTTATACAGTGTAGAGGCTGGAAGTCTATTTACTGCAATCCAAAAAGAAACGCTTTTTTAGGGTCTGCTCCAAATAACTTGATTGATACACTAATTCAACAGAAGAGGTGGGCTGTCGGCCTACTTGAATTGGTCTTCAGTAAGTTTTGTCCCTATGTGTATGGGATTGGGCGAACACCAATAGCCCAACGAATGTGTTATAGTTTCTACTCCCTCTGGTCTCTGTCTTCCATGTATCTACTAATCTACGGTTTAGTTCCTGGTCTTTGCATGCTCCGTGGCCTATCATTATTTCCGAAGGTATGTTTAATCAAATGCATAAACTTCGGAAATCCTCCTTTTTTTAGAATCGTTTCACATTGATTTGTTTGTTATGGTTTTCATTACAGATTATTTATTTGGCTTTCCACAGGCATCATGTTCATGTTTCTTTCTCTTTGCGTCGTTAGCAGTATCTGCATATAGTTTCAGTCTGATTGAGTTTATATGGATCGGGGGCTCGTTTAAAAGTTGGTGGAACGATCAGAGAATGTGGTTGATTAAAGGCGTGTCAGCCTATCTCTTCGCTTTAATCGAAGTCGCTGGCAAGATGTTTGGCGTATCAGAAGTAGGCTTCGAGGTGACGAGCAAAGTAGTGGATAGCGAAGCAGCCAAAAGATACGAGGGCGAAATATTTGAGTTTGGCGTGACATCTGCTATGTTTATTCCACCAGCAACTTTGGTCCTTATAAACTTGATATCTTTGGTCAGTGGACTAGCACGAATCCTGCGAGAAGGGAATTCGACTTTTGATAGTATGGTTTTGCAGCTACTTTTGTGCAGCTATATAGTCGTCAGTGGTTATCCTATATTGGAGGCCATGTTTATGAGGAAAGACAAAGGGCGAATACCTACTTCTGTTACAATCGTCTCTACTTTACTTGCAGTTAGCTCTTGCTCTGTCGCTTCTACAGCCATTCCATCCCGGTAGCAAGAACGATGTTATGTTTTTACAACCAAAACTCTCCTGAAAACTCATTATAGACCCGTTTAGAAGTGCGCACATGCATTAGTGATCTTTTTTCTTAGGAAATATCCGAAATTTTTTGTGTAAGTTCAACATTAATCATATGGCTCTGATTTTACCGTATAAACATATCATATATTATGGGTATTCTTGTTCCAATGGTAGAGGTTGGTATTTGTATGACCATAAATCTTAATA
>APFE031223218.1:72906-97906 GCA_000404065.3 Pinus taeda
GCTGTAACACAAGAAGTCTTTCAAGAACAAGTGAAAGATGAGAATTGGTTGTGGCACTTGAGATTTGGACATCTCAATTTCGGAGGCCTGAATTTGTTGCACAGAAAGGGAATGGTAAAGGGATTGCCATTGATTGAAAAGCCGGACATCCTTTGTGAAGGCTGCATCTTGGGCAAGCAGCACAAAGAAAGCTTTCCAGCAGGAAAGAGTATAAGGGAAAAAGCACCCTTGGAAATTGTCCACTCTGATGTGTGTGGACCGATGCAAGTACCATCACTTGGAGGAAATAGATATGTTTTAACTTTTATTGATGATTACACCAGAAAGACATGGGTGTATATGCTGAAAGAGAAAAGTGAAGTGTTTGAGAAATTCCGCCACTTCAAAACTCTTGTTGAGAAACAGTGTGGGCATTATATCAAAGCGCTCAGAACATATAGAGGAGGAGAATACATCTCCCAAGACTTTTTGCGTTTTTTGCTGAGAGAATGGCATACAAAAACAGTTCACAGCAAGGTATACACCTCAGCAAAATGGTGTTGCCGAAAGAAAGAATAGGACCATTCTTGACATGGTTAGAAGTATGCTGAAGGCAAAGCACTTACCTCATGAGTATTGGGCAGAAGCTGTCACTTGCACAGTTTACATCTTGAATAGATGCTCAACTAAAGCTGTCATGAACAGAGTACCATAAGAAGCATGGAGTGGTCAAAAGCAAACTGTCACTCACATGAGAGTATTCGGTTGTGTGGCTTATGCACATGTACTGGATCAACTAAGGAGAAAGCTTGATAGTAAGGGGGAGAAGTGTGTGTTTGTTGGCTGTTGTGATGAGTCAAAATCATACAAACTCTATAATCCATCCACTAAGAAATTGATTGTAAGCAAGGATGTGCAGTTCATTGAAGATGAAACTTGGGATGGAAGCTTAGAAAAAACAGTGAATGTGAAGACAATTGTGTCTCATGAAGAAGAACAGGAAGGGATAGCAGCAAATAATCCTTCCTTGGTGGTTCCTCCTCCACCACAGCAAATTCAGCAAACCACACCACAAGCTGGAATTCGAACAGCCATAAGAAGTCAAGGAAGTGCTTCTTTAAGCACACCACAGGGATCTGAAATACCCTCAAGTTCGGATGGAACTTCCAGCACACCAAGAAGACCAAGATTCAGAAATCTGAATGAGATTTATGAACAAGGAGAGGTAAGTACCAATACCGGTCTGAATTCATTATTCACTTTATATTGTCATGTTGATGACCCAATTCATTTTGAAGATGCTGTAAATGAAGATAAATGGATTGAAGCAATGAATGAAGAAATTGGTGCAATTGAAAAGAGTAAAACATGGGAGTTAGTGGACCTCCCTGAAGGCAAAAAGGCCATTGGAGTTAAGTGGGTCTATAAGACCAAAAGCAATGCTCAAGGCAAGATTGACAGGCACAAAGCAAGACTTGTTGTGAAAGGCTACAAGCAACAACAAGGCAGAGACTATGATGAAACCTTTTCCCTAGTAGCAAGGATGGAAACAGTCAGAACAATGTTGTCTATTGCAACACAACACAAATGGAATATTTATCAGATGGATGTTAAATCTGCATTCCTGAATGGAGTGTTAAAAGAAGAGGTTTATGTTGAACAACCTCCAGGTTATGAAGTTGATGGCCAAGAGCATAAAGTTTGCAAACTGAAGAAGGCTCTTTGTGGACTGAAGCAAGCTCCAAGAGCATGGTACAACAGAATAGATACTTATTTGATTGAGAATGGGTTTGATAAGTGTGATGGTGAACCCACACTCTACATAAAGGAGAATGGCGGTAAGATTATTATTGTTGTTTTATATGTAGATGATTTGATTTTTACTAGCAATGATGCTTCTCTCATTGCTGATTTTAAAGCAGTCATGAAAAGTGAATTTGAAATGACTGACTTGGGCTTCTAAAGATATTTTCTTGGAATTGAAGTAGACCAAGTGAAAATGGTGTTTTCATTTCTCAAGATAAATATGTAGAAGCAGTGTTGAAGAGATTTAACATGCAGAACAGCAAGGCAACTGTGACTCCAACTGTAGTGGGGTTGAAATTGACCAAAGAAGACAGCAGCAAGGATTTTGATCCAAAATTGTACAAGAGCATAGTTGGCAGCCTTATGTACTTGACTGCAACTAGGCCAGACATTATGCATGCTGTAAGTTTAATCTCCAGATTTATGGAAAGACCGAAAGAGGCTCATTGGCAGGCAGCCAAGAGGATTCTAAGGTATGTGAATGGAACGAAGGGGTTTGGTATTTTATACTCCTCTTCTGAAAGTTTCATGTTGACAGGTTACATGGACAGTGATTGGGCTGGAAGTGTTGATGATAGGGAAAGCACATCAGGATATGTGTTTCATATGGGATCGGGAGCCATCTCATGGGCTTCCAAGAAGCAACCAGTTGTGGCTTTATCAACAGTAGAGGTAGAGTATGTGGCAGCAACAGCAGCAACATGCCAAGTAGTGTGGTTGAGAAGAGTTCTCAGAGAGTTGTGTCATGAACAGGAAAATGGCACAACCATTTACTGTGACAATAGCTCAACAATAGCTTTGTCTAAAAACTCTGTTTTTCATAAAAGAACAAAGCACATAGATACCAAGTTTCACTTCATACGTGAATTGGTTAACAATGGTGAGATTGTTTTGCAGCACTGCAGAACAGAGGATCAGCTGGCTGACATCTTGACAAAACCATTGCCAAAGAAAGGTTTTGATCATTTCAGAAAATGCTTGGGTATGTAACAGTTGAATTAAGGGGAGTGTTTTGAATTTAATTCCAACTGCATCACATAAATGCTGAACAAAGATTTGATCTACAGCAGTTATTTCAGATTGTTCGGTGCCGCAAAGTCTTCTGATATTTTTGAGCATTAAATTCAGAAATTAAATCCCCTGCAGACAACCGACTTACTTTTGCTGAAAAGAAATCACCGCCTTCTGTAATAAATACAACGATAAATATCAGCAGATATTTTACTTAGTTTATTATTTAACTCAGATATTTATTTTCCTATAAATGTAATGCATAGTAGTTCTAGTTTTAAGTCCAAGAGAGACAGTGTAAGCAGAAAAGAATAGCAGTTCTGTTTTCTGTGTGAGTGTAAGAATTTTAGAACAACAGTTCTGTTTTTGTACTCTGAGAGAAACGAGTGAAGGTTAGAAGAACAAGTGTGTGTCTCTTCTGTAAATGCACAGTAGTGTTGAACCTGTGATTTTCTGAGATAGAAAATCGATTTCTGGAACTAAAGTGTTCCTCTTGTTACAGCTAAGTTTACTGTATCAGTTTTGTTTTCTGTTCATGAATACAAGTTTATTGTTTTGCTGATTTTCTGTCACTGTTAGACCAAGTGTCAAAAACACTTTGATTTTACTCTGTAATTCTATTAGTGATTTGACACCCCTTGATTTAGTTGCTGTTACACAAAGCGTCAATTTTCTTAAAGTGACTTAGCGTCAAAAACAGTTTTCTGTTTTTTTCTGTGTTAACAAAAACAGTGTCATTTCCTGTTGCTGCAACACCACGATCAGCGTTGCTGCAACACCAGAATCCTGTTGGTGCAACACCAAGTCCAGAAAACAAAATTATCAGTTTTCTGTGTAAAAACAGAGCAGTTTTGTGTTGTCTGTTTGTTAAGGAATTTAGCAGCAAATTCCACCATTGTATCAGAGCGTTGTTCTCTGGTCTTTTGTGTTTGAAATCACCATAAAATTCCAACAAAAAGGTCCCAGGGGTTTTTGAGGGTGCAGAATCCAAATATGCAGTTAAAAAACCATTTTAACTGCTAAAAATCAAGATTTAACCTCCTTTCTTCCGCTGAATTCCGTCACTAGAATCTCCAAAAAATCGCATTATAAACAACTCCTTAATAATCTAATTGACACTACACCCATGAAATATCTCGTAATGCCCAACGCTAGTGCTATTCTTCCAACATTGCTAGATTGACACACAAATGCTATGCGTCTCCACTTGGAAAGTTGTCATGGATGGTATGAAACGTTTCTATTCATAATCATAAGTTTAAATATTGTAATTTGTTGATATGTGCCCCTGTGATACATAGACATGTTGTGTATTTTATAATGTTCAAAAATAATTCATGGAAGTAACATAAATCACAAAGGAATATAACATACCATTGCGTTTTATTATTCAAACTGAAAAAAGCTCAGAAAACAAAAACATAATTATTATGCTTACTATATCGAAATCTTAAGGGTTGTAACCTTTTATGCACATAGTAGCTCCTATAACATTATTTCAATTTCATTAAATACACCTTAACGTGTGCTTCTTTTGTAATTTTTCAATTTATACTCTTCATTTAGTGTTAAACTTTGACCTCCACAACTGAAGCCAATATCCCTGTGACATCTCTAAACTCTTTACTACACTTGAATTTGAGAGTTTTTTGAGCTCTATTTTAGATCCCCCGTGATCCCTTTCTCATATGCTTGGATCACCTTCCTTCCTTGAGTTATCTTAAGCTCCTCACCGTATGGTGACTCAAAGTACCTTATAATTGAATTTATTTAGGTTATTCTTTTATAGGCCAAAAACTTTCTAAAAATGCATTAATAAAAATTGAACATTCGAATTTAAGCTTTTGTGATCCATATTCTGAATATTAGAAACATTTTCGGAAGAAATCATATTGGAAGATTTAGGTCGATGCATTTCGAGCCAACCTATGCGGTTCATCATCTCGTCATGATCATGAACCACATAGGTTAGTTCAAAAGGCGTCGACCTAGATCTTCCACTGTGATTTCTTCTGAAAATGTTTCTAATATTCAAAAGTTGAACATGTCAACTAGGTCCACATCGTTAGTAACTTTTCATAGTCAACCACATCAAATGGGTCTACCTCATCATTAGAAATGTCCTAGATTTATGTCCATGTCTATGTGTTGCTGTCACTTTTCCTTGTGTTAAATACTAGGAGCTATTAGTTCAATGTAAAATTTTCGAAACTAGAATGCACTTATTTTATGAATGCAAGATGGGCTATAAACTAATGCTCTTGTATCATACTCCCCTACCAGAAAATACATTAGCATCCTTCTCATAGGGTTGTGGATAAATCGATAATATCTTGCTTTTAGACTTTCTCTTTCTTTTCTTTTTTTGATCTACGTGGATATTGATGGCCACCCATTTATTCCACTACCTCAATGGTTCTTTATCTTCATGGTAGGTTCTTTTGATTTTTTGGGCCCCAAAGTTCTGAAGTCAGTTTGAGGCCATAAACAATGTTTTCTTGCCACTCAGGGGGCTAGGGTTACTTAGGCATGCCCTAGCCCTAGTTGAAAGTTCTAATGCTTATATAGTTCTTTTGAACGAACTACTATGCACTTCAAACAAATATTCTATGAAAAATATGCACTCCAAGGAAGTTGATGTACCAACTAACCACCTCAAGCTCTACAATGCTTTTGTCTTTACATCTTCTAGGATTAAGGTTTCAAACCTCTAGGGTTCTGATGAATGATCAACTATAGGGTTTTCTCAAATTTTGCCCCTTTCTAGTTCAATCACTTGAATCTATGGGTTATGGGCCCATGAAAAATGGCTCTTAAGACCTTTATGTGCACGAATGAAAACCTACCTCTAAATCCTTAAAGTTTCACAATGCTGGTATTAGGTAGAACCACCTATATAGTCTAACATTATCTCCTTCTCCTAAATCGCTTCAACTCTCAAACTAGCATTTCCATGCCCTCTCTGCACCCCCAATATTTTATCTTTAACTCTAGGGCTTCCTTTATTTGAGGGTTTTCCATTCTTTTTAGTAATATATTTGTTTGAGGATCGAACTCCATCAACTCAAAAGGGTTGAAGTCCTAAACCGGTTTAAGTGTTCACAACCATTGGAGCCCAAACTCGTAGCTCCCATAATGAGTCCCGTGTTTGACTTGTTTTCATGTATTTTGTCTCCAATCAAGTCTTGTTCTGAGTCTCAGACACCTCCTTTTGCCTGTGAGATAGATTTAGCACCACGGAATGGTGTTGTTAAATCCCAATGGCCTAATAGTCCAATATGAATCTTTTGTCGTAATAAGTTCGTGCTTCCCTATCCCAGCCATTATTTACATGGTTCCAATGCTCGAGTTCTTTGGCCCTTTTGTTCCATTACCTCTAGTTCAATTTTGGCTCTTACTTGTGCAATGCTCCTCCTATGACCATGGTTTTCCTATGAAGTCTCATGACCTTGTCTCTCAACAAGGACATAAGAAAACACATAATTGAACAAGGCACTAATAAACCTAAATTCAAATACAAAAAAATATTTTATAAAAAAACATGATTACATATTACGGCCTCTTAGCCCGATTTACATTTTTTTGGCTACTTCTCTTGGCCTAATTTTACATGGATTTGTAATTTCCCTTGACATTTTGCAGATGGATTATAAAAATGGGGATTATAGCGTCATCTTCTAGAGGCTTCTAACTAATTAAAAATTAGATAAAAATGGAGGAATTCCTATCCTTTATCCATCATTGCCATGAAACACCTTTTCGTGTCTCTTGAAATCAAATTCGATTTGGGGAGGAGTTCATGTCCCTACATCATACCCACATGGTTGAAAATATTCATGATATTCTAACTAGTTAAAATTTACATAAAAATAGATGAAATCATGTCCTCTCTCCATGATTACAACGATGAACCTTCTCGTGGATTTTGAAAGCAAATTTGGTTTGGGGATGGCTTCATGCCCCTACATCGTACTTCCATGGTTGAAAATATTCACGATCTCTTGATCATGTGGTTTCATTGTTGCATCTGAGTAACAACCAAACCTCTGCTGACACCTCACAATCTCTCTCCTCTGCCTCGATCTTTTGGAATCTCTTGTTCACCTCCTCTAGAACCTCTCGAGCTTCCTCTACTCTACTATTTATTGTACGTTTGTTTAATTCTCTTGAAAATTGTACTTACAATCTTATTTGTGGAAATTACGCAACATGTTCTACCCAACCATAGTTGGAATATTTTCTCCTTCATCCTATAATAAATATTTCCTTGTTCGTATACCAATTAATGAATGACTAATTCTAGGGGTCTGTCAAATTCGACCCCTTATTGGTTCAATACCATATACCTATGGGTTATGGACCCATAAAAATTGTCTGTCTTGTACTTTATGTGCATCAATGAGCACCTGCCTCCAAATCCCAAAAGTTTGACCATGTTGGTACTAGGCAAAGGAACATACACAGTCCTATGTTATCCTCTTCTCCTTAGCCATTTCAAATCTTCAAGCTGACATTTCCACACCCTCTCTACACCTCGAATATTTTTGTCTTTAATGTTGTGTCTCCTTCTATTCAGGGGGTTCCTCTTTTATTTGTGTTATATTTGTTTGGGGCTTGAACTCCATCAACACTGGAGAGTTTGGTTCTTGAACAAGTTCATTCATTCACAACCATTGGGGCTTGAACTCATAGTTCCTACCCAAAATCTAGGGTTTGACTCATTTTCATGCATCTTGGCTCCAATCAAGTCTGTTTTTGAGTGTTGAGCACCTTCCGTGAGCCCCAAAAATAGACTTAGTGGGTGAGTAATGGTGTGTTGGCATTATGATACAAGTATGATACATGTGTTGTCCTTGATGACAACCCACTCAGATGAATCAAAGTATAGTAGGTAAACAACAAAGAATGAAGAAAGAAAGGTATACGCAGGTTCACCATTGACCAAGCTGCGTATACACGCAGGTTCATTGTATACAAAGTCGCGTATATGAACAAGGTATACGTAGGTTCACCATTGACCAAGTCGCGTATACATGCAAGTTCACTATATAGAAAGTCGCGTATACGTACACATGCACTTTCACAAGAGGAAAAAGCGCGTATACCTTGGAAAACTAAGTTTTTGGTCCAAAGTATTTGATCCATGGTATTGGTCTAAGGTATCAGGTCTGAGGTATTGACCCCAAGTATTGGATTCAAGCTATTGATCCTAAGTGGTCTTGTTCCATGGTATTGAGAAAGGTGTAAGACTATAAAAGGAGGAAAAGATCATTACGCCAAGGCACTCAAGGATTGAATATCTGATGAAGTGTGAGATCTTGTATGCAGGTTATGGGTATGTGAGGCTTTGTTAGGGATGCACCTATGTGGTGAATGAAGGTTGATGGACCAAGATCATGAAGACTAAAATGCATTATCATTATATGGTATGATCAGGAATAGTTCAGATCTGAATATTGATGCATGTATTATCCTTTACATCTGATGGTCTAGGTATATCTAAAGTAGCAAATTGTAGTGAAGGTATAAGTATTTATTTTCAGATTTGTACATTGGTTCCATTTGGTGAAAGAGTGTATTCACGCTGTTTTGACATAGCCAAGTAGCATATACATTATGAGATTTGATATTTGAGGATGTTGTTGGTTCTAGTGGTTGTTGCAGAGTTCTGGGTTCTGGTGACTGTGTTTTGATGACAGGGTTTCAGTGATTTAGTGTTGGGTGATTCAAAGATTGATGATGCAGATATGGTTGGTGGTTGTAATGCAGTGGTGATTGATTTTGTGCTTTGACGTTATTGATGGATCCAGTTTGAAAATTTATGAAACATGGTCCCTGGAAGAAAAGAGAAGGTCGTAGCCTTCTGTAGGCTGGCGCCTATGTACTAGTAAATATATCAACTAGTACAAGAGCTAGGGGGTTGTAGTTCCCTTCTAGTAGAAGCTGGAGAATGAGAAAAGGTTGTAGCCTTTTGTAGGTCGGTGCTTACGTACTTTTATGAGTTTGCGCCAATACAAGATTGTAAATAGGTTTTTCTTAGATTAAAGAAAACAGTAGCAGGTGGTTTTTGTCCCACATTATGTTTCCACCTTATATCATGGTGTTCATGTGGGTTTCTTATGTGTGGTGATATATTATGTTTTACTGCACCTGGTTACTGTTTATATGGTTAATGAAGTTCTGATGCACTAATTAAAGATCAACATATGATGAATTCATTGAATCATAAGTTTACTAGATATACGCTAGTTGTATTAAACACAGTTCTGTGTACACACAAGTTCCCTTAACTGATGTAACATATATGAATCTAGTTATGGAAATGGAAAATTATTGATTTTCTAATACTGATTCACCCCCACTCTCAATATTATTTCCAACAATTGGTATTAGAGCAGGTCCTTCTGAAGGAGCTTGATCGCTTGAAGGAAGATTCATCATCATGAGTAATCAAGAAAGAGACGGATCCATCAGACCACCAATCTTCGATGGGAGCAATTTTGTTTACTGGAAGATAAGAACCACAACCTATCTACAATCACTTGGAACTAAAATTTGGGAAATAGTGGAAGGAGGATATACATTTCCATCAGCAATTCCTACAGATACGGCAGGTAGAAAGCAATATGAAACCAATGCCAAAGTTGTTACTATTTTATTAGGAAGTTTGTCAAAATCAGTGTTTGTCAAGGTCATGCAGCTCAAATGAGGCAACGTAGTATGGGACAAAATCATTCAGAGCTACGAAGGAGGCTCTCAGGTAAAACGTGCTAAGCTTCAAACTCTCAAAATTTAGTACAAAACTCTTAAGATGCATAGTGATGAAAGCATAGCTAGTTACTTCCTACGTATAGATGAGATTATCAATTGTATGAAGAATCTGGGTGAAGAAATTAAGGAAGTTGTCTTAGTTGAGAAAGTTTTGAGATCCTTGTCTGCTAAATTTGAACCCAAAGTGTCTGCCATATAAGAAAAATAGGATTTGTACAATATCACTATGAGACAGCTTCACGAAATCCTAACTGCTTTTGAGATGAGAAAAGGAGGACCATCAAATATGAGAGAAACCACATTTAAAGCATCAACAAAGGGAAAAGAAAAACTCAATGAATTAAGGTACATTTCAGAAGATGAATATGAGGTAAATTTTGTGAAGAAGCTTGAAAGGGGTTTTGGAAGGTTCAATGGTAAGCTACCCTTCAAATGTTTTTCTTGTTGTAGAGTTGGTTATTACGCTGCTAGATTCCCTCATAACAAAGGAAAGATGTCTGAAGAAGGAAATAGAAGTTATTATATTGATGATGATAGTGATGGCTTGTCCAATAGTGATGAAGACAATCAGGAAATTAAACTTCTCATGGCATATGAAAATAATGACGCAGAAAAAGAAGAAGTTACCAGATTAAAAGATCAGCTGGAGAGAGTAACCAGAGTAAGGGAGTGGCTGCAGGATGTATTGATATCATTAAGAAATGAAATAAATGATCACAGCATAACAATCCAGAGACTTGAATCGAAGATCCTATCTCTAAAGGAAGATCTTGAAGAATCAAAGAAGCAGAATAAAGAAGCTCTTGAAGAACAAGAACATGAAGTTCTCAAATTAAGGCAACAAGTGCAAAAAGGAAGAAAAGGTGAAGATTAAAATAAAGAAGAAATATATGGAAAAGGAAGAAAAACATCAGGTTGAGGTAAATATCTTGAAAGATAAGCTAGAATAAAAGGATAAATTGTGACGATTACAAGACAGTACTAAGATTTTGGATAATATTCTTAGTAGTCAAAGGTCTCATACCATCAAAATTCGTCTTGGTTTTCATGAATCTGTTGAAGAGGAATCTAGCTCACAAGGTGAGGCAAGGAACTCTAATGAGAAATCTGAAATGATCAACAAGGAGATGAGAGGACAAACCCATCAACTACCATGGAAAGAAATTCTTCAAAGAAAATATTTTACTCGTAATTGTGGAAGTAATAGTTGGTTATTTTCTTCAAAGAATGATGTTGAATGTTTTATATGTCATAATTTCAGACATATTGAAGCCAAGTGTGGAATTAGAATAGTTCAAGACCATTACACAGAAAAATCATCAAATTCCAGGTACTTTAAAGGATACTATTTTGCTTGCAATCTGTTTGGTCACAATGCTATTGATTGCAATAAAAGGAATATGAAACATGTAAGATGTTATGCGTGTAACAAGTTTGGACATAAATTAAAGGAATGCAGGATCAAAATGCGGACACCAAAGCAAAAGGAGCATACATCATCCCAATCCCAGGTATTGAAGAAGACAGAGTTATTGTCAGAAAGATGTGGCATAGCTCAATTTGTAGACATAACAAACCTAGGGGAAGCTGAAAGTGTAAATCTTCAATATTACAATTTTCATACACAACTATTATGAAGAGAAGTCACGTATATACGCGAGTTAGAAGCTGCACAATCACGTATATGGTGCTCTGAAGAAAAAGCAGTAGGACAGACTCAATAAAAAGAAGTCTGATATGATTCAGTCATGGTATGTGTTAGTTGGCACAGGTTCAAGGGGAGCATTTGTTTCGAATAATACATTGTTGGCATTATGGTTAGAAGTCTTTGGTGATGATGCGTATGTGGCTAAATGACACATCTTTCTACTTATTGTTGGTTGGCCAAGAGAATGGTATTATAGTTTACAGGTTGCTAATGTTGCTGAGAAATGATTATGGAGCAGCTCATATGGTGTATGATAGTTGTTGAAGATTATCATGGTCTTGTTTAGGTCTTTCGTCTGTGTTAAAAATGTCATGTATATCTTTTAAAGACCCATGAGTCATATGATGTAATTTGTAACCCCACTATGCATGGGAAGGATGATGTAATGTATAAACATTTGGTATATCCCCACTTGGTTGGGTGGATGAGTCAAAAATGGTGTATCCCCACTTGGTTGGGAGATTGATGTATGCATGAATAATTGGTGATAGGAAAGTCACACTCACTTAGTTGAGTTGTAGAGTCATGTTATTCTTTTGAATTTTTTTTTTTTGCAGACTCTGCATATGCTTAGGGGGGGCATGGATGGATTGGTACATCTTAGCATGTACAAAGGGGGAGCTCAATCAGATATTTTAGCATGTACTCAGGGGGAGTATGGATAACATAATGTATATCAAAGGGAGAGAATATCTTGGACCACCCTTTTCCCTTGATGTCAAAGGGGGAGAGTGACATGGTGTGGTTGTTGCCATCAAGTCCAAAGGGAGAGATTGTTGGAATTATGATACAAGTATGATACAGGTGTTGTCCTTGATGGAAACTCACTCAGATGACAAATCACAGTATAGCAGGTAAACAACAAATAATGAACAAAGAAAGGTATACACAGGTTCACCATTGACCAAACCGGGTATACATGTAGGTTCATTGTGTACAAACTCATGTATACGAATAAGGTTTACGCAGGTTCACCATTGACCAAGTCGCGTATACATGTAGGTTGACTATATACAAAGTCATGTATATGTACACACACACTTTCACAAGAAGTAAAGCGTGTATACCTTGGAAAACTAAGTTTTTGGTCTGAAGTATTTGATCCATGGTATTGGTCCAAGGTATCAGGTCCGAGATATTGACCCCAGGTATTGGATCCAAGGTATTGATCCTAAGTTGTTTTGGTCCATGGTGTTTAGAAATTCCTAAGACTATAAAAGGAGGAGAAGATCATTAGGCCAAGGCACTCAAGGATTGAATATCTGATGAAGTGTGAGATATAGTATGCAAGTTATAGTTATGTGATGCTTTGTTAAGGATGCACCTATGTGGCGAATGAAGGTTGATGGACTGAGATCATGAAGACTAAAATTCATTATCATTATATGGTATGACCAGGAATAGTTTAGATCTCGTCTGGGTATATCTAATGTAGAAAATTGCAGCGAAGGTATAAGTATTTGTTTTCAAATCTAGACACTGGTTCCATTTGGTGAAAGAGTGTATACACGCTGGTTTGTCACAGCTAAGTAGCATATACATTATGAGATTTGATATTTGAGGTTTTTGTTGGTTCTAGTGGTTGTTGCAGAGTTATGGGTTCTGCTCTATGTTGTGGTGACTGTGTTTTGATGACAGGGTTTCGGTGATTAAGTGTTGGGTGATTCAGAGATTGATGATGCAGATATGGTTGATGGTTGTATTGCAGTGGTGATTGATTCTGTTCTTTGATGTTATTGATGGATCGAGTCTGAAAATTTATGAAATGTGGTCCCTGGAAGAAAAGAGAAGGTTGTAGCCTTCTATAGGCCGGTGCCTATGTACTAGTAAATATATCGACTAGTACAAGAGCTAGGGGGTTGTAGCTCCCTTCTAGTAGAAGTTGGAGAATGAGAGAAGGTTATAGCCTTCTACAAGTGGGTGCCTGTGTACTGGTATGAGTCTTTTCCAGTACAATATTGTAAATAGGTTTTTCTTATATTAAAGAAAACAACAGCAAGTGGTTTTTTTCCTGCATTGGGTTTCCACCTTATATCATGGTGTTCATGTCTATTTCTTATGTGTTATGATATGTTCTGTTTTACTGCACCTAGTTACTGCTTATATGGTTAATGAAGTTCTGATGCACTGATTAAAGATCAACATATGGTGAATTAACTAAATCATAAGTTTACTAGATATACGCTAGTTGCATTAAACACAGTTGCGTGTACATGCGGGTTCCCTTAACTGAAGTATCATATATGAATCTAATTATGGAAATGGAAAATTATTGATTTTTTAATATTGATTCACCCCCCCCTCTCAATATTATTTCCAACATGGTGTTGTTAAAGATTGAATGCCCAGATAATCCAGCCAGACTCCTTCATTCTGTTAAGTTTGTGCTTCCTCATTCCAATCACTTTTATGTACTTCCAACACTTAAGTTCCTTGAACCTTTTGGTCCATCACCTCTGGTTCGAGCCTAGCCCTTGTACAATCTTCCTCTTGTGGCCATAATTTTCCTACGATGTCTCATGACCTTGTTTCTCAACTAGGAAACAATAAACACAATCAATTGGAGAGGGTAGTGGTAAGCCTTAATTAAAACACACAAAAATATTATATAAAAAGAACATATTACATATTATAACCTCTCAAGGCCTGTCAACTAGATGGCCTAGTTTACATTTTTTTGTCCACTTCCCCTTATCTGATTTTACATGGTTTGGCCACAACCCATGAAATTTCATAGCAAGATTATAAAAATAGGGAAGCAGAACCTAACCAAAGACGAATCTTTTCCTCTACCAACTTGTGCCTTCTAGAGGCTTCTAAATAATTAAAAATTACATAAAAATAGAGAAAATTGTGTCCTCCCTCTAAGGTTTCAATGGTGCACCTTCCAATGGCTTCCATGATCAAATTTAGTTTGGGGAGGGGTTCATGCTCGTGCATCAGGTCATTTTTTTATGTTTAAATTCCATTCTTCTAGCCTATTTTTGTCGATTTCTATGAATGCGTGTAATGTCATCTCCCTCTCTCTCTCTCTCTCTCTCTCTCTCTCTCTCTTCAAAGATAGCTAGCTCCATTCTAGCCAATTCATATTTTACAATATTATGCTATTTTATTTATTAATATAAGTTGGCTTTTCACTATATTAATATGATCTCTATTATATTTATATTTGTGTGTGTTTCCTTTCCTTACATACGTTTCATTTCTTTCCTCGTACAAATTGAATGAGACATCTAAGAGTAATCTAGTTCTTTTTGTTTTTTTAGAATGTTGGGGAAATTATATGCATAAATCATAAATATTAAAAAATCAACCTGAGGGCATGTAAGCTTCAAGATGCAAGAACAATAAAGGTAAGATCGAAGCGAATTCTTGGCTATGCTAACAACTAATGCCAATAGAATTATTCTTAAAAAAAAACTGCAGGAAATGAGCACTATGGAATGAATGAAAGAAGGAAAACAATTTGTTGTAAATTCCATGGAAATATATTTTATGCTAGGTTGATGACAGGGCTCCTCTTATAGTGTGAATCACATTCTTTCATTGATACTATTTCCAAGTATTCTTGCAATTCCATAAAAAGTATCTCCTTACCCAATGCCCTTCAATGAGGGGAGTTCCTTTGTAGAGGATAAATGAATAAAAAAAGAACAATACAAGAAAATTTAGATGTATAGTTGAACTAGTTAATTAAGAACAAATGAAAATATCGCAATGCATGTTAGAGAATTGTGATTTTCCCTAGCTTTATGTTTTTGTATAATTTTCACATATGTGAGTTTCATTTTTAAATGTTTAAGTCTGAAAGACATTTGAAGAATTTAATTATCATTAATTTGTTAGTAATAATGGATGATTATAAATATGTAGCTATGATGTTTTGTTTTTATAAGTAAAGAAATATGGAAAAATCATTTTTTTAGTACATGTGGATAAAAGATATGGGTATGCAAAATTATTGGTGAAATTTAATTACCCATCAATAAGTCCTAGGCATATAATCTCGATGATTAGATTTACTGATAAATTACAGAATTAGCCAATTAATTATTTCCTTAAAAGATAGGAGGTTGTCTTTGGCAGTGGAAAAAAAGAGATCATTAATGATCTAGGAACTACTTGCCATATGTTGGTGAGGTGGAGGTAATTACTCACCACCAAAATGATGGTAGATGGGTAATTCATAAAAATCCTTGTGTCTACCTGTTTTTATCTCATTCTTGAGAAAAAGAGGAGAGAGAGAAGAGAAGAAAAATTGAAGAGGACAAAAAGGAATTCATAGACCTATTATGCTTGGAGGGATATTGGTTGAATGTATTATCAAGGTTGGGAGGAGCCAAGCACTTATCTATTAATTTTCAATACTATTAGTTTCATGTTGATATTATTACCTACAATGTTTTATTTTTTGAAAAGAAAAGAACTATATATGTTTTCAATTGTAGAAATATAATGGAAGAATAATAGTATTATTTGTGCTTTCATTTATAGATCCTAAATGGTGGAAAGGAAAGAGAATAACTATGTTTCCTTTATTGATAAATCCTTGTAGATTGTTACAAAAGAATGAAGAATAAAATATTATGCTGGATAGAGAAACACATTTTTTATATATATAAGACTAGGCATTGGTCATGTTTATAGAAGTTCTTTGTATGAAGAGTAGATTGTATGTTTGTTTATATATATATATATATCAGCATGTATGCATATAAGAACTATATAACAGTGACTTAAATTGTATATATAATTTTTGTTGTGCGAAGAAGAGTAAAATAAGGGGTATTATTAGATTTCCGTAGTGAATAATGACTACTCTTATTTCCAAGCTTAATTAAAAATAATAACATGGAAATGGAAAGTAATCATATCTTAATTTATATAATTTATTGACTAAGGTTAAAATAACACAAAGAACTAGGCTTCTAGAAAATATAAATAAAATACAGAAAATTTTAACTTTCGTGTAAACGATGCTCTGTAAACATATGTAAATTAAGCCATAGTTAGAACCATAAATGTTTGGACGTGATGTAAAATATGACAATAGTACAAATAATATCCTAAGAATAATCACGACCACATGTGACAACTCTTGCTACTCTACATGACACCACATGTGACAACTCTTGTTACTCTACATGACAATCATGCAAAAACACCTTTCATTGAGCCACTTGGATAGACATGTGGCCTTGTACAACATCATGTGTAAGTGGTTGAATTCTCACGAGAAATGAACTTTCTCATCCTCTTTGGTTACATATGCCCCTTTTCAAATCATTATGGCCAACAATTGTACCCTCACATTTCCCGATCGTCACACGCGTAATCTGATTATTAAACGACATTGTAACTTGACTTTCACCGTGCCTTGTCACTTTTCCACCTTTAGTTCATATCTATCTATGACTCATGTAATTATTCCTTTTCACATTCATGTACTCCATGGATGGCCCCGCAGTGGGAGTCTGTTGGCTCTTGAGGCTTTGGTGGACATTTTTTTCCCTTCATTTTATGCAAAGCTGCCTAATTCCTATGGAATTCTCATAGTTCATATAGGGATCGAACCACCTAACATATGCAATACTTTGGTTCCATGTAACCTTTAGATTCTTGTGCCTAATTATAATACATAGGCTCTCCTGAGAGCCTAGGTATCCCTGATACCTGACCATGTCCTCTTGGTTTCCAATGCCCTACATTGTAGCCTTTACAAACTTTACACTTTAGAGAAGCACTTAGGAAATTCAAAGGAATACTATGGTGGCTCAAATTCCTTGTATTCACTCACTCAATTCCCTTCAATTTAGGGATTCAAAGAAATTATGGTCAACAAGGGTGATATTCTAGTCGTCGAGCCTGCTTATCAATGCACTAATGGCTTCATCGCTCATTAAGGCTTGAGGTGGTAAAAACAATTGGCCACTTGGAACAATCAATGAGCCACAACTCACCTCAATTGGCCTCACTTCCACTCATGATTGTACAATTGTATGAAAAACATCATGGAAAGTTTACAGTTGGGAGTGAAGCATTTCATGGGGCACTTAATAGAATGGGTTCTCTTCTTGATCCAAAAATAATAGAATTGACTATTTGCTCAATTTATTCAAATATTAGCTAAGGATGCTTTTTAAGTGAATTAATAAGGAAAATGGTGTTTTATGTGCCTTAAACTTAAAAATTCAAATATGAAATCAACCATGAACAACAAAAATAAGAGGAAAAATAACAAATTTGATTGTGGAGTTCATTCTTCCTAGACTCCATCTTTGGGTCCACTTCTAATGGGCGTCTGGTGTATTGAAAATTATCATAAAGTATCTTTACATGAAAATTATCCATTCTGGAATCTGGTCACAGGTTTCAATGGATACTGTTAGCTGAAAGGTCTCAGCCCCATCTTTCCAACGCAACTTTCAGATTACAAAAGGGCCCAATATTGGCCTAGATATGCCTCAAAAGTTATTTACAGGCGTTGTCAAAAAATTAACATTAGTTCCACTTTACATCTCCCATGCCCAAGGTGCATTTGTAAAGCTTTTTAGATAACCACACAGGAGGTCCTGGGGTCAAACCCACAAGCCACCTCAGATTTGTTTGCAACAACATGTATTTACATATCATATTACTGTTGATATTAATATACCCGCGCCACCTTTAACTTATGGTTATAACAATACCCTAACGGTGATATATAAATCTCCTCGTGGTGATACATCATAGCATATATCATTAGACTTTGGTTAATTTATATGGTTATAGCATAAAGTTTCCTGTGCTATGATTGGAGGCGTACCTAACTGGTTTGGTAACTACGCTAAATAAACCTTGGGTTTGGCATGCTTGCCAGATATGGTGAGCTCCGCCAAACATTTTCCACCATATTCATTCAGCGAAACTTTAAATATAGTTTCTACCAGTTTAGATATAACAACAAACCTGTGGCCTACCGATTAAGGTTTTGGGCCAATAACCGGGAGTTTGCGGGTTATACCCATGATTATGCCACTTGGTAGTTAGAACCATGGGTGCACCACCTACTGCGACATGCCCTGCACTAATGTTGCCACTTCTCCTTCTCTAACACTACCACTTGTCTTGTTCTGACACTACAACTTGTCCTTCTCTAGCGCTAGCACTTGTCCTGCTTTGGTGCTCGGATGTGGCCATTGCGTATCCACATACCTTTTTTCCACATCAACATCTGTGGGTCCCACACTGATGTGCAATATTTTTGCCTGTTTCCACAAAATGTTAGAACACCTTAACTTCCTCATAGAGGAGCCATTTTGAAAACTGAACATATGACCAAAATCAATGTGATGAGCTCTTTAACTTGGTTGTTGTTTCATGATCATCTAAGACTATTAAATTTTGAGCATTTTGAGGAGCCCCCTGGATCATTCCTCTCCACTGGAAGCTTTTGGACCACCAAAAGATTAGTTTAAGCATATATGAAGTGAGGGTACAGTTCCCTCACCCTTCCGACCTCCATCCACCTTTCTTTACTTGGAATGATTCCTTTCAGTCCCACTTGAAGATACTCTACAACTCCTCGCTGGGAAGTGGAGACCTTACTATCAAAGATGGTATTTTCCTATAACTCGGTCATACATTCAGGTGCAAAATCATCTATTGTTAGAATTTGAGAATTTTTCTCTTGATTCGTGATCAATTGAGGTTCATATAACTTCAATTTATCAGCATTTACAACTGAATATATGTGCATGGATGGAGGAAAACTCAACTAGAATTCATTGTGCCCAATCTTTTCAACAATTTTAAAAGGAACATACCTTATGGGTTTCAAATTTTTACCTTCACCTTTCACCCTTTCTTTGTTGATGTATAGCCATACTTGATCACCAACATGGAAGTGATGATGCATTTGATGCTTTTCATGACACATTTTGTACTTGGCATGACCTTTCTCCAATTGATCCTGCATTGGTTCATGAATCTTTGGGATTCATTGAATGAACTTGATTTCTTTTTTGACATCTCCGTGTCCATCCTTGTTAGATTCTTCACTAAACATAAGTTACATTGGTGATTTTGGAAGGTATCCATAACATGTTTCAAAATTAGATCTGGTAGTAGAAGAGTGCAAGGGTTGGTTGTAAGCATGTTGAACATAATGTAAGGATTCATCCCATAACTTAGGGTGTTTTCTACAATAAAATTTGAGAAGATGTACTACTATTATATTCACCACCTCTGTTTTCCCATCAGTTTGTGGATGAAAAGATGTGTCCTTTTTCAACTTAGTGTCCATGAGTCACCACAAAGTGGATCAAAAATCCCCCCAAAAGCGAGAGCCCCAATCTAAAATTATAGAATTAGGAAACCCGAAATGAACCAACACATTTTGAAATAACATATTTGGAGTCTATTCAACAATAACTTTCTTTTTACATCGAACAAGAATATACATTTTACTAAATCCATCAACCACAACATACAAATAATCATGACCTTTTCTAGACATTGGAAGCCCTCCTACAAAATCCATAGATATACTCTCCCATGGTCGAGAAGGAATTGGAATCGGAATATAAAAACCTAACTTTATGACGTTTGGTTTTTTTTTTTAACACATGACACAAAATTTGATGGATTTAGTAATTGTTTCATTCATTCGAGGCCAATAGGAAAACATTTTTAATTGTTCCACTATCTTACCTACACCAAAATTCCCCAAAACATGAGAAGAATGTGCTTCCCTAATGACATACAACATTTCTCCCTATGATATGAAAAACTTTGCCAAGATGGTACAATAACTTGTCATGAACATGATAATTCACTTCTTCCAGCTGATAACCACGAGTTAGTGATTCATAAACATCCTTAAAATCAATATCTTCAGCATAAGATTATATGTAAATTTCATGTGCTAAAGAACTATTTTTTAGAATAACTGAAGCATTCAAAGAAGGTCTTGATAACATATCAGCTACTTTATTGGTGGTACCTCTCTTATATTTGGTTATTAAATGGATTTTTTGCAAAAACCCCATCCATCATTAATTTCGAGACTATTACAACTTATTTTGTGATTGAAGGTACTAAAGTGGTTGATGATTTGTATGAATCACTTTCTCTTTGACCATTAAACAATGTTTCCATTTTTTAGCACTTTCCACTAATGTGTATAATTATTTATCATAAGTTGGATAGTTAGAAATTTCCTTAGAAAATATTTCTCACTGAAAACAAATAGGCTTTCCTTTTTTTAATAACATTGCTCCCATTGCATACCCATTAGCATCAATTTCTATTTCAAATGGTTGTTGAAGGTCTAGTAAAGCCAAGATTAGAGATGTAACAATTTTTTGCTTTAAAGTATCATTTTTTTGTCCTCCCCACTTGATGGATACATTACAACTTGTTAAAGCATGAAGTGGTGATGCAATAAAAGAGAAATGAAAAATAAACTTCCTCCAATACTGTACTGCACCGAAGAAAATTCTAACTTCCATTACATTTTGAGGTCTTGGCCACTTAACAATTACTTCAATTTTAGCTGGATCTATTTTTAGTTGACCTCCTCCAACTATTTAACCAATATATACAAAAGGAATTTTTTCCAAATTCATATTTAGAGAGTTTTAGATACAATTTCTCTTTTTGCAACACATCAAAAACATCTTTAACATGCTTTACCTATTCTTCCCACATTGAACTAAAAATAAGGATATCCTCTAGATATACTATGACAAACTTATCAATAGAAGGAAAAAAACATCATTCATCACCCTCATAAAAGTTGTTGGAGCATTCCATAACCCAAATGACATAACCAACCGTTCAAAAAGCCCTTGTCTAGTCTTAAATGCATTTTTCCATATATCATTTTCTACAATACGAATCTAATGATAACCACTTCTTAAATCTAGCTTTGTAATGTTAACAACATTCTTTAACTGACCAATGAAACCATTAATTCTAGGAAGATGATACCTATTCTTAATGGTGATTTTATTTAAGGCTCTAAAATCAACACACATTCTCCAAGTTCCAACTTTCATTGGGACTAATATGATCGGTGATCCACATGGAGAAGAACTAGGCCAAATAAAGCCTTTATCAACCAATTCCTGAATTTGTTTCTTAATCTCTTCATTTTCTCTGACTTACATACGGTACATGCCAATTTTAGAGAGAAGAGCATCATATTGTAGTTGAATCTCATATTGTATTTCTTGTTTTGGAGTTAGAAATTTTTGTTCTTTAAACAATTCTTTATAAGAATCTACTATGTCAATCGATTTCTCCTTAAAATGACAATCAAATCCTTGAAAATCATCATACTTATATTTAGGTTTTTCTTTAACAATCATGAGAATATAATTTTTACTTCAATTTATTAGCCTTTTCATCTCACTGACATTCATTAAATCCAAGTTTGTCTTAATTTTGTGTTCCCAAATAATGTATTCAATTCCATCTTTAGAGATATGATACTTATTCTCCTTTCTATGAAATATGACATCTCTATCATAAAGATATGGACTACCCATCACAACACCACATATATCCAAAGGAATCACATCTAATTCAACTTCATCAATAAAATTAGTTGTAATTGCAAACCTTAATCAACACTGTTTTGTGACTTGCATATGAGTATTTTCTTTCAACCACCCTAAAGAGCAAGGTTTTGGATGATTTTGAGTTTGCGATCCCAATTTTCTTACTAGTTCCTTAGAAATTAAATTCACTTGTGATCCACTATCGAATAATGTGGCTACCTTAGTGTGCTTGGATATTATCCTTATGTGAAACAATTCAAGTCTCTTCTTTTCTTCAGTTACATTATTAGCTTTTGAAGAAGATGCACACCAAGTAGAACTAGAGCTAGTTTGAGAAGGAATACCTATTAGACCCATAGCAGTAATCTTATTTTCATCACCAGAGTAAAATCCCAATTCTTGTTGGACTGCAACATTAGCTTTCATTTCACCCTTCTTCCTAGGGAACTTCTTTGGTTTAAGTTTGAGATTAAGCTTCCACCATTTGGATTCTTCATGTCTAACCCTTCAATTTATTCTTTCCCTTCCCTTCTTTGGAATATTTGTTCTCTGAATGCTTGAATGGTTTCTTTTAAAGTTTTGACTGAAAGGGATTTCATCCCAATTCAATATGAATTGCTTGTGTACACACTTCATCAAATTCAGTTGGATTAAACATAAGAAATGTATGTTGCAAATAGGAATGAAAAATTCCAATATACTTTAACAAAGTTACCCATGCATTTAATGGAACATTAAGTGCTAATTCTTTTTTCCTTTTTCCTGTGTAAACTCTTGCACACTCTATCAGTTACCTTGCCTTAAATGCTACCAATCCATTACAACCTGTTCCATATATCATAAAGAATAAAATTGCTTTCTAAGAGCTTTAACAAAGTTATACCATGGAGAGATAATCTTATCTTTTTGTTTCAAATCTGATTGAGTTTTACTTTCCCACGCAATCAAAGTTGTTCCCCCCATTCTAAATGTAGCTAACTAATTTTTTGTAGAATCATCAACAAAATTTTTAATTCTACAATACACCTCAAGTTTATTTATCCAGTTATCTAAGTTTTGAGGATTCATTTCACCATCATATATTGGCAACTCAAACATAATATCAAGCTTCAAAAAATGAGATTTCTTTCATTTCTTTTATGAGTATGAATCTGAACTTGAATGATAACAGAATAAAGGAGAATAAGACGAATATGGAGGAGAAGGAGGTTCATTATCATTGAATTTTTTCTCGGCCTTTTTATCTTTCATGCCTTTAGAAGATGAAGTTGCATCTCTCTTCTTCTTATCTTCGTGAATCTCTGCAATCATCCTTTGGATATTAAGGAACATTTGGTAAAATTTCTCCTCACCCTTTGTTTCAAGAGCTTCTCCTTCATTTTCATCACTTATCTTCAATTTTTGGGAGCCTTTCCTCTTTCCAATCTCTGGATTTATCTTCTCAAGTTTCCCTTCTCCACGTCGCAACCTAGATCTAGTCAACATTCATATTGGCAAATATCCTACTTATACATGATCAACCTTGATTTGATACCAAAATATGATCCAAAAAAAAGAAGAATTGGCTATTTGCTCAATTTTTTCAAATATTAATTAATGTTTCTTTTTAAGTGAATTAATAAGGAAAATTGATTTTGAGGTGCCACAAAATTAAAAACATGAAATTTTAAATCAACCATGAACAACAAAAATAATAAGCAAACAAAATAAATTTGATGACTGAGTTCGCCCTTCCTAGACTACATCTCACTGTTCACTTCCAGTGGGTGTTTGATGTAATTAAAATGCTCATAAATTCTCTTTACATCAGAATTCTCCATTCTCGAATCTGGTGATAGGATTCAATGGCTACTATTAGCTGAAAGGTCTTGAGCTTAGCTTCCAATGCAAATTTCAGCTTAGAAAAAGGCCCAATATTGGCCTAGATATGCCTCAAAAGGCATTTACAGGAACTATCAAAATAATAGCATAAGCTTCACTTTACATCTTCCATGCCCAAGGCGTATTGGTAAATCTTTTTATATAACCACATGGGAGGTATTGGGGTCAAACCCGTGGTCCTCCTAGGATTTGTTTGCAACAACATGTATTTACATGGTATATGATTGTTGATATTAATATACGCACGCCAAATCTAACTTATGGTTATAAAAATAGTCTAATGGTGACATAGAAATCTCCCCATGGCGATACATCATAACATCTATCATTGGAGTTTGGCTAATGTATATGGTTATAACATAAAGTTTTCCTCAATATGATTAGAGGCATATCTAACTTGTTTGGTAATGACGATAAACAATTCAAGGGTTTGGAAAGCCTCCCAGATATGGTGAGCTCTGCCAACCCTTTTCCACCATATTCATTCAATGAAAAATTAAATATAGTCTCTTCCAATTGAGATATGATGACAACCCTATGGCCTACGAATTAATATTTTTGGCTAACAGCCCGGAGGTCACAAGCTCAACCTGCGATTATGCCACTTGGTAGTTGGAACAATGGGTGCACCACCTATTGCCCCGTGCCTTGCTCTGATGTTGTGAGTTGTCCTACTTTGACGATACCACTTGTCTTGTTCTGACACTGCAACTTGTCTCGCTCTGGCAATGCCACTTGTCCTACTCTGTCACTTCCACATGGCTATTGTATAGCCACACATTTTTTTTCCACGTTAGCATATGTGGTGACCAAACTACTGACTGTGTAGTATTTTTTTCCGTTTCCATAAAACTTGATAACGCCTTAACTTCCTCATATAGAGGCCATTTTGAAAATGAAAAAAACTACTGAAATTAGCATGACGATCTCTTCAACATGGCATTGGTTTCATGATAATCTTAGATTGTTAGATTTTGAGCACTTTGAGGATCCTCCGAGAGCACTTCTCATAGGGTTTTATGTCACCCAAGTGATTTTGAAGTCACTAAATGTTTAAAATGCACATTGAGAAGCGTCAATAAGGGATCTTGGGTTTGTTTTCGAGCAGTTTCCATGCTACTCGTTAGGAAAAGTTCATGACTAGGCTCCATGTGATTAGCGCTAGGCACTATGTTCCTTTAGTCTCTTCAAAATGTGTCCATTATCAACTGACTTGAGTTGAATTCCCTTTATAATTCTAGTTTTGAATGACATTGTCATATGATTTTTGTAATACCAACCCTTCCAATTTTTGGTCAAG
>APFE031223218.1:101898-116839 GCA_000404065.3 Pinus taeda
ACCTCTTTTATAAATACGGTATTTGGCCCATAGGATTCACTTAAATAAAACCTATTCTTGAAAATGGGCGAATGGATTCACTTAAATAAAACCTATTCTTGAAAATGGGCGAATGGAAGGTTGTAACTCCTAATTTCAAGGGCTAAATTTACCTTTTTTATCCTCTCCCTTAAAATAAGGTGGGCTATTTGAGGTGATTTGTAAAAATGTACTATGATACAAAATATTCGCCCACTAAAAATTTAAAACCCCTTAATTTCGCCAAAGGGCGAACATTCGCCCCTAAAATCACCCCTAGTGCTCCAACATTTCTCTAAGTGTGCAAGAGTATGAGAGAATAGAGAGAGCTCCAATCTAAAACTAACAAAATCCTAAACTAAAAAAATCTATAAACTCATCCTCATAAGCCTTTTTATCATTGAGGCATCTATTTTCTTCAATTTCCTCCTCACATGCAACCTATGACCTTTCGCTTTCCCTTTCTCCTATTTTACTTTATTTCCTAAATGAAATACCAATTAATTCCTCTTTTCCTTTTCAAATACTTTTCCATTCTCTTTGCCAATTTTCTTAGCGATAGTAAACCAAATGAACACCCATTATGATGTTTTTCTCTACATTCAGCTTGGAATACATGTCCCATGAAATTGGAATTATATTTTGCTTTATTAAATTTATTACTTGAAATTTTAACCCAGGGTTGTTATAGACCCCTCCCCATTATAGGAACCCCATCCTCGATGTTCTACGATACCTATGACTAACAAAACCATTGAAACCCAAAACATAATACCCATGGAGCTTTATAACTTAGATTGTTACATTATTTATACTGACATCCTACCAAAAACATGACAATCATACCATTTATTGGAGTTTTATAACACAACTCATTATTGTATTTACAATAACATACATACATACATGCATATGTACATATACCAAAACTCCTTTTCCTCAACTGGAAAATAAAGAAGTATACATATCTAGCATAAGCAACAAGGCAATAGAGAGGATCAAAGCTCCACCCTCAAAGTAATACTAGGATTCAACTTCTTTCCAAGGAGCCCAGAATCAACTGCCAAATTCAAAGTAGGCATCCAATGTCCAATGCTACAATCCTTCCACTAGTTGTTCCCTTAGTGAAATTTTACCGGTTTATTGTTTTAGGGCACACTCTAAATGTGCAATTGATTCCATTTAGAAATGATAATGACCAAAATAAATCCATCCCCTAGCCTTCCCTTCTCCACTTGACAATCCCTCGGGAAATTCAATAAACCCCTTTCATGCAATCACTCGCCTTCCAAGTTCCCTGGCATCCCCTTTCCTGGGAGATCCATTTCTTGGCGGTTTCCTTACATCGGAAGGTCTACAAACCAAGGCATATCCATGCCTCAAAAATGTCATACGGGTCATACCATGCTCATGGAAATCAATGGACACTATTGGGTATTACTGTCCCACAATAGCCTTGCTCCTGAATCCTTTACCAACACACAATTTCCTATTCCAATTCCTTTTATTGTTGCTATTGATTTTTTAGTAGTCAATTCATCTACCCAAACCAAGACATTCCTACTTTCTTGTATGAAACACATAATTTTCCTTAGACTAAAAAGGAATTTGAAATAAATTCAAATCATACCTCATTGGTAGCTCATCAATAGGGTACACCTACAATCCTATTTACTTCCTATCACAATAAGAAAAAGTAGGTTCTCGATCAAATCATCATGTATAAGCATATCACATCTAGTTAGATCAAAACACAAACATCATGAATCAAAATCATAAATCACATGCATAGTGAAAACTGAAATCAAATAATTTTACTTATCCTTCAATTGGTTTTTTGCTTTTTCCCTTGTTCTTTCTGTACATACACTAGATCAATTTCCACACCAAGAAAGCACCCAGTCCCTTTGCTTCTCTTTGATCACATACACATACAAATAGTGTACACCACATGCTACAACCACACACAAGATACAAAACAACAGAACACATGCACCTACACCTAGCATACAACATATACACCTACACCTAGTGTACAATGCAACACATACACCTACACCCATGTTGTGGTGAAATCACAACACTCCCATTTTTAATTTATCATTTCATAATCATAATGGGGACCCTTTTCATAAATTTTGGCTAAATCGCTCTTTAATATTTTCTTTTTTTTAAGTGTTTAACAATTTCATGATATTTTCATTTTCTTCGGGTTTCTATTTTGATTTCTTCATTGCATTCGATTTTTTGCTAGCTTTGAATTGGTTCTCATTTAGATGCATGATTTGAGAATGGTGCTTATCCGAAGTTCTGTGACTTTTATCGCGTCGGCTAAAAGGTACAAAATATATATATATTATTTTATATTTTTAAAATTAATTTTAATTTCCATTTGTATTCATTTTAATTAATTTTTTGTAATTTATTCATTTTTACTAATGGTCCAACAAATTTACGCAACCAAAATTGTAGAAACAATTAACATTATGTGCTTTTCAGATTTCAAAAGTCTAATTAGGGGAATTTTGAGATCTAAAATGGACCTCCTAAGGAAATGTATAAAAAAAAATAAATTTATAAGAACCAATATGATTCAAGGTGATGATTCAACCATGGGTGATGATTTACTATTTTTGGAGTAAATAATTAAAAAGATTAAAAAATAATAAAATATATACAACTACTTTTTCATCTCGTGTTTTGACCTTATTTCCCTAAGGTTTTACTCAAATTTGGAGCGGGAGTACTCATTGGATGAAATGTTTAACTCCTCATCCAAGGAGTACCCATGTTGCATACTTTCGATTGACATTGTTATACAAAAAAATAGAAATACATCAAAAACGTGATTGCAAACACATTTTTCATGGTTTTTTAATTTTTCATGTAGAAGGGTCCAACGAAAATATGAAACATGGGTACTCCTTGGATGAGGAATTAAAGTTTTCATTCAACTAGTATGCCCACTTGAAATTTGAGTAAAACCTTAAGGAGATAAATTGAAAATATGAGTTGAAAAAATAGTCTTTTTCCTTTTTCCCTCTAAAATTTAATAATGTAATGTAATCTTATTTTATTATTTCCATTATTATTTTATAATTTTCTTAGGTGGCCTATTTTAGACTTCAAAATTCCCCTAATGATATCAAAAATAAAAAAGATCTAAAACCCAAAATTCATTAACTAAAGTGATTGTAGTCTTTATTCGGAGAGAAGGACCCACTCCACATGGCCCACCTCTCTTCCTCCCACATCATCATACCTCACCTCCTAGCTCATTTTGGGACATCAAAACTTTTAAATTTTGTAACACTTATTTTTAAAACCTCTAAAATTTCCCGTCTCTTGAAATCCTCTTACCTCACCTCTCCTCCCACCTCACCAACCTTCTCCTCACCTCATTTCGGGACCTCATTTCCTCGTAACCCAAATTCAAAACATCTCTGAAATTCCTCTCCTTCTGAAATCTTGAATCCTTCTTATCTATCCTCCCTCTTCCTACATCACACCTCACCGCCTCATCGAGATTTTGACACCTCTTTTTTTAAGTTTCTATTTTTGAAACCCTTCAAAACATCCTATTTTAGAACTCATCTATTTTGTAACATTAATTTGAATGGTCCCTCGAAATTCTTTTCCCTGAAATCCATTACACAATCGCTTATGTCTCCCATTGTGATTCACCAAGACCCATTTAAAGGGGCCCAAAAACTACTTAATCATTAGTAAACTTTACCATGTTTTTAATATTCAAATATTAGATTAATTTATTTTTATTTGAAATTCATTACATTTTTAATTATTTTAATTATTTTTTTTTATAATTTGTAATTATAACAATAATTATAATTAGTTAATTTAATAATTGCAATTAAATGGTATATATTTAATTAATATAATAATTCTAATTAATTAATTAAAATTATTTATTTAATTAATAATTATTAACTATACAGTTAGTTAAGATTAGAATTTTTAATTTAAAATGCTTAATTTTGCCAAGGAATGCATTTTTTTTCCAGAATTTTGGTAATTTTGACACTTCATATTTGGAGAGTCATGTTTCAAAATTTACTTGGCGGAATGAAGCTCATAATAGCTCGTTGGAAATCTAAGACCGAAGAGAAGAATTTGGGAATAATAAGTTTAGTAGATTAAATAAATTTACCGACACAAACAAGCAGCGGAGAAGAAAGTGACGAATTTGCAACAACAATTAGTTTTTGAAAATTGATTTGGGTAAATTTCATTGGCTTGGGAAAATTTTTGTCAATAATCTATTCTCCAATATTGACTCAACAACTAATAAGATCCATTTGAAGCAATCATAGCATGAAATTTCTGTAGATTTTATTTATTTTAATTTAGCAATTTCATGAGAGATTATTTTTTTGATTTCTAATTTCTAATTTGCAATTTAATTTATTTTTATTTATGTTTTGACTGATTTGTAGTAGGAGATTAGTTGGAGAATTTCATATCTAAGATACTTTGAAGCAATGGAAAGATATCATCAAAGAGAAAAATGGCGAATTTTCATCTCTAATTGAGGGTTTGGAAACTATTCTCAACAATTCTTTTATTTTTTGGGATTTCTTGTAAATTGTTAAATATCAGATTATAAAATCAATAATGGGTTCCTCTTCTCCACAACTAGAGGCTATAAAGGAATTATTGCATTAGGAGATAATAGTTATAGGTGACAGGGAAAATTCATACATGAGGTGTTAGTGGAAAATTCTATGATTTTTCTTGTTGTGTATTTGCACTTTTGTACTGTACTGTGAGTTGAATTATGGAGAGATAAATAATCTTGAGTTCTCAATGAGAGGATTGTGTTACACTATTGTAAACAATTTCTTCAAGGTGCTGAAATTGCTCATGGACTACAAAATTTGCAGTGAGGTTTTGGTATGAGTTTAATAAATTTTCATTCCAATGCACTATTGTTTGGATTGTAAGTTAATCTGCTATTGCCATAATTTCTCTGTTTGATTTTAATTATTCTTCTAAATAGTGTATTGCATTATTTATATTGAGAACTATTATCGTATCAAATGTTTTTTTCTATTGAAGTTTGGTAATACCTATCTCCGAGGAGAAGAACAAAATTAGAATTATTACGAATTCATTGAAATAGGAATGTATTAAGCAGTAACTATTTATTTTTTAAATACATTCTCATTTTGTTTTCCCTTTCATTAATTGAATGAAATACTTGTTTAATTAATGAAAATTATATAATGCGTTTAATCATATAAACATTCCTTTTTCCCTGGTTAGTTAGTTTATCTTGTCCCCAATTGAGAGAAGGCTATCCTTTCCAATTCGAGATAGGATTAGTTTTGCTTGCATATTAGAATAGATCACCATTTAGATTTAATTTTCATTTATATAAGTCCCATTAAATGGGGGCAGACCTTAGCTATGGCTTGGCTGAGCCGTAGAGTCATCTCAAGGATCACTTTCCTACAGGAGCTCCAGAAGATGGTAGATCTCTTTTCTCTCTTTCTATTGGTATATATTAGATATAATATAAGCCAAAATGGAGAGAGAGGATAACTAGACCCAATTGAACTATTTGGAACCACTACACCAAATAGATAAGAGCTTAGTTGGGGCTCTGAACAGGCGGTCTCGCTCACATGTTGATAAGGTCATTTTTTACCATCAATAACCTGGTGTACAACACAATACATATACGTACACATAGTACATCACAATGAATACAGATTGCATGATACCATGACTACAAAATGCACATACATAATACCACATGTACATAAGATAGCATGTACGACATTCACATAATACCACATGTACAACATGTACATCGTACAACATGTACAAAGCACCACCTACACAATGTGTACATAGCACGGCCTACACAACATGTATGCAACATCACATATATATGACAACACTTGCATAACGTGTACACAATGTCACATGTACACAACACCAACTACACATCATGTACACAACATAAAATGTACATGTACACAATGCCATAGGCACACAACACCAGTTTTACAACATGTACATATCACAACATGTATACATAACCACTTGTACAACATGCACACAAAACCATATATAACCAACACCGTATGTACACCACACCTCATATACAGAACATTGTAGATATAACATGTACATAGAACCATCTGTACAGAGCGTTACGTAAACAACATGTACACAACACCTTCTGTACACAAGACCACATATAAAACATGTACGTAACACCCTCTATACATAGCACTAAATATACAAAATGGAAACCATACCAAATGTACGCAACACTACATGTACAACGTTTACAACATATACACAACCATAATACTCCTCAACTAGAAACCACATTGACTCTACCAAGAAACCTTGCTTCTATTGTCTTCCCACTGTCCATTCTTGTCCCAACATGCCACACATCACACTCCTTTCATTCCACTAATGTATCCCTCAACATTACCTATCCATAATATAAATATAGGCATAGTATAAGCACATTATATCAACTCATGTCCACATGATACTGACCTCAAATATTTGTCAAGGCTACTCCTCCCACTCAATTCCTCATAAAAGAAGGAACCTCTTCATGCCCTTCACCTTCCTAAGCAACCATACCTCCACAAGGATGATCCCCGGCAACCTTGTCAGACAAAAACGTACATACATACATAATTAAACATTCACATTAAAAAATCATTATCCCTAATGACCCTTTTAGAAAACATTACACACACACACACACACACACATAGATAGATAGGTAAACACTAACATAAAACAATCATCATCCTTGACATCTATGTCAGATAATGGCATAGATACATATATATACATGTAGTCATCAACATAATCATGATCACAACATAATTACTAGATATCATAAGGTATAGGTTAAGAGAACTCCCTTATCCATGCAGAACATGCACAACATTGAGAAAAATAGTTCCAAACTTATCCAAGGCATTTGTTACCTTCACTAGAAGAAAATGATGAAATTAGTGACTATGTGACTAAAACGTAGTCACCGCAACTTTTCCGAGTGAAATACTACTAGAAATAAGAAACCTTAAGGGACCCAACTAAAATTACCAACATAAACGACTAATTTAGTCCCAGATTAAAATGTACAACTAGATAATACATAATACGACTAAAAATGACTAACATGAATGACTAATTTAGCCTAGGAACATAAACACAACTACCTAATAAGTATTACAATAATACAAATTGGTCATTTATGTCAGTCATTTTAATTGTTCCACTTCAACAATCTAAACTTATAAGTGACAAGGGATTCAATGGTTGTTATAGATTTGCTAAAAGGTTATACTTCCTTATACACTTGTTTATTGGATCATTAGATCATTAGAGTTATGGAGCTGATTACAATAATCAAGGTTATATCATTTGATCATATTCACGGGGAATTAAATTCAAAGAATTTTCCAAGTGTGGATGCACATGACATCCTTGTGAACCATCAACTTTAACAATGGCATCACACTTCTACACATTGTTTAGAAACACTGACGGACGAATAAAACAACACCAACATCCAACAAAAACCCATGTAATCAGGATGAAACACTAATAAACACGTGGAATCCTCAATCCTTAGTTCTGAATATTAAGAAACCAATGCAAATACTCAAATCAAATAAACAAAATTTAATGTGGTAATATGAACGAATAGGGAAATAAATTAGAAAACAATAAAATCCAACTTCACTTTAACCCTCACACTTAGAACTAAGCATGAAAAATATGCCGAAGAATTTATAATATTATAATACTAATGAGTAGAAACAAGTTGAAGCATACTGTAAATAATAATAATTATAAAAACAAAACAAAATTCATCTAATTCTAAACCACAATGGTGATGATTGCAACATCAACCACAAAATGACGCAAAATAAGAAAGATCCATCCACTTATAGACTGCAATAGGGAGCCTCGAAACATCATCTCACTAATGCATAACATCCATAAAGTTCTGATTTGTAGGGAGTAGGAGCTTAGTATTTTGCACCAATATAATTAAATTCAAATTACGTTTCATTAAAAAATCAAATTTTTCCATTCCATTTTTTTATAATTAATCATTCTAAAGGATGACTTTGAAGCTCCTATATGCTCCCTCCACCTCAATTTTTGAATAAAAATGCTAGTAATTGACCCTTCGGATCTGCTTACAATGAAATCAAATGTCAATTGGATATCATCAACATATAATATTTCATCCTTGAATTGTGGGGTTTCCAATCTGTTGTATCGACTGCAACATCCTGCAAAATCCTGGCCTGCATCCAAATTTCAGAGCCTTCCTTGGTTTGCCCCCTTGATGGTTGCAAACACTCAGGCTTATCCCATGAGCTCTTGTTGAGTCTTCACTCCCTTTTTGGTTGATCGACCACTAGTCGCCTTTTGGCATGTTGATCGTTATGTCTTGCTTGCGAGTTTGTTTTGGGATTCTAGAAGGTTTATCTTTGTGTCTATCAGTTGTTTTTGCTCTGTCCACATTGATCACACTCGCACACAAAGTTGTAAGAATTGTTGTGCAAGTGTCGTCACAGTCGTTCAAAGACATATGTCAACTTTCATACTTGTCGTTCTTAACCTTTGAGTCAGTCTGATTGAGCACATGTTTCTCTTGTTGGTTTTAGGTAGCTTGTTGTTGGGTCATGCTAAGTGTGTGATCACATTGTCATATATGCATAAGTACACTTGCTCTCATATTTAGTCATTTTCCTGAAAATCTATCCACCAGAAAACCCTGCTTCAACCAGACCCCACTCTCAATGACCTTGCACTGTTGCCCAGAATAGCATAGAGCTTGAGGCCATCATCTAGGTAGCCTGCACTACACAATTCCAAAAATGAGCTAGTTGATTTCCTCCCAAAACTACATAGAATTTGTCCTAGAACTCGATCCATTCTACAGTTCCCGCAAGATCTTCCATCAAGACTCCTACTGGTAAACTAGGAAAAATGACTTGAGTTGTGACCTAGGGTTGTACAGATCTACAAAATTGCACAGAACTTGTCCAACTTTTCTGCCTTTCACTTCTTATAGAAACTACATAGACATGTGGGATATGCATCTGCTACCTCTCACTGCACTGTACCAAGAAATTGTGCAAACCTGTTAAACAGGCTTCCCTGCTGGCATGATCTGGAATCAACCTAGAAATTGTGTAGAGTTGTCACCTGCCCTTTTTGCCTGCTCTGCAAACAGACTATAAATTGCATAGAGTTGTCTCTCACCTACCCTTCTTCCCCACTCTGCAATCAACCTAGAAATTACGCAGAGTTGTCTGTGACGTTCCCTTCCTCATCACTCTCCAATCAACCGAGAAATTATACAGAACTATCAGGCAAGCTTCCCTGCTGACTTTCTCTACTCTCACATAGAAAACTACACAGATATGGTTGTCACCTTCACTTTTGTCATGGTCTTCAATCAACCCAGAAATTTCACAGTTGTGTCTAGGCCCATAATGTCTCCCGCAATTACACAATTTTGGCCAGCAACTCCTGCAGCCCAATCCTATCTTCGTTTGCAAAAATGCACATATTTTTCTGCCAGTGCCTCTCGCTACCCGCACTGTCTCCCCCAGAGAAACTCAGTAGGTCCCAGGTGAATGACCTTTTGAGTTTTCCCCTTGGAAATTTTGTAGATTGGCCCAGCATTTCCGTGAAATGTCGCATCGGATTCCTCTTGGAAACTATGAAATTTTTCCTCGCAGGTAGATTTTTCCTCGCATTGTCATTGTTGTCTCGAATTGCACAAATCTACCTCCTAGTGACATTTTCAGAGTTTCTCTCAAGAGTGCTCAGGAACCTCCTATCTCAGCATGTGATGTGCTCTATGCATTTTCAATTCCTTGTCCATCTCTCGGTCACCTCCACCAAAATGAAAAGCAATGCATCACATTGGACTAGGAGATTTTTGGATTTGATGTTGTCTCGTCACGAGAGATTGAAGAAATAGGTACATCGATGAAACATGGTACAATGAATAACATGATGGACAAGAGGCACATGCTAGAAGACTTGATCACAACTGAATGAACGCACAAATCACATCGAGAAAGCGAGTGAAAGGGATATATTCACATTGACCATCAAGAAAAGACCAAGACCATTGAAGACCCCATACATTTTTCCATGTGGAGGTGAAGACATGTTACACCGAGACCATACCATCACTGAGCAACACAGAACTCGACTTGGACACCACAGTGAGCTATTACATGTCAGCAGTGTCATGCTGAGTTGTCTCATGAGTTGTCATGGCCACATCACTACTATGGGCCATGGTTTTTGTAATCAATGTAATATAAATTGGAAGTCCAATAGGCCCACATATGAGGATGAAGGATCATGTAAAGTCAAAAAATCATAGGAAGTTAGACAACCATGAGGGAAGTCGAAGAGTCACAAGGGTCAATTACCCCCCCTTGCCTATATATAACCCCTCATTGTATGAGCAAAGGAAATTTCACCTTGGACCCTCCCACATAACCTTGAGAGTCTGTAATCTATTCTTTGAGGACATAGGAGTGGCTCCAATGTCCCACTATTGGGGCTAGTGATGTATAGTGTATAAATGTGTCTTGGAACCTTTTCTTAACAGAAGCATGTCTTATGCCATCATGTTTTCATGCATGTTTTGTATCTTTTTGTAATACTACTCTTTAGACATCTATAATGCATGTTTTCTTAACCTATACTAAGATATTCGAACTACTTTAGTTATTTTAGTACTTATATTGTTGAAGATGTGTTGTATTTTTTATCACTTCTATTCTGACTATGTGGACTAATCCGCTGGAAATTAGGAAAACCATCTTTGTGTTGTCTTTATTTTAACGGCTGTCGTTCCCATGTGGACTACCCCGATGGATGATGTACACGTTTTCCCTTGGACTTTAGTTTTCAGGACTACTGCATCTGTTGTGGACTATTTCGGTGGATGCTTGATAGACCCTTGTTGTTGTTCACGTGTTTTTCTTCCTCAGTTGGGAATATTCCATCTCATCAAGAGGCTCACTTTACTTCCCCCTTTTGATAGTAAGAGAACCTAGACACATAGTTACATTAAGCATTCACTAGGCACACTCACCTTGCTTTCTTGAAGTTACAAGCATAACACTCTCATGTGATGAACAAAAAGAGCTAAGGCAAATCTATAAGTTAATGGAAACCGGGCCATCATATGGGATGGGACTCCCACACTAAATAGTGTGGGTTCTAGTTGGGACTTCATATCGGGGATATCCTTTTTGTTAGCGGGTCGAGCATCGTAAAAACAATGGCCTAGAAGGATGACCAGATAACAAGTTGATCCCATTGCATCTGGTTTGAATCTCTTATCTAAAATGGATCATACACCAATCGTGCTCCTACAGTGTTTCTCCAATTTTCCCCTAGATAAAATTTCACTCCCCGATGAACTTCTCATTCACTTGTCCCAGCTAAATTTTGATGGTGGTGACAAAACGTCCATATGTAAGCACATTTATGATTTTCTTCAATTTTTCTAGCCTCATGAAATTGATAATGAAGAGTCTTCTTGTGTGCTTTTCTTCCTCACCCTTGAAGGTCACGCTACTTCCATCCATTCCCTTCATCCTTTCATCAAGGAGCTTCATCAAGCCTTTTGTAGGTATAACTACCAATATGTTTGCGGAAGAATCAACCTATTAAGAATGTGGCCTAATGAATCAGTTGAGAAATTCTCTAATCGATTTCTTCACCTTTGTTATGAAATTCTAGAAGAAGATTTGAACTGGGATTTCTTGAAACAAGAGGTCGAGCGCTTGGTTTATGTCTCACCATACAGTGAACCTGAACCTTCTGATTTGTCTGCTTCCCCAAATCTTGCGAATCACGGGGCACCTCATATTGTAGGGGAGGATCCTAACACCTCGTTTGTTCCCTGTCCTCCTCCTTTTCGGTCGCGACGTGGGTGCCCACTTGCATTGATTACATAGCTGAGGAATCTGCATAGCATGTCCCCAAACCATCTTGTCATCTGTCTCTAGCTTCCATGAAGGATGTTCCAGAATGGATCAGAGAGCCTATAGCCAAGACTCAGTCATCCATTCTGCCGGAGGACATCACCATTCACAACTCAAGTCTTGAAGCTAATTTCCATCTCTACCATCCTCCATCATTCACAAGCCATGATTCCTTGTACCATGACCCGGTTGATCAATCTGTTTCACTAGCCATCTGGGCACATTCTCCTAATTCCCAAGATGCTGGCTCAAAATTTCAATCAGGCGCAAGGTAGTCACATTACATCGATAGAGGATCAAAAAGGTGAAGATACTCTCAATTCCCCCTCTTTAATTCAAAATTGTCCACATCAAAACAATGGGCTTCCATTCTCTAACAATTCTCAATCTTCTAATCTTGGTGAAACATCTTGTATAATTATTTATTTTTATCAACCACCAGTCTTGGGTAGTCATCACTCCCATTCTTCCATATGTCGTAATGAATGCCCAAGAAAATCATGTGATATTCCATTTTATCATGAATACTCCAACTCATATCTAGAATTTCCTTTTGTTAAAGAAGACGTTCATATCAAAACTTCATCGTCACCTCACTCACCCATGTTTCCTACCATTCACAACACACACACATGCCTCAGGGATACTACATGTTATCTTACTTCTTCATTCGATGATTTATCTCCTCAATTAACACTAGGCAATGTGGTTGTCCATGATGAGGTTGAAAACAATTTAATCCCAGAGCATACTTCCCATTCCCCATCATCTCTTCTCTTGCATGAAGACAACTCTTCAAGTCAGTTTGCTGAAGCTGAAAAATCTAGTTCAACCTGTGACAGAGATGGTTGCCACCCTAAGAGAAATTATAAAATTATCAACAACAGCCACCCCCAAGTGATGCATGATTTGGTTCAAACTTAAAAGTATGATTCTGCAATTCTGGAAAGTTTCAGGATGTGCCAAGGAGTCAAAGAACTTCAACATCCATTGATGGTTATCTTAGGACCTCACACCTTTGGTAAGTCTCTAGAACCCAATGAGATATGGTTTCTCATGCACAATCCATCCATCTGCATCGTTTCACCCAATGTGAATTCACATGTAAAAAATGTTTGGTATTCCACATGTGATCTCTCAAATTTTCAAAATTTCACTTATGAATGAATTCACAAATTTGTCACAATGCATCTATCTTCATGCACATATTTTTAATCAAGCTCAGGGTGGGAATGTATATCCCTCATGAAATCATGGAATTATGAATTTTATCATCTCAAATATTTTCTTTTCCTGTGATCATACTTATCAGATTTTCCATCTCTCAGTCTCCTTGCAAACCTTGTACTTCAAATCTACTCGCTCATCACACCAAAAACCCCCCTATGTGATGATAAGCGCACAAGCTATCATGTGAATCCATTTCCATTCATTTCACCATGCCCCAACTGGTTCCATGCATTCACAATGCTAACATCCCTTTTACATTCCTATGATGACCATGATTACTGCGTAATTTTTCACCAGTTCCAGGGGGGTGGTCAGTCATGTCTAGCTTGCAGCGAACTTGGTTCCATTGGTTAGAGTGTTCATAAGATTGTTGAAATGAATTTATCTTTGTTAATTTGAAATTGGGAATCTAATATTTGAACAAATTAATCTAATCATTTCCCCATCTCAAATGACTGTCATGTAGCTTATCATTTTCCCAACAATACATTCAATGATAGTTACTTCATGCTCACCGATCTTCACTCTTTAGCATCTTTCTCCTCGGATTTCTATCAAGTGGGTGAGGCACTTTAGCCTGCGCTGAGAGTTATGGTAGGTCCTGCATGTCTTGGAATGAATGATGAGAATGATCAGGCTTATCTTTTTGTACAAGATTCTGAACGTGATCCCATCTCTCCAATCAGAAAACCGTATTTTCACAGCTCAAGAGACCTTCCGAACAACCATTATGAATTTCAGGATTCAATCGCTCAATGGTTGGAACAATCTTACTTGGAGAGCCATGTTGCAGGCAACAAAATTCAATCCTTCCTCACAATCGCTAAGAAGTTCATTGCAGATGAAAACACAATCATAAGAGACTTCCGAGGTTTGTTGAATAATAGTATCCATTGAAAGGTAAGCAGCTGTATTGGGTTGTTGTGACAGTTTTTTCTGCCCACAATCAAGACCTTCCTTTCCATCTACAAGGTTTTCAAGATTTGTATTATCTATTGCACACCATTTCTTATCTATTTTAATCACTTGTGTCCTTGTGGTTGTGCGTTAAGAATGACTACGGTGGCTTCACTAGTAATTTCAAGTCACGTAATTTCTTTCCTTGTACTCATAGCCCATCATTTTTCTTTTTATTTCCATTATGTTTCCTTTAGTCATTTTTCTTTCTTGTCTTCTTGTTTTGTTTATTTGGTTTATTTTTCCCTTCCATGTTGATTTTTCCTTTTGATTTCATCACATGCATAAGTGTTGTCCTATACTTTGTTATAGCTTTTGAATAAGTATGTGGCTGAAGTTAAAGAGTCTTGCAACACTGCAGCACTTGGACAGTCCTGTGTCCATCTTCTCTGTTCTTGGTTGTAACTTTTGGCCGAAGAAGCCTAGACAGAAAACATGATCCATCTGTAAGGGAATTTCTATTCAAACCATGAACTTGTGTCCATACTGTGAAACCCCATGACTATACGTAGTCTTCTACTCTATATTTTCAAGCTTATCCAACTAGTAGAAACAAATAAGGGGAAAAATATAAATGAGAAAACCTAAATAAGAGGTCATACATGCTTTTCTGAAGGAACAACCCCTTCCCCTTTCGGTAAGTTAGGATTCCTCTTCCACCCAAAAATAACAAAGTGCCAATGCACATTCCT
>APFE031223218.1:122222-249043 GCA_000404065.3 Pinus taeda
TCTTGGCAATCTGAGACTTATATTTATCATTCTTGACTAGTTCAGTTAGAGGGATAGAAACTTTCAACTTAGAAATTTCATTCTCTAAACAAAACAAGTTAGATTGCTTCTCTACCTATTTTTGTAGTGGTATCCTTCTTTTTGTTTTGTCCTTTGGTATAAGACTCATTTCTACGATCTTCACTTTGAGTCTCCTTATACTTCCTTGCATTGTCGATACAGGCTTTATTGGTCTTGTCCCGACTTAGAATAACAATGTCCTTTTCTTCGTTTTGATCAGTAGGGGTTCTTTCTTTGTCTTGCACATCTCCCTGAGCACTTTACCTTTTCTGGTTCAATGTAACATGCACATTCCTGCTCCTCAAATTGTACTACTTTTGCATATGGCTGAGAGCATTCTGATAACCCCTTTGGTATACTTCAGTCTGCACTGACCATGCATAATAATTTGCGAGGACAACTTGTTGATCACTTGGTACAAAATAATCCTGTGAGAATTGATCTTCCTCAGGTAGAAAAATAGGTAGTTGATATTCCTCAAAGAAATGGTTTTCTTCAACAATATCTTCTTCTTCGTCTTCTTCTAGGCCTTGAGTGTAATTTTCTAAAACAGAGTTCTAATTTTCCCCTGAGGATCTTGATTCTTTTTCTCTTTCTGGTTATTTCTAAATTGTGATTATTTCTCACCCCTATAATTTGGATTCCTTATTAAAGGCTCTACCTATGGATCTGTAATGGCCAACTTTTCCATAGTTTTTATAAGAGCGTCTAGTTTACCATCAGAAGAAGAGGAGGACTCCTCTTTAATGGTAACTTTGTTCTGCAACTTTATTTTGGATTCCTTAATAAGAAAATTAGTTTTGACACTCACTGCATTTCTCTGCATGTCTTCTACGGTGGTAGGGTTTCTCTCCCTAAGTTGATAAGCCATGTCTGGGTCAAAGGAATCAGGATAGTGGAGGAGTGCTAAACCAGGGGGAGGTTTCATCTCACTAGGAATAGAATTCTACAACTTATTGAATCTAGTTGTGAACTCTTGCATTGCTTCATTTGGATTTCTCTTCATGGAATTGTATTCAGAAAAAATCTGTAACGAATTCTTATTTTCTTCCCAATAGGCTAAAAAAAACTCTATCAGCTACCGAGAGCTATTGATGGAACTAGTGGCCAAACCACGAAACCACTTCTTAACCTCTCTGGAAAATATTTGTGCTATAGTTGCCATTTTAGCATTCTCATCATCAACCTCTTCGAGATCAACGAAATCCACCAATTTGTCAACATGATGATGAATTGTGATTTCCGATGTTCCATCAGAAAGAGGAAGCCTTTGGCCATAATTTTTTAGGTATGGCAACAAGTTGACCTGGTAATGCCAGAGGGGAAAACCTTGCCATGAGTGCTAGAGAAAGTACTACAGGAATTGCAACTGGTTGTGTTGATGGGGATGATGATATCAATGAAGGTGGTGGTGGATTAAAATGACAGTTGATGTGATTGATGTATTTGGAGGTATTGTAGAGGAAGTAGCAGTAGACATATTCTCAAGTTGATAGTGAATGTAGGCATTTTCGGTGTTGATATGAAGCTGGTCAACTAGACTTTGGATCTTACTAAAGTTTGACCAAAGCTCATGATCAGATTTAGAGAAGAGGGATTTAGAAGAAAGTAGGTAAGAATCAAACTTAATAGGGTTTAATACTACTTCTGAAAGGAAAGATTCAGATTTTGATCAGAAAACAGATAACTCAAATTGGATATCAAAAGAAATATCTTCGACAATAAACAATTGATCAGGAAAAGGAGTAATCCTTACCAATTTATGAGCTCCATTTTCAAGAAGAGGTGATTTGAGTTTCCTTAGAAATTTCTGTAAATCATTAACTACGGGAGGAAGATTTAGGTTAGGGTTTGACCTCGTGTGTCTTTCAGGAGCTAGAGTTTTGCACCTTAAATTGATGTGATTTAAATCAACCTTCTTCAAGTATTGGAACCTGTCATCCACAGGACCAGTGTTGAATGAACTTGCAGAACTAATCCCAGGAAGTATATATCAATTGAACTCCTCGGAAATGATGCCAAAACATTATCCTCCAGAATTTCCCAACGTTGAGAAAGGAGATCGATGGAGGTAACCTCAAACCTCTTATGGTTTATCAATTAGACTTGCTAAACTAGAGAGGCCTCTCTCTATAAAGCTCATAGCCAAATATGACTCGAGTGGGAAAAAGATATTAGGGTAGGTATGTTCAGCTCTAGGGTTTTGAAATTTAGGTTTTGTTGGATAAGGATTCAAAATCAAGGAAGTGATATAAAGGAACAGGCTAGGTATGATTTTGTTATAATTTGGGTTTTTGTCGTTGTAGTGTAGAGTGTAAAAGAAAAGATTCAAAGTTTGCATGAAAAGCATGAATTCATTTATTAGAAGAATAAGTACAAAAAATGATATTCCTAACCAAAAAAGAGCTTAATTAAAATATTTTTTCTTAAAAGCTGTTAGGAAAATCACTGAAGAAGGAAGATATGGAAAAGAGACTTGTATATAATTCATATAAACTATAACAAAGACAAAAAATTATCACAAACTCACAACACACGAATTCCTAAATAATAGTTGCAATTGTCCTTTGATTTCTTGTAGAAGATGATAAGTACAAGCTCCAAGCCTTTCACCCACTCATGTCCAACATTTAATATTTGAAATCTGAAGTATTTATACAATGGTTTGCAAAAAAAATCCTTGAAAATAGATTTCAAGATTTATTACAAAAATTAAAAAAGATAGATCAAAACTGCTAAAATATTATGTGGCTGAATTCTGGTGCTGTTATGGGCATTCTAGTGTAACTGAGGCCTTGAATTAATGCTTTTGTTAGTCCCCCTATTAGATGAATTGTGTTGCTATTCCACCTTTTTTTCATTCGGTTATGAGAATTGTTGTAACGAATGTGCAATGTTGACTCCTTTTACTACTGTTTTTCTATTAAAAATGAGCCAGGGGTACTAATTTTTCCTCTGTTGTTGGTCCTTATCACAATCACACCTAGATCGGACCTATTTCCTATTACAATATCAATACAGAGAAGGAGTTGTTAACTCTAAGTTTCCCTATTTTACAAAAAGGCAGACTTGAAAGTTTAAAACCTGTAATATATACAATATTGCATCCGTACGGGTTTCCACATCGCAATCACAATTAGGAGGAAAACCTTGCGGGAGAGGAACTTTAATTTAAAGAGATCATTTAGGGTCAGGGGCAGGGACTTATCAAAGTCACGAGTCAGGAGCCCGGAGCTAGAATTCTATTGGTGCAGTGCTATTTAGAGCTCGGAGTCTATCGACACAGGGTTATCAACCAAGGGTTTTATTGTGCGATGGGGAGTGGTAAAATAGGAAGCGGGAATGTTTGTAGGATGTGGGACTTAACCCAAATGCAGGACTTTACCCAAGTTGCGGGACTTAACCGAGATGTGGGCTTTAAAGCGAAATGCAGGATAGGCATAATTGTTGGATTTTAGTGCTGCGAGGTGTGGGGACTTACTGTAGTCGGGAGCGTGGGGAAGGACTATGTGGGGAAAATAGGACTCATAGCTGGGGGAATGTTTGAGGGTAGGATCGATCATGAGATCTCACAATCGCATCAGGAGGGAGCAAGGGACATTATTTCATGTTTTATGTAATATGCTCTGATAGCGGGATGCAGGCCTAGTCTATGCCATGGGGGCTACTGGGTTTATGTATATGTATTACCTTGTAATACATTACAATGTTATTTATTACAAAGGTAATGCAGATATGGGGAATGGCTAGAATTTATGCATCACACAAAATGGAAATGCAACTAGATTTTTGGAGTTTTAAAGGGATTTCAGCCAATCTTTCAATGTATAACAAAGGAAGTGAGGATAAAGGAGTATACAAAGGATTTTTGGGATTAGGGCTAGAGGGATTGTTGACTTGGGATTTAAGAATCTCTCAAGGAAGAAGGGAGTTTAAATGGAATGATAGGATGCATCATGGAAGTTGAGGGAGATAAATGAAATATGAAAGGGGATATTGAGACAGGCTGAAATCTCCTTGAACACTAGTTTTCCCAATTACTACTCCCATAATTATTAACCATAAGTGATGTTATGACTCTTTTGACCATTTCAATGTATTGACCTATTGATGACATCTAATGAAGTATGAAATTGACCATGAGATGAGACTGAGATCTTCATCAAGGCATTACTGACAACTCAGGATAATGAGTGATGACATGACCAAAATAACATTGCACCATGAAATGGAGGTAGTAGTAATATACCTATACATACAAACCGGAGACCAAACTTTTATTTGAAATCCTTTTGAAACTATAAAAATTTGACCTTGGATCCTATCAGAAACTTTGAAAGAGTATATTTGATCACTGGTGACTAACATGACTGATAGACACTAGCAAAAACTTTTCTTAATTCAGAAGCTTATCTCAAGCCAACAAAGTTTCACGAATGTTTTGTACCTATTTATAAGACTACACTTTAAATGGTTGTAATGCATGTTTGCTTAATCTATACTAAGATAGTTGAACTACTTTGGTTATTTTAGTACTCTTATTGTTAAAGATGTGTTTTATTGTTTATAACTATTGTCTTGTTCGTGTGGACTACTCCGCTGGACATTAGACATACCATCTTTGTGTTTCTTGATTTTAACGATTATCACCCCCCATATGGACTACTCCACTAGACAGTGTATTTTTTTTCCCTTGAACTTTAGTTTTCACGACCGCTGCATCGACTGTGGACTATTCTGCTAGATATTGGACAAGCCTTGGTTGTTCTTCACGTGTGTTTCTCCCTAGGTTGGGACTATTCCCTCTCATCAAGAGGCTCACCTTACTTCCCCCTTTTGACAGTAAGAGAACCTGGAAGAAAAGTTACATTAAGAACTCACCTGGCACACTCACCTCACTTTCTTGAAGCAACAAGCATAACACTCTAACATGTTGAACAACAAGAGCTAAGGAAAATCTCTAAGATAACGGAAACTGGGCCATCATACAGGATGGGACTCCTACACCGAAAAGTGTGGGGTCTAGTTGGGACTTCATACCAGGGAGACCTCATTTGTTGGTAGGTGCAGCACCATCAACACAATGGTAGAGATCGATCCCAAGAACTCGAATTTTCTAGAATCCAGACAATGAAGATCCATAATGCAGCAATGAATATTTACTTCCAAGTCTCAATATAGTAAAGTGATTCCCTCTTACGAATGATAATCATAACCCCGAATTTCATCACACTATCAAACTAGGTCAAGGGATCGAACTTGGTAAACCCTGGATCAATTTCGATGATATTAAATATTTTCCCACCAATGGCGAGTCTTTCAGTGGTTAGTTGAGATTAACCCTCAAGCATGAGAAAATCTTATGTTTCAACAACTATTAATTCCTACCTTGACCTCTGGTTCTCTCACCACTACTAAATCCCATAAAGGAAAATCCTAAAATCCCAGTATGGATAACTGACACAAAGAGTGTATATTTGGCAAGGATTTAACACACATTTTTTCATAATGAGAACCTACATGGAATATTTTTCGACTTGAACACTTATTCTACTTTATTGCAATGCAGACATGTTCCAACTTGAAATCTCTACTCTAGCGGAAGGAAATCCATGCCCACATTGTTCGAAATGGAATTTAGGGCAATATTAACCTCCATACCAATCTTTTCATAATTTATACTAAGTGTAGTAATCTAGAATATTGATGCCCAATTTTTTATAAAATGGTTGACCATAATTTTGTATCATAGACTGCCATGATTACAACTTATGAAAGGTTTGGTAATTTAAATAAACTGCTTGATATCGTTCATGAAATGCAAAGTAGTGGGGTGATGGTAGATGGTTTTGTTTATCCTAGCCTTCTCTTCAACATGTATGCACTTATTTAATGGCTCTACAATAGGGAAAGGAGGTCCATGGATTTGTGATTAGGAATGGATTTGAGTTTGAATTCTTTCTTACGAGTGTCGTTGTAGCCTTGTATACAAAATAAAATAGTATGGAGTTTGTACATGGAGCATTTGACCAAATGCCTTAAATAACTAAGCAAACATTGGATGAAATGATTGCAAGGTATGCACAAAATAATCACCATTGAGAGGAATTGAAACTATTCCACGAAATGTAGCTTGATGGAGTCTCGATTCCTTCACCTTCGAGAGTGTCCTTTCCATGTCTGCAAACTTAGCTACATTCAAGTAGGGAAGGAGATTCATGGATAAATAATTGGAACTCGATTTGATTTGAATGTTTTTATAGATAGTTCCCCTATAGATATGCATTCCAAATGTGGAAGTGTAGGAAATGTCTGTCAATTATTTATTGAAATGTCTCTACAACAAGGTTGTTACATGGAACACCATGATTGTGGGATATTTTGAAATTATGAATTGTTAATATGGAAGGGGGTTGTTGATCTCAAAATTTTCAACCATGGAGTAATAGATTTGTAAAATATCCCCATTGAGGATGTTTTCTAAATCTGAATGTAAACGGGAAGCTTTGACATCTGATGAAGTTCAACAATAGTTGGAGCTTTTTGGACCCAACAAGCTACAAGAGAAGAAGGAAAGTAAAATATTGAAATTTTTGTTCTTCATGTCGAACCCTTTATCATTGGTGGTGGGAGCTACAACAATGATTTCCATTTCTTTCTAAAATGGAGGAGTAATAACTTTTTAAATAGTAGTGTCAAACCAATGCTCAATAGAGGGGAGTGTCTGTATGAATGTCAAAATCACTCTCATGGATTACTAATAACAAATCCATGCTTATATTTTCCTTTTTTATAATACACCACGAAAAGAAAATACATGACTAATGGCACATTTTGGACATCGATGTGATGAAAGATATGGGTTTTGGTGTGTATAGTAATGTGATGTGCATTTCGGGAATGGATGAAATGAATTTGAATATCCATTTTATGGATAACATTTGTTCATATTTTGTAGAGTTTATCATCCTTAATTCCATGTTCTTTACCTTTGGCTATGCAATTGTCATCAACTAGGTAATGATTAGTCACTATCAAAATCCAGGGCAACCACAGACGCCCAAGATTTGACTGTCTCTCAAGGAACTCCATTTTATTCAAGGGGTGGTTCTCCATGTCCAAATGATGGTCAACAGAAAAGTGAACTTACATCCTATCTAGATCAGTCACATGTTGCTTTAAGACAACAATATTTTTTCAAGTATGTTATGGATATTCTACAATAATTGGTGCAACTTTTTAAGAGTCCATCTTGAAATCTAGAATTTGGGCCAATAACATCTTTTGGGATAGCATGTGTTGTCTACTTATAGTGAAATGATATTTTCTAGCTATAAATTTTCTTCCTTACTTCTCATATTCTTATTCTAAAGCTCATCATGTTGATATATTTTTAGATTTCCATAGGCTTCTATTATAAAATACATTTCGATTTCTTTAAAATATAATATGACTTGAAAAATCAGATAAACCATCTGATAGAGTAGATTATGCATACAAATTTATTGTCAATAAACATCTTAAATTGTATGGGTGTCAAGAAGAGTTATCCAAGTATATCAATAATCCCCATAAAGCATTTTTGAGAAAATATTCATGGAGGTTGTTTTTACATTGGTGTGGAAGAAAAATTCATTATTACACTATAAGGGATACTTGGACAATAAATAGAGCAATCAAGATATTGAAAAAGCTTCTACATAAGTCTAGGGGTATCCATAAAACATTTTTATATTTTGAAACTAGTCAATTGCTTTTCTGATATTTTTGAAGCTGCAAAACCCATGCCTCACAACTGGAAAAATTCTTACTATTAACATATTAATGTGTTAAATTTATGGTTGAATGAGATATTTTCCTTTGGTGAGGAATCTGTTCTTCGGACTTCGAAAATACTCACTCTAGCCTTTTACATAGGCAAAGGCCTTTGACACTCTTCCAAAACAAAAATCTACATATGCAATTTAAACCCCTACTAAATCAATATGTCAGTTGTATGATAACAAGAAGTAAAAAATGGGTGATGAGGGAGGTGATGCTAATGCTGATAAGTCTCTTGTCTGATAGTGTTCTCTTGATATTTGGGGTAGCTACAAGATATTTGGAAAGGCTTTGGAAAGAGTGCAGTGGGATAGCTAGGTTTGTAAACATATGTCTTTGTCCCCATGTGGGTCTATGTTGAATGTCCAATCTAGACTTGGCTATAATAATTTCATACTTTTTGAATCCTTGTATTTTAGGTTGAAGTGGAAATAGGATCTCCCATCACTGGTTATGGTGAAGAGAGTAGGAATTATGTTCGATAAAGGATTTCAAATAGAGCATAGATTGATGAAGATGGAGTTCAACGTGTAGAGGTCAGATCTCCGTATGAAAATAAGGTGAAATGAATGACTTAGGAAAATAGTATGGTGACAATTTTTCCTATTGAACCACTTCTTTGGTTGTATAATACTTCAGTAGTGTATTTATAGGCTTGATTTTTGAAACACACTTTTTAATTTTTATGATAGAGGTCATAATGCCTCTTATATATGTTGAATTTCCATGACCTTGGTTCTAGGTTATAATCTCAAAAACTCTGAAAATACCAAACCAAGAATCTTAACAAGATCTACTTTGCATAGTGGAAAATATAAAGAAGTAAATCACATATGCACAATTGTGCACAATTTTTGACAAATATTTTATAATAATGTACAAACCAATCTTCATTATATTAAAGAGAATCTGAATAATAAAACATTCTATGGTATCTAAGATACAATGACAATCTTCGTTGTAGCCTCTATGTCATATCTTTTCCTATCAATCCTTCGCTTCTATACTTCTCTCTAGTTGTCACTTACTTGTTCAAAGGACAACACATTGAGAATCTAGGACGGTTTCCACCTAACACTGCTACAAGTCACTTCTACTCCATGTACACTAGATCATCAATCTATTCTCGAGGTTGGCAAATTCAGAAGCTCCAATGTGCCAGGCTAGCGGTCACTCTAGTCGATCAGAGTGTTGCACTTTAGCACCAGTCTTCACCGAACCTTTAGCTCCTATTCGATCAAATATAGCTTGTCTAGGGCTACTTTGGGTAGGAAACACACTTCCCTACACTAGGTGAGTGGCACCAAATACTAGACTAAAAGATCTACATTGTTGAAGGCCTATGATCACTCAATCAAGCCTCCAAATTTCCTCCCACGAGCTTCCCAACAACTGCTCCAAATCTAGTCACAAACTACAACCCAACACACATCGCTAATGCTGGTCCAAATATACCTGTAATTTTTTTCCCTTGATTGTTCTGGTTAGGGCACCTTGGCACACTTCAACAAACCTCAAATACCATGGCGCAACTTCATGAGACAACTCCCATAACACGTTATTGTTCTAGGCATATTTGAGATCTCAATTCACCCTACACAAGCCCTAACTATGTTTTTATTTCCTATGGCCTAACACACAATACTCTTGTAGCTTACACCCAACACCATACAAGTATATTACCCACAAAACCGTACCCAAACATATTCTTAATAGAGGTCTCCAACTCGACCTACCTAGAAAGTAACCTCAACCTCCTTCCAACAAATAGGTGCCTTGTTTAAGCCTTAAAACAATCTTGAACTCCTCACTACCCTAGCCTCTTATTGCTACAACTACCACATAATATTATCCTCCTCCAACAATATTTTCTCATTATGTGTGATGTAAAAATGGATGAGGAAAAATCCTCCACTCCACCTTTATATATACACATAAAGAGGGGTCCACGAATTTGATGAAGACTCATCTCTATTGGATGAATTCATCAAGCCTACATGATTTGTCTTGTCCAAATATTAATGGCAACTCAAAAAATTGATAACTTAATTTCTAAAGCTTTGGTTTCAGTGTTGTTTGGAGCAATGGAATCAACACACCAACCTTTATCACCACAAATTTTCTCATGCTCAATTTCATCATGGTTTTTACCCAAATCCTGATGGGTGAAAAGCATCATCCTTGGGTTCCAAGCCCACAAGTGACTATTGTGGAAATTTGTTCTCCAAACCCTGAACCTTAGGGCTTGGAGTACCTCTCAAGATACTCAAAAATCAACCCTCCATCTTAGCAAGGGAGGTACTTCCAAGACTAGGAAGTAACTCATCATCATAATCATTACGCCCAACACTGGCCCAAATCTTAGCTCTCACAATCACAACAATCCCTCTTCTGTGAACTATGCCTCTCTCGTAAGTGTCATTGTCACTGTTGGAAGCACCTTGATTCTTCTTGTTTTCCTATAATTTCTTCAACTCTCTCCATGACTCCTTCTCGAAATTTATAGGAGAAATCTTGCTTCCCACTGACCATGCACTCTTCTTGGGCTGTAGAGTCTCCCTCTGAACCTGCAAGCTCCTTTTTGAACTTGACTACCTCTGAGTCTTTGGAACTTGGACCTTATTCTCATGAACCTGTACCTACTCCTCTGAAGCATCCACCTAAACCTGCTTCTCATGATCCATAGGCTTTCCCATCGGTCTATATAGACCATGTTATGTATCTCCAAGAATGATACCAGGGGAGTTAGAGCCTCTAGACCTGAGTCTTTCCTTCCCATCATCAAGATAGAAATCATGTTATATTTGAGTCTTGGTATGAAAAATGCATCCTGGACTCACATTACGCGTCCTATCTCCATCCTAAATGGCACAACACCTGATCCGCAAATCTCCTTCTGACTATTGTCACCCAATGCCATGTGCAAATTCGAGTCCCATTCAGCTAGAGTCTCAAAAACCTCATGTGACCTGTTATATTTTGCACCCGACCAGTATCCACGTACCATCCATCATCATCAATAATACCCTGCGAGAAGTGAGAGATCATGGCAAAATCCTCCTCCTCCAATCTCTTGGTGAGAGCATTTGTCTCAGTAAAAGTGGAAACATCAGTAACCTACCTTCCTTTCTTCTTCTCATCATCTCCCTTCTTCTTCTTTAGACATATTGACGAAAAATTACCCATCTCGCCATAGTTGAAACACTTGACCTTACCCAAGTATTTCTGTTGCTTACCCTTGATTTGTGCTACAAGTTCGATGTCATCATTGGAAGTCTTCTTCTTTGGATGAATATCCTCATCTCACAACTCTTCCTGAATAAGTCGTCCCATAGCCTATTCCATTCTAGAAACTTCTCAGTCTCAACGATTCCTTTGATGAAGGGCTTCCATTCCTCTGTGAACCCTTTTAAGGAAATCAACACTACATATCCATGTAAAATAGTGACACCGAAAGATGCAAGCTCATATTTGACCTAAGATAATCTAAGTAGATACGAAGTCACGAATCCACCCTTTATCATCTTGGTGGACTTTAATTTATCCTCCAATACAAATACCCGGTTGTCATTCTTATTCTGGAACAAATTATGGAGAGCCATCCACATCTCATGTGCGGTGTTCTTCATGGACAAATGAGGTATTAGGGCATCCTTGACACCATCGAGGATGATCAATCTCACCCTCGTATTCAAATCCTCATACGCTTACAACTCCTTTTGGTCAGTTGGCTTCCTGATGGCTTTCTCGGCGAACTCCGAGATCTTGTTGACCTACAATACCAAATTGATCCTTTCGTTCGATGGACTATAGTCAGACAACCCCTCCAACCTGTCCTCATATCGGATACCATCTTGCAACCTTGAAATTGTCACCTATAATATGGCCAAATCACTCTTAAGTTGTACTTCATTGTGTACAACTCTGATTCCGTGAATTCCAAAAGAGCTCTGATTCCATATTGAATTTCCAGGACCTTGGATCTAGGTTATAATCTTAAAAACTTTGATTCTACGAAACCAGGAATATGAACAAGAACTATTTTCCACAATGGAAAATATAAAGCAGTAAATCACATTTGCACAAGTATACACATTTTTTTAACAAATATTTTACAATAGTGTACAACCCAATTTTCATTATATTAAACTAAATTTGAATAATAAAATAGTCTATGGTATAAAATATATAATGAAAATCTTCGCTACAACTTCTATGTCATATCTTGTCTTGTCATTCCTTAGCTTACGTACTGCTCTCTAGTTGCCCCTTAGTCCTTCAAAGCACAACACATTGAGACTCTAGGAGGGTTGCCACCTAGTACTGTTGTAAGTCACTTGTGCTGCATGTACATGGGCTCATTAATGTGATATCTAGGTTGGCCGATTTTGGATCTCCAATATACCAAGCTAATAGCCACTTTAGTCCATCAAAGTGTTGCACTTTGGCACCCATCTTCACCCAACCTTAAGCTTCTCTTCATCACTTCAAGATAACTTGTCTAGGACTACTTTGGGTAGCCAGCACACTGCCCTCCATCATGTCAATTGAACCCAATACTACACTACAATATATGCACTGATGAAGGCTTACAATCACCCAATCAAGCCTCAAAATTGGTTCCCACAGGCTACCCACCAAATGATCCAAATTCGGTGACAAACTATGGCCCAGCACACATCACTAATGCTACTTCAAATATGTTTGTAATTTGTTTCCCTTGACTGTTCTGGTTAGGGAACCTTGGCACACTACAACAGCCCCAAAATATCCAATTAACAGCCCTCAAATAATGTGGCACACCTTCATGAGACACCTCCCCTATAACATTGTGGTTCTGGACATATTTGAGCCCTCAATTCACCCTATGCAAGCCCTAAGTGTAGTGATCTAACCTGTGGCCTAGAACATACTACTCCTATAGCTTACAACTAGCACCATAAAACAAAATAACCATGGCCTCTTTCGGATTGCTCAGTGCCTTGTTTTAGCCCTAAGAATAGACCTGAACTCCTCGATACCCTAGCCTCTTCTTGCTATGCCTACCACAAATTATTATCCTCCTTCAATAAGCTCTCCTCCTTGTGTGTGATTAAAAAATGGATGAGGAAATGTTCTCCACTCCACCTCTATACATAAACATAAAGAGACCTCAAATAATTTGATGAAGAGTTATGTCTATTAGACGAATTCCTCAAGCCTACATGACTTGTCTTGTCCAAATATTAATGACAACTTCAAAAATTCAAAAATTAATTTCTAGAGATCCAATTTGAGTGATCTTTGGAGTGTCAGAATTGACATGGAAAAATATATCACTTCAAATTTTATCATGCTCAACTTCATCATAGTTTTGGCCCAAATCCCAATGGGTGCAAAACCTCAACCTTGGGTTCCAAGCCCACAAGTGACTCTTATGGTGCTTTTTCCTCCCAAACCTAAACCCTAGGGATTGGAGTACCTCCCAAGCTACTAAAAAATCAACAATATATGATTATATAGGATGTTTGTTGGCTTGATTGGGCCTGACCCACATTCAACATTAATTATCCAAACAAATCCCTACACTACTAGCCCTTTTGGCATTAGCTCGTGGAGTGTGGACTGAAGTCTCACGCAAAGCAGTATGGGGGGATGCTAGAACCATGTTTCCACACTGTGAGATGGTCATGATGTTGTTTGATTCCCTCTATCCCTTCCTTTTTGGAAGTTTCTTCACTCTAGGGCTTGCAAGACAAACTCCTTATTTCATCCTTCAATACCTTCATGAAAGATTTGATCGTCCTTCACGCAACCTGAGATTTTTGCTCAGATACTTTCATGTTGCTATGGTAGTGCGCCATACAAATTCCCCAATTAATCTAAGTTCCTTGCTTATCTTATCAAACAATTAAGTTATCCCTACGTAAACAAATATTCATAAATATGTTCAGTTATTCAATGTAATTGCATTCATTCGGGCACCATATAAACATAATAAAGAAAATTCATACATAACATATCAAGATGTATCAAAGACATAGAAATTACAGAATATCTCTCTTTATTAATATCTTCCAAGTGGTTACAACCTCTATTTGCCCTGCGCACATAGATGCAGGGGTCTGCGCACTCAGCTGCGGACTTCTACCCTAGGCCTCTACACACTTAGCTGCAGAGCCTCTACCTACACTACAAACTAAGACTTAGACTTCTTTCTGTAAAGCTATGATTCTATTACATCATTCACCATTGTCCATCCTCCTCAAACTACTTAGAGCTTAGCTATTTTTTATATAATCCCATGGTCTACAGACCATGGGTAGTTCACTTGTAGCTGACTTTACTTTTACAAAACTAATGGTGGAATACCCTTTATGAGACATAACACCTTCGTGCTCTGTGACCACAAATTGTGGAGTCTTTACAATAATATTACAAAAATTGTCTTAAACATGGACTTTTAGCCCCAAAACTGCCCTTGGGGGATCTCGCTCCCAATAGGCCCCCAACACAAACATCATGACTCTCCCTTGAGTAACTTGATAGGTACAAAGATCTTTGCACGAAGCCTGTCTAGATTGACCTTGATGATCGCACTGAGCTACAACCTACTTCACATCTTCAACTGTTTCCTCAGTTATTGCCCCTGCGCTATTAGCCTGAAGTTGTTATTGCGTCGCTTGCAGAGTTGCAATCTTGCCTTCAATGTTTATTATGATTGTGTAAGCTTCCTCCAGCTAGGGCTTGAGTTGCACCTTTAACACTACTTCCTTGTGCAGCATTGCATCCACATGTTCCTTCGGTTGCTTGGCTTCCTGCAGCTTGGCTAACCTCTGTGTCAGCGCGATTGTTCACGTTGTGCCCTTAACTTCATCATAGCACTGTGGGAGTTTGAACACTTCCGTTTCTAACCTTTGGATGTTTGGGTCCTTCTGCAAGCTATTTAGGACCTCAAATGATTGTTTGAACAATTGTGTGCAGTCCACTACTGCACTCTCTACCACCACAACTTCTTCGGTGACAACAGTTGCCCACTGTTCCTTTACCTATGGCAATGTTGAAGGTTGGGCCCGAAACTAGAGCTCTATAATCTGCAGGTTTAGCTCCAACTGAACCTGCGCCATCTTTGTTTGAGTGTTACGCACCCCTGTGGCCAATTTGCAGATGCAGTCCTCAACTGGCTCCTCCTTTAGGATGGCCAACTCTGGGACCATTTTGCATGCCTCATCCATGACTTGTATGATCCTCTTGCTCTGGCTGGTCACCTTGGCCTCAACTTTGATGGCAACATTCCTCTGCAAGTCCATCTGTTCGTTATTTATCTTTTTTTAACTAATCACATCAAAGGTGCAATGCTCATGGGACCTCAACTCTACAATTACTCCATCTTGAAGAGGTGGAGTGCTTGATGCAAAAGCGCTACCGGGTTCAACCCAACTCCCTTCAAATCAATGACAGTGGGCTTGTCAGCCTCGTTTTCCATGGTCATTGCTCCATCTGGAAGCGCTATCGCACTTGAAGCCTTCATTCATAGCATATTGGCAACCTCTGATGTGTTGATAGCCATGTTGGTGGACAACAAACCATATTGTCTAGCGCGGGTTTGCACCTCCTATAGCCTAGTCTTAATGGCCCACAGGATGATTTGTTGTTGCTTCTCCAATTGTTGTAGGGCCTCCGCGGTGACATCTCTGACGGTGCCACTAATGTCATATAAGTCGCCCTTTGTTAGTGCGATAGGGTCCAGTGAGGTCTTGGTTGCCTCAGATTTCTTTCTAGACCCTCCCTCTTCTAGCTCTCTCGGGCATTTAATGCGAGTGGACGTCTCCTGATGGTCCACGTCATGCAGCTTTGTGAAGGCGATTGTGTACCTTTGTTAGATCCCTGCTCTATGCCACCTATATCTTTTCTCGCCTCCTTTCTTTATTATTCCACTTGGGTCTTCTCAGCGGCCTCCTTTTTCCTTTTTTGAACCAGTTGTGCCATCTTTAGCTTGGCCTCTTCTTTATTCTTCTATGTGGCAGACTTGCTTCCACCCACTGCCAAGCTCGTGGTGGTGTGCCACTCCACTGGAAATTGATCCAGCACTACATCAATGGCATCATCTGTGGCTAGGTATGACAAATCATACCACTTCTGTGAAGGGTCCTTCCATGCCCTAATTGATATCTGATGGAAACTAGCTTTAAATTTAGCATAGTTATGCAAGTTAGCATATACTGTGGGTGACAATCATGGCTTGCGATTGATGGCCATCCTAATATTAATTTCCATTAAGATCTAGAATATCTTTTTGTCTTGAACGCGCTCCGCTTCCTTGGTCGCCCACAACGAAGCATACTTCACTACTTCAAGAAGGTTTGGTGCAACCGAGGGGAATTCGCTTTGTTCTAGTAGCTCCCATGCTATGAGTATGAACAATAGCAAGAGCCACACATAGTGGAAGGTCTTGCTTTTCTCTTTTTCTTCACAATAGTTCACCAGAAGCTCTCCATGAAGGTAGTCTGAATAGTTAAACTAGACTCCTTCAATGCGTTGTTGTGCGAGCATGACAATAGATGTCGACACCTCATCACCGCAACACTTCTGCATCACCTTCCTTGCAAGGATCTATGTTTCCACCTTCACAGCGGGGTCGCAGATGCTAGAAATAGCGTACCTTCATGATTTCTTTACCAATTTGAACTTCCCTTTCATGGACTCTATGAGTGTCTGCTCGCCACCCTTGCTGCCAAAGATCATAGCTAGATTTTTGCCTGTATATGGTAGATGCGTTATGCGGTGAATCAACATATCAGTGATGGGTATCAGCTCCTCCAGCCACAAACACCCATCATGCATGAAGTACTATAGCTTCTTGATGACCAAATTTGTCACCGGGGTGTGGTTATAATGCACACCCAGAGCAGGTTCAACAATCCTGCATTTTCTTTGAGCCACCTCAGCAGCTCAAGTACGATCATTGTCATATTTGTGTCTATGATGTGACACAACAGTTGTTCAGTCACTAGGTGTGGAAACTTCTCATGGCCACCAAGTCCTAGTCTTCGAGCTTTAATATGGGAACCTATGCCAAATGCGAACCGTCAAAAGCGATTTCATCTCGTAGCATAGGGGTTTGCAGGGAAATCTTACTTTCATCAATGTCCTTCTGGACCCCCGACTTAGGTTTGCGTAGAGGGAGATACTCTGACAGCTGTCTAATAGGATCAACAACCTGGGATTCAACCTCCTCTATTTCGACTCCGACATCCTCATCGCCCATGGGGATGTCTTCGATATCCTCCTCCTCTACTTCTAGATTTATAGTTTTGCCTTTATACTAGGAAGTGGGGTTTGGTGCATTTCATCTTGGTGGTGTGCACACCGGTATGGCTGGTTGTTTGTCCTTCTTGTCTTTCATAGTCTCCTTGGTTGGGGTTAGATTCGACCTTAGTGTTCTTAGGGATTTAGGGATCTCTGCCAATACGTCGGCCACTTCCGAGGTAGCTATTCTGACCCCCATATTAATCTTCTACACATTCTCCTCGGCAGCCACTCCTTCGGTGTCCATGGCTCCTACGTGGGTGAACATGACGTTATTCACTAGTGGTTGTGTCTCCTTTGACAATTGCTGAAACGCCGGACTTACTACTAGATCTTGAAAGAATTCATAGTTCATGCACACTTGAGAGTGCAACAACTCAATTCTCAAAATGCCGAGTGTTTTTCGCTGGACAACCACTTGTAATTTATAAGGAATTTTGAATTCAAATCTAACCATTCCCCCCAATATCAGTTCATTAATGCCGAATTGTCGACATATTGTTGAGGATCTGAGCCATAAATTTCATCTTAAATGTCATCTTCCTGCTCCTTTTCGGCTCATTTTTTTCGTCTTTTCATGAACAGTGACTTTAACGGTCAATTTATAGCTGACCTATGCAATTTTTCCTTGGGTAGCATAGCTCACTCCGTGCTGCCATAGACCCAGTGACACGTCCTTGCTTCATGCCATCATCCAATCATGTAGCTCCCCAATGTGGGCATTGTAGTTTATAGTCCCACGCCTCCTTTTAGCTGCCTCAAGCACTAATACTATTCTTCTTTCATTTAGTCACATGGCTAGACTATCGGTGTATGGCTTCAAGCAACTGGCATTCATGTTTCCTGGAAAGGGTTCTCCATTTAATTTGACCAACTGTACTGCTCCTCGGTCGATACTCTCCTTAATAACATAAGGCCCTAACCACTGCATTCGAAATTTCCCTGGAAATTTATCAAACTTACTATCATATAGAAAAACTAGGTCATTTACCTTAAATGTCCACAGCTTTATGTGTTGATCATGTCATGCCTTTTCACGCTACTTTTGGACATGCTCGTGAAATTCAGCCAAAAATCTTTCTTCTTGGAGCTCATCTAACTTTGTGAGCCTCTCCTCCAGGGCTCCGCGATCTGTCATACTTGTGAGCACTTATGCACAAACTAGGTTCGATGTATTTCATAGGAATTACTACTTCCACACCACAGACAAGCCTAAAAGGGGTTTGTCCAATCAACTTCTTACATGTCGTTTGATAATCCCATAGTACTGTAGGTATGTGTAGGTCCCAATCACTTCATTGAGCATTCCAAACCTTGGGCGATGAGTTTTTGAGCACTATTTTGAATGCCTCTACTGTTTCGTTAGCCTGTGGGTGATAAGGTGTGCTCTTCTGGTGACATACCTAAAATTCCTCCATCAGTGCGCTGATCATCTCATTCAGGAAGTGCATACCGCAATCACTAATCAAGATCTTCTAACACCCAAATCATGTTAGTACATGCTTAAATATGAACTTTGTGGTAGTCATGCCTGTGCAATCCTTCATCGGCTACGCTTTTGCCCAATGAGTCAAATAATCTATCGCAGTGATAATGTATCTTACTCCTATCTTTCCTTGTGGCTGAATAGGTCCTACAAAATTGATCACCCACTTCTCGAAGGGTTGCAACGTCATTTGCGGATTCAAAGGCATTCCATCCCTTCGCAATGGCCTACCTGTTCTTTGACATACATCACACGCCTTGAACATGCTTTAGAATCCTGATGAAGGGTTGGCCACCACAACCCTGCGTGTAGAATTGTTTGTGCGGTTTCTCTCCCTGCACAATGTCCTCTCGTGGTGCCACCATGACCGTATGCAAGGATGGGGCTTCTTTCAAACTTAGGTACATACTGTCACAATATCTCAATAGTCCCCATTTTGTATAGATGCCCAACAATGATAAGGAAATCTATAGCGCACACCACTAATTACTTCTTTTACTGGAAAGTGTATCCTTCTGAAACAGTTCCTGTTGTTAGGAAATGTATTGTTTCCTCAAAATGACCATCCACGATACACACTGTAAATACTTGCACGTCAGGAAATACTTCTTCCATGTTAGTGGATTCCTCCCCTGTTTTGATGCGTGATAGATGGTCTAGTCCTGTGTTCAATCATCTAGGCTTCACAACCACTTCAAAATCATACTCTTGGAATAATAAGAGCCATCTGTAGATTCTCCCCCCAACACAGGCTTATTGACCAGATACTTCAGTGTGGAGTGATCCGTATACATCATAAAATGGCCTCCCAGCAAGTGCCTATACTTTTGGAGCATATACACCATACTTAGCCCTTCGCGGTCAGTGGTGGAATGATTCTTCTCCACTTTGGATAATGTTCGACTTGTGAATGCAATACGATGGTATATGCCTTCTTTGCCAGCCTATGTTAGTACTGCTCCCAGTGCTATACAGGACACGTCCACATGCACATGAAACTATTTCTCCCAGTCTAGGCAGACTAAAATCGACATAGTTACAATCTTTTCTTTCAATATATCCAAGCTCTTCTTGCAGTCATCATTCAAACAGAAGGTGACTTCTTTCTTCAGCTATTTCTCCATAGGCACGGTGATCTGAGCATAGCCTTTGGTAAACTTTATGTAGTATAATGTATGTCCCAAGGTAGCATGCAGCTGCTTTACACTTCTTGATGCTCCCAAGTTTAGTATCACCATGATCTTCGCAAGGTATACCATTAGCCACTATCTACAAACCACATGCCCCAACAGGTTCCCAAAAGGAACACAAAACAAACACTTCTTGAGATTGAGCGTGATCAAGTATCTTCGACAATTATCCAACATCAAGCGCAATCTTGCGACATGGCACTTAACCAGTCCAAATATAGTCTAGTCATCAAAATATACCTCTAGGAACTTATGAATAAATTCCTCGAATGCCACAACAACTATGCGCAAGAAGATCGCAGGCACATTCTTTAATCCAAATGGCATTATGCTATACTGAAAACAACCCCACTCAGTTGCGAAGGTTGTCTTGCTCCTATCTTTTGATGCAATTTTGATTTGGTGGTACCCAAAGAATCCATCAGTGAAGCAATATGCTTCCTAGCCACCTACATTGTCCAACACTTAATCCGTGAATGGAGTTGGGAAATGATCATGCACACAAGCATCACTCAATTTTATGAGATCCATGCATATCCCTATCTCATCCTTTTGCTTCTTCTCTTGCACCACTGTTGGGCTTACCCAATCAGATTCTTCCACAGGCTCAATGATGCCTACCGCAAGAATCTTGTCTAGCTCTAAGCAGACCTTCTTCTTATATTTTAGATTGAGATGGTAAGGCCTTTTCTTAATTGGCTTCGCATCAGGCTTTAACATTATCTTCATCATTCCTAGGTCCCTGATTATTCCTTTTAGATCTGTAAACTTGGTAGGGAATAAGTCCTGGTATTCACTGATAAATTCAACAACCTTATCCACCATCACATCATCCCAATAATCTCCAATCTTCGTGAATTTGGGTTCTGCCTTCGTACCAATGTTTACTTGCTTCGATTTTAGTGGCGCGTTTATATCAAGATTCTCAATCTGTGGCCCTTGAACCTCTCGGTGACCTTCTGTTTCTGGAATGTTAATCCTCCATGGATCCTCATCCTCTTCTTCAATACTTACATTATAGCATTCTAGTGCACAGTGCAGCTGAATAGCCAATTCAGACTGAGCCATGTCGAAGGGATCTTGTGGTATCCTAAAGATAGTTGCTTTCACCTCATGTAACGCTTCATCAATACTGTCAAACTCATCCTCAAAACTAAAGGTCATCATGAATCCTTCGCATAGGATATCTCATTCACACATTCCATGGCGGACCTCTATTTCTATATATCAATTCATTGGGATAACATCCATGGTATGACAGAATAGGTGCACCCACTTTGGTTGGGGCTTTTCTCCATAAGCCTACTTCCATTTGGCCAGATGTGAACATGGATCATTCTTCCCATCATACTTGTCTATCAATCATAGCTTAGGCTTCCCAAATCATGTCCTCATCATTCTAGACTACATTCGTGCCAATCGCTAAAGTGTCCCTTGTGCATACCCCACCATCTTGTGGGTGTAGCGCGTAGTGCCCAGTCCAAGGCCTGGAAGCACTGCTTTTCTGGTACCTCCCTTTCAAACGCATCCAAAAAGATGTCTACCTCATTCAAACTATGACAAGTACATAGATTTCTTACCTCTGATGACACACAACATAGTGATCGGGTCATCATGTTGTAATTCAGCATAGTCACTTCATGTAACCAATTGTGCCAGCATTCTATTTCTTCATTGGATTCCAAAGTATAGGAACTCTCGTGATCCCATTTAATCCATCCATCCGCAGTGGGATTCACCCAATCTTGGTCTCAGGCTATTATCTTATAGATATAGTCCAAGTAATCATGACTCTCATAATCGTGGACAGGTTCACTGTAGCGCGATCCTTCAACAGTTTCGAGGGGTACTATTATGCGCAATGATTTCTTATCAAAGATCATCTTTCTCTTATTCAGATTGATTACCCTCTTCAAATTAGTAGCCCAGTCAATTCCCAGGAGCACAGGATAAGGATTGTTTTCATCCACTATCTCTATTACTTCAAAGACAGCCAGTGTGCTCGCTCCCTCAATATCCATGGTCACCCCTTGTAGTCACACCATGGGGATGATCTTCTGCTCAGTCACCATCCTTAGCTGAATCATAGACCGTTGCAGTGTAGGTCTCCCAAACTATTCCCAAGTTTGTTTTGGTAGGACATTCGAATCTGACCCCAGGTCCAAAATGACCTGATCCATTTGATATTCTCCTATCTGTGTAGTCAGTTTCATCTCCCGTCCCATCCTTGTTTTATGCTTGCTAATCTTCCATACTACACGTGGCTCACTTAGCATGGTTCTAGCACATCTATTGATGAGTTCTTGTAATCCTTTCATAGCCTTACTGTCGCGCAACAACTTCATATAGGTTTCCAGGAAATTTGTGAGCATAGAGGTGTCCATCTCCTCCTCCGTCTTATCCCTTCTTCCTAAGGTGGAGGCCTTAGCGAAGCTCTTCTTAGCTTCAATGAAGGTTTCACGTGCGCACTCCAAATCAAACTCAGACTCTTTTGCTGGAGCTTTGCAGAACCACGCACTGCCTTCTAGTTGTTTTCCTTTGTAATCTCCCATCGTGATTCCACTTCTGAGAAAAATATTTACGTTTGGGTCCTCTTTGCGTGGCTCAGACCTCATCATCTATAGGTTCTAAGTTGGTGGAGGTGGTAGTGCCCCTTTGGCATGTACTCTACCTATGAGCGTAGGACAATCTTCTGTTTCATTATCAAACAATGTGCAATATTTGCATGACAGATATGTTGGTTTAGTGCAATCACGGGTGTAGTGTCCTGGTCCCCCACAATTGTAGCAGATTAACTGTCCTTGACCTTTGCCAGGTCTTCCGTCACCTCGGCCTCATCTGCGTCCCTAAAATACTATTTGCGCCATTCCTGCGCTCTGATTATGGGGCCACATTTCAACCTGTACCCTATAGGTGGGAATTATATCCATAATCAATTGATAACTCCTACAATTACGCTCATCATGCCCTACCAATCTACAAAAGTTACAGAACAATTGTTGTGGTGTCTGTACATACTTTTGTAGCATATGACAGTTATCTGCAGCATGTTTTCCTACTAACTGATAGATAGCGCACCACAATGTGGGCCCCATGCTAGGTCCTTCTTGAGATTCTAGCCTTAAAGGCATCGGTCCTCCCCCTACAACATAGTTCACAAAGACTGAGCAATGGCCTTTGTCATGACCTTGATTCTTGCATTTCAGGCACCATACTTCCTCGCATAGCTCTGGTCGAACTGTCCTGTCCTACTTCAGACTTTGCATCTCAAGGCATAGATTCTTCATCTACGCATGGATCTACTGAAATCCTATATTAGTATATTGCAATTGGAGTTTCATGTAATCTCATGGAAATCTCCAATGCCTCTACCTCACTTGTTATCTTTTTTTGTGACAGCGCCACCCTTAAGTGTGGTAGTAGAGAAGCCACAAACCACTCGTGATGCTATCCATCTATCAAATTCATGTTGGCTTCATAGATTGTACATTTCAACTTATGATCTAGCTCCCAAGGAATCTCTCCTAGTTGCATTGCAATCTCCTTGAATCCCACAATCGAATGCACCTCAGATTTAGGCCTACTGAACTCTCTATTTAGTGTTCTCTCAATGTCCGCCACTCCAGCATTCAACTTATCATTCGAGTACTTGATATACTAGGTTAGCGTGCAATCTTACAGGGCACTAACCAATGTTGCCTTCTTTATATGATCATCTGTAACACCTTGAGCTTCCCATATAACCTTCACAATGAACTAGAATTGGTCTAGATCCTCATTTCCCAAGCCCCTGAACAAAGGCAGCTTTACTACATCTTCCATATTGAACTACGGTGGAGGTGGAGGTGTTACGGGTGAAGTTGGAGGTGGTGGTCATGAAGTTGAAGGTGGTGTGGGCAGAGGTGGTATTCATGGGAATCCTTGTCTTATTAATTGAATAGAACTTCGTGGCGAAACCTTCGTTATCCCTTCCTTGTCACCTCACGGAGGTGAAATCAATCGACTATACCCAAGACCTATTTGTTCTTTGTTCCTGTAAGTCTTTCCGCTTTGCATAGTTCTGAACATCAAGGTAGTTGCATGACCCATTTTTCGCGCAATAGCATTTTAATCCAAGTGTTCAAGGATTTCACATACTTACCTCGCGGTCCTTTGAAAATGTGCCACTCTCCCTCACTGTAGCTGACTAAGGTGTTGACCACAAATTTAGTCAGAAATCATCCTATGATGTGATCAATCCAATGATCAATACCGTGGGTTATCTTATCCTTTGATGATTCCAACCTTCGCACTATCTCCAAGGTCCATACAATAGGGCCATCAAGTTTCCACCTTCCTTGGCTATGTGCTAGCTTCACGATCCACTCATATACCTCAATAGGAAAGCAGTAGAAAAATATCTCGTGGATCTTTGTATATAGCTATCTATCCAACAATTGTTCCTTTGTCAGTCATGGATTTCTGTTCTCTTGTGCTGTGAATTCGTGGATCCTTCTATTCAATCAGTCTCCAATCTCCTTCTAAGTTGGATTCCAATGATACAACATCACACATCTATTATACAGATTTTGGTCATACAATGGAACCATTTGTTGGCTTGATGGGGCCTGGCCCAGGTTCAATGTTAATTAACCCAACATATCCCTACACTAGTGGCCCTTTCAGCATCAGCCCACGGAGGGCGGACGGAAGTCTCACCCAAAGCAGTATCGGGGGATGCTGGAACCAAGTTTCTGCACCCTGAGATGGTCGTGATGTTTTCTGATTCCTCTATCCCTTGCTTCTCACACATTGCTTCGCTCTAAGGCTTGCAAGACAAACATTTTATTCCATCCTTCAATAACTTCGTGAAAGGATACGTTTTTCCTTCACACAGCTTGAGCCTACTGCTCAGATAATTTCACACTACTATGGAAGTGTGCCATAGAAATTTCCCAATTAATCTATGTGCCTTGCTTATCTTATCAAACAATTATAGTTATCCCTGCGTAAGCATATATTCGTAAATGCATTCAGTTTTCAATGTAATTGCATTCATTCACGAACCATATAAACATAATAAAGAAAATTCATACATAACATGTCAAGATGCATCAAAGACATAGAAATTGTAGAATATATATCTTTATTAATTCCTTCCAGGTGGCTACAACCTTTGTCTGCCCTGCGCACACAGTTGTAGGGGTCCGCACACTCAGCTGCGGACTTCTACCCTAGTCCTCTATGCACTCAGCTGCAGAGCCTCTACCTATACTACAACCCAAGAATTAGACTTCTTTCTCTAAAGATATGATTCTATTACATCATTCATCATTGTCCCTCCTCCTAAAACTATTTAGAGATTAGCTCTTTCTATACAATCCCATGGTCCTCGGACCATGGGTAGTTCTCTTATAACCGACTTTACTTTTACAAGACTAAGGGTGGACTACCCTTTATGACACATAACACCTTCACACTCTGCGACCACAAATTGCGGATTCTTTACAATAGTATTACAAAAATTGGCTTAAACATGGGCTTTTAGCCGCAAAATTTCCCTTGAGGGATCTCGCTCCTAGCAATGTGTGTCATAAGTCAACATTCGTTGAACCATTCAATTATAACTCTACTACCCAAAAATGATTTCAATAATATTGTTATTATGTTCAACCATACAACCACTTATATTGAGTATAATTACTTAAGTAACACTTGTTAGTCAATAGGAAAATCCTCCTAATAATCACGTTGCTTGATATGTGACTAAATCCATATTTGTCTGCGCCCCTTTGGAAAGATGTAGGGAGATGAAGATTCAATATTTTTTATGGCAGTGGTAAATGTCATGCATGTGTGAGTCAAATGACCCAACACCTTCCAATAAGAAGGAAATGGGGATATGATACCATATATAGAAAACTAGCAACCATTTCATTTCCTTAATTGTTGAAACAAAGCCATCACATCTTATCTCTTTACATTCTCAGAGCATTAGTGCGACTCAATCCATGGTTTCTAGAGATTGAATGGAAGTGTACAACAGATTGTTTGTGCCTTCAGAAATGGATGTCATTTGCAAGGTAACTTACTATCCTTGTAAATTTTCTCAGTGGGGTGGTATGAATTGGGTTTTCAATGCATCATGCCTAGGGTTTTGTTAAACATTATCTTTGAATAGGTTAATTTAAGAATTCTAATATAATGGAAGTAATAGGCATTGGTAAGAATTTCATTCCCACTTTTAATAGCTTGAGATGCTAATAATAAAATTGGATACGGTATATTGAATTATCAGATTTCATTGGAGATGTGGATTTGAATATTATCCTTATTGAATTTAGGTTTTGAAAATGCACCTTGTTTGTATATAAACTATTATGCTTTTATTTAGGGTTACAGTAGCATTGACATCAACAAAGTTTGGTTGATATGTAATTCTAGGCGAACATGAATTATCATTTATTTTTTTCTTGTTATATTTGAGGACATAAAATTATATTGTAATTTGAATGATACAACAACTGGCTAGCATAATTCGCTCTTTACCAATAATCATAAGTTATTTCATAACCATATCATTGGTTATTTATATGACATCTTTCTGGTTTGGTTGATGAACCATTTTTGAATAAAGAGGGGACAAAACTCCTTATATTACTTTTACAACATGATGACCTCTAGCTACAAAGCTATGACAAGGGATATGTTTTTGGTTAGAGTGGCCTAGACCTAAAAACCATGGCACCACCAATCAATATTTCACACTTGGGGAAATGCTCAACCAACTCATGGAAAACACTTGAAATAACCACTAGACCACCTAAAGGATTCCATTTCTATTACTCTTGTCTCTCTAAACACAATCAAGTGCCAATAAGAATTGAAAATTCATCAACTCTCTGGAATTAATCCTTAACACTTGCGAAATTTAGTTATATTCTACAAGTATGTTGTACTTTGAATGAATGTTAAGTCCAAGGATGATGTAATTCCTGATGATGTTGTGGGTTGGCTAATGGTCATTGCGTTGACAAGATATATTACCATATACTTTCTAACTCTTAATTATATGCATTAATGTGTTTTGGCAAAGGATTATGAAGTGTGGTGTACCTAAGGAGAAATTAGAGCAATTGGAACCAGGATTGGTAACTTTTATTAAATATAATAGCTCAAAGCTACAATGAATTATATCTTCCCTTTTACCTAGCATTGACAAAGTAGATGGAGTAACATGTTCATCTAGAATTAAAAATAAACTTTGTGAAAGCATTGATTGGGTACAATTGTTAATGTTTGAGGAGCCTTGGGTAGTTCCTTATGACCTCAAGAAGCAAGCAACTAGTACTCAAGGTTTTTGTGCAGTAGTTTCGTGAAACAATGACATTTCATATAGGTGGCAAACATGTGAGAAACATCCTATTTTTCTTCTTTGTGTTCCTTGTTTTAGAGCTTGAAACCATGTCAATCACAATTACTCCATGATTCACACAAGTAGTGTTTGTTGTTATTTTGGAGACAAAACAACGTGGAAATCAGAATGTTTTTTCTCCAAACATAGAGGTCTAGGATAGGTGTAGTCCCCACCACTAAAATATGAAAAAATTGCAAAGAATGTGTTTGGGTCCCTTCTAATTGAACGGAATGAGCGTCTACAAGCTACAAAAATAGTGGCCGAAGTAAAGCCAAAGAAATGGGATGAACAAAAAGCAGAGGAAAATGGTGCTTACATGACAACTTTTTTAATTGTTGAAATGCTTCTTAGCTTTTGTGAATGCAGAGAGAGATATGTGAATTTTATTGCAAGATTAATTTTTTCTTGCTAGTATGGGTTGTTGGACATTTTTTTCTTCCTACTATGGGTTGTCGGATATTTTTCTAAGGAATCAACAATTTTTGCATAAGAAAGTAGTGTCAGAGCTTCATGAGTTTCTTTTCAAGCTATTGGGAGATCGACATTTTAAGTTTGAATTTGCAATGGCTTTTATTAGGCATTATCTTGTGCTTATGTCTATAGTCATATGAGAGGGTGCTCATAGGAATAATTAAAATGCAAGGTCTAGTGATTATCCCATACTAAGCAACTTTTCTAAGCATATTTTCACATTGCCAACTCTAACAAAAAGACTTGTAACTGAAGTAACTCTCTTGGACGTGTTACTTGGAAATCTGAAAAAGATTTTTGTCTCTTGTGCTAGAGAAGATGGTTGGTTGTTGGTAATGTATTGTCTCTTTATTTCATGATATTTTCGTTTTCTCCATAGTTTAGGGTAACTTTATAATTCCATGTTGGTGATATATCCTCACGCATAAAATTTTTGAGAACAGTACATTGTTTCCATTTTAAAATCTAATCATGTAGGAGTTATGTGATGTTTGAGAACATGGGATGTAATTTCAATTTAAATAATAGGGTTGGATCTTTTAAATTCTTAAAATTTTCATTTGAAAGAGTTAAGATCAAATTTTAAATTTTCAAACACTAAGCCAAGGACAACAACTGATAATATTAGGCCACAACAACATGTTGCTTCTAGTTGCATATGTTATTACTATTGCACAACTTCTCTACATCCCTTTGTTGTTCCCTTGGCACTGTGTTATATGATCAACATAGATCCATCTTAACTCCAATTCTTTTGTTTGACGTTGTTACTTTATATGTTAAAAAAATGAATAATTTTAATTTAGCCAATGCATTATTGAAGAGAGTATCTACCATAGAAAGAAACCACAAATCCAACGCAAAGCCAAGTGAGTATATTTGTAAGCCTATAGAGTAGTACCTCACTATTTTAGTTGTTGCATATTGCTTTATTTAATATCTATCTTTTGTAATCTTATATATATTGACATTTGCATACTCGAGTTGTTGCATATTGCTTTATTTAATATCTATCTTTTGTAATCTTATATGTATTGACATTTGCATACTCACCAATACCATTGAGTTGTTATTGCAGCCATTTCTTGGACATTAATAAAATGATCTTATCTACTAATCTGTCGCATTACCTTAAATCCTAGGTTGTCAACGTTATGTCAAGAATAAATCTTAACTGCATACATGATAAATCCTTTATAAAATATCTACAGTAATGCATTCAAACCTTAAAGAAAGAACCTTAGTAAGAACTTTGTAAGACATAATAAGTACCCACTACCATCAACTAATGGTATCCAAGTGGTACTTCGGGGATAGGTTTCATCAAAACTTGACTTTGGCATGAAGAACTTCTCGAGCATTACAAACATATCATGCCTAGGTACCTTCGACTTCTTGAAGAATTCAGAAGGAAAACCATCCATTCTAAGAGATTTATCATTTTTCATCTTGTTTAGTCTTTCAACGATCTAATCTTCAGTAATTTCTAGTGTCCACGACTACCATATCTCATTCAGAACTCAACCACTTTTTCATGGCCTTTTTTCGCTGCCTTAGTTGATTCTGATAGATGGTATTTTCCAAAATCGTTTTGGAAGTTGTAAACCAGATATCCACTGAATCTGTGCAGGGTGAGTTTGCATGAATTGTGGTTAAGGGATTTGTTACCACTCTGAGTTCAACAATGACATCATAACAGAGAACCTATTCACAAAAACGAAAGTAAAGGAGATGCCCACGCTTTGATGGTTTCCCATTTATCTTAGATATTTCAAAATGGAAGAATTTTATCTATAATAGTATGGGGTTGGAGCAGCCAATAATTCTTCAAATGATTGGATGGTTTGTGATGATCTAGAATTGATGTTGCATGGACCGAATGATTATGGCATGAATAATTCACCTTTTTAGGTATGATTGTGTTTATTTAGCTATTCATTTGGTGACCACAATCAATAATAGTTAAAACCTTTCACTTGTAGATTCTTATATTAGCTTTGGCAGAATTATACATCTCTCAAATTCAGCCATGTTTTTTTTCTCTCTGAAACTGCATTATATTTTACTTTGTTGCACAAAAACATAGTACATCAATTGTCATTTCAATAAGTTTGACTACGATTATACAGACTACCCCTCCCTACATAGTCAATGAATGCTAGCATATCCATGTTAACCCGAAACTGAAAAGAGTTAACTGCCCCTATTATCAGAGTTGCATTTTTTATGGCGGCGATGTAATCTCTAAATTTTATTTGTTTATCCTTGCCTATAGATATATATGTATGATATTTTATTTAAATAACCATGATCATTGATTATGATATGACCACATTTACATTCTAACCCGTTACCACTATATACGTATTGGAATCCCTTTTCTACATATGTTCTAGCCCATGTATATAAACCTTTGTAATCTGGAAAACAACTATATATTCTACAATGTGTACTGATTTCTGACAATATCCTTTTCTTTGAAGAATCTTCAATGTGTAGCCTATATATAATATTTCTGTAGCAATAAAAGTTTCGTGACAAGCTATTAAGATTGTATTCTTCGCCGACTCTTTCACCCTATACATATTTTCCTTAGTATTTTATGCTTACATTCTATGCTGGTTGCCCTAAGAATTTAAGTGTGATGTTGTTAAATATTCCTATTCGAGTAATTTTCCTTGGTATGCACTTGCTTTTGACCGTTTTTTGGTGATTGGTATTGGCAGTTTTTTCAGATTTCTCCCACCATTTTAGATTTTTTTATTTTTTATTTTATTTATGTTGTATTATTATTTATTTATTTATTTATTTTTCTTCTGAGTTTCGCAATTTGTTGATGGTTCTGAGTCTTTCTGTTCCAAGCTTACGTTTGTCGGTATTTTCGAATATTTTCAGTGTTTCATAAGGATGTCTCCCCCAAGGTGTGGAGAATGCCCCCACATTTCACATGCTCCAGGATGGGAGGACGCCCAATGTAATCCCGGAGGGACGCCCAATGTAAGCACGCATGTACAAATCCTTCCCTGTCAATGGACAAAGATAATTGAAAAGGGGAAAAGAATATGCCTACAATAGCTTCTTGTAAACGAAAATTATAGTGTGAGGGGCACCATTTTGTTTGCATACAGGTAATAAGAAGAGCCTCACCTACAAACAAACTTCACTTGGCGCAAGCACTAAAAAATAAGGGTCATGTTATAGTGGTCACTGGAGATGGAATGAATGATGCTTTTGCACTTAAAGAATCAGGTTTTCTTGTTGCATGTTGCTCCGAATTCTGTTTATGTAAGCCATTCTTTCCTTTACATCAAATATAGTATAAAATTATATTTATGGAACTTATGGTATATATTATCTGGCATCTAGGCTGAGATAGGTCTCTCCATGGGTATCCAAGGAGCAAAAATTGCCAAGGAAAACTCAAATAGAACTCAAATATCATTATTCTAGATGATATATTTGCATTTGTTGTGAAGATTTGTTACAGATATGGGTATTTTTTTATCATTGAAAGGTACGTGGTTTTTTTCAAAGTTACATATTCCTTACATTTTTTTTCGCATGGTTTTCAGGTAGTTCGATGGGGTCATTTAGTTTATGCAAACATTCATAAATTCATTTAGTTTCAACTCACTGTAAATGCCACAACACTTGCAATTAATTTTCTTTCTGATGTTTCATCTGGAGATGTTCCTCTAACTGTTGTTCATGTTAGTGTCAAATTGATAAAACTGTGGCTCATCTCTTATAGCTATATTTTTCGTTTTATTCTTATGGCTTTGGCCCACTTTACATTTCCACAGCTTTTCTGGGTGAGCCATATCATGGATACTCTTGGAGCTCTTGCATTGGCAACTGAACCCCCAACTGATCACTTAATGAAGCAACCTCCAGTAAGGAGCAAGTAGGAAATTATTGTCAAGTGAAATTCCTCTGCTTATAGGATTGCATTGATAGAGTACGTGAAATGATGAAGGATAGGGAGGTAAAAAAAGATGTCTGGATGCAGTTGGATTGAGGTCAGGTGCACGATTATTGGTGACACTAAGTGAAAAAAATTAAAGTCAAAAGCATGTATGATCTAGGGGAAAAGGCAGGGCATTCAACATAGTTTTTAATTACCATTGTCTTGTGCTTAGATCTAGATCAGTGGAATATATTTGACATCTCTTCTACTATATGCCGATTAAAGTTGATTACTTACATGGGTTTTGAAGGCCAAATTGGTCTTCTTTTGGTATCAATTATGGATTGTTCGAAATGACTTCAAATTTCATAGCTTTTTAATTTATATATTTTTGCATTGTAAATATGATGCTAAAGAAACACCCTTCAAGCTTGAAAATAAGGTAATAATATGTTTGAATGATTGCTAGTAAATAATTCATAATTATAATGATGCTCTAGATATTTAGAAAAATATTGGTGAACAATGGGAGCCTAGATAAAAAGAAAGTAGTTGTGTTATTAAAATTATTTTCCAAAAACAAGCCCTTCGAAATATTAAGACATGTAACAGAATTTCATAGCACTCATTGGCACATGTGAAGTTCCTAGAGTTATGATAGAGCAATTAGGTCAAAAGGAGAGAGCAGTAGATACGTGCTTAGATAGATTCCTTAGAAAAGAGTTGGGTTCTTAATAGATTCTGGAAGATTAAGTTCTTGGGTGGGATCAGGGAGGAGATATGATCTCCTTCCAATTTTTTTCTAAGTGGGCATTTGGGACTTCAAACCCTCACACCACCCTTTTATTTTACTTCTTAGGTTAAGTATGTTCATGGTGATGGAGAATGTACCATGCAAGTCATTCCAGAAATATTCATCAAAATTAAAAGTATCACTAAATCCTAGGTAAAGGAGTTTTCACGTTTTTTGTGCTACTCTTCTTTGCAAAAAAAATAGAATTGATAAATTATATATGGGATTTTCAAATTTTGGGTTTTAAGAAGACATCAAGGTAACATTAGCTACATTGGAGAAAGAGAGAGGGCACCTTTTGGCATGGAAAGAAGCTAAATGGAGAATAACCAGTAGAGCCACATGGCTCAAGGATGAAGATGAGAGTGCAAAATTATTTTACAGTCATGCCAAATGAAAGAAGGTGCAAAATACTATTTGGAAGATCACTAATGTGCTAAGACTAGAATGTACTATATTTGATGATATCTAGAGCGACAAAACCATGATCAAGAGGAACATATTCACCCACAAAATTATGGCCAAAAAGTTGAAAATGTCCAACAACAAGAATCGAGGTTGACACTACAACAATATTTTAGTTCTCCTTAAGCCATTAAGGTATGTACACATGTTTGGATATTTCTTTTTATTTGAAAAAGTGGATGTAGAAGGGCCACCTTTGTCACCGCCAGTGAGTTGGAATCTCTACTAAGGATCTATTGAGCAATGAAGCAAGGGTTCACTAGCTTTTGGAGCAACACCCAAAATTTATGCAAATTCCCTGGGTATCTTTTAAAACTTCAACAATTTTTTGACAACGACCTTGGATGTTGGAGTAATGTTAGTTATACTTTGTTGAATAGTTTGTGCTATTTGACTTATCCTCACTATTCCATTTTATTGTAGCATATGGATTTGATTTCTTCAATTAGTATATTCACATTCCTTTGCTAATAATTTATTTATTTCATAGGTGCATATGTAGAATACATATTTGTCATCTATCACAATTTTCACATTGATATTTCTATCACGTGCTTTATGTTGCATCTCCTTGTTGTATGTGATATTAGATTGCATCACATGTTTGCCATTACATAAAAAAGACCAGATAGACAATTAATATTGTTAGTATGTTCTATGTGCAATGAGATCTCTTACAGAGGTAAACCAACATCTTTCCATGAATATGTCTCTAAATCTCCGTCTTTATGTCCAATTTTTCTAGCTTTATTTCCAGTAAAAGCATTATCTAATGTCTTAGATTTTAGGTTGCATCTCTCTCCAAGAACATCAACAAATGAATGAACACTATCATCAACAATATCTTCACTAAGAAATTAAGCTTCATCCATGTTGTTATATTTTGTAGGAGTCAAGGGAGTGACATATCTCAGTTCAATTTACTAGTTGACGTCTCTGTATCCACTCCTTTAATGTTTGCTTCGCTTAAAAACTGGATTCTGAATTGGAAGAGTTTGCATTTTTAGTCACTGAACTTGGAGTATTTTCATATGCCTCATATCATTCTTCAAACCATTCAAAGATCATTCAAGACAACAATCATTACTAGGTAAATAATTGGATTTGAAAGCCTCTATCTACAAGTCTTTCCAATTATCATCTAATTTTCTACTAGAGAACTTGAATGAATCAAGGGACCTATAAGACAATTTAGCCTTACAATCGGGAATTTTTTTTTTTGAGATATAACCTACATTATTAGTGCTCATAGTATGAGAGGACATAGCCTCTTCATCACTAATAGGATGGCTAACTTGAGAGTCATTTTTGAATTCCAATGTACCTTAATTTTTGTGAAGATCTCTAGACATAACTCTCTTTTCAAAGGTGTCACTAGCAGAAGTGTGATCACAGTTAGTAGAGGTCATTTGTTGTCTTTAAGGATCCAAAAAAGCAATCATGCCTTCAAAAGCATCATATACCTGATAACCATGCTCAAGATTCCTAATGTGACCATGTTGAAAATTGTCAGACTCACTACTGCTTATATTACTATCTGAACTTTCTTCATTCCTATCCATTGACAGCTTAACATTTGTCCAGTAATTTGCATCTTTCATATTGTTTTCACTAAGAAATTTGTTATAATTATACCAACTAGCAATTTGTTATAATTATCATACTATTTTCACTCTCATTTAGATTGCCATAACTCGTTGCAAATTGAATAGGAAAATGTTATCTGCAACTAGGATAATGACAAACAAAAGAACATTTATTTTTCACTCAAGCCTTGGTTTTTTACATGATTCTTATATTATGAATTTTTTATTTACTTAAAATTTCCTCTTTATGGTAGTTTCTTTTGGAATGTTCGCTGTTAAGACAACAATTATGTCACTAGATGTATTGATGGCTTATAGACACAAGGGATTCTAGAGGTGATATGAATTACTCTAGAAAGAAATTAGACTCTACATAGTGTGAAAATAGTTTATGTGGTTCTTGAAGCTCAATACTAGGCTTTTGTAAGTGCAACAGTCCAAAATCTTAACTTGAAAAGAAAAAATGTATTTGAGATAGTTGGGTACATTCTAGAGGAGATAAGGGACCAAAATACCTATAACATGTTCTACAAATATCTCTTTGATTCCAATATATCCATCAGGTTTTTGATATTTTTCGAGGAACTTTATGAAAATGTAAACATTGTAGTGGACACCGAAAGAGGAAGACTGGATGACGTATTGGTTTTCCCTTCAATGTTAGAGGTAATGTGACTAAATCGATTTGGTTATTTGTGTATGTCTAAGTTTGGCCAATCCGAAAGTCTTTTCTTTCAAATGTTTAAAAGAAATAAGAAATCATCACACATTGAGTAAAGCATGCTTAAGCTTGTTAGGACCCTACCCAAAGTCAAGTATTTTCCAAGGAACAAGGGTCAGGATGCTAGAGCCTATATCATGAGTTTGTAGTTTTGGTTAGGTGGATCCCTAGAGAATATTGAAAAATTATTTAGGACGATTGTTGGGTGGTATGTTCCTACTCTCAATGAAACACAATTAGAGTTTCCAGATCTAGTCATCTATTTGGACACAGGAATACGGCGCCCTCTGGGTCATTGCATGTATGATGATGTTAAAGAGCGTTTGAATTGGTATGAAACTAGAAAGGATGAAAATCAGAAACTCAAAAACCTAAATGCACCAATCATTAGTATCACCTTGCAATGAAACCACAATATTATTAGTGACAATATTCATTATGCGGATATTGTGATGGAATTGGAAGTTAGAGGTGCAAAGGTTGTGCCAATATTATTAGGTGGATTAGATTTTTCCACCCCTATGGAGTGTTTCTTGTATGATCCAATAACAAAGAAATATATTTTAGATGTTTTGGTTTCCTTGACTGTGTTTACACTTGTGGGTGGACCTACTAGACATGATCATCATTGTGCTATACAACCTTTGTCCAAGCTTGATGTTCCCCACATTATGGCCCTGAAACTAGTGTTCCAGACTACAGATGAATGGTTTATGCACACTAAATTTGGATTGCATACAATTTAGGTTGCATGTCAAGTTTCTCTTCCTAAGCTTGATGGTGGTTTCAAGCCGAGTGTTTTCTCAGGCTATGATGAAAGAATGGGTAGGTTTCATTTTTTTTTATGAACATTGTTTGAGCAAGTTCATCAATTAGATAATTTGTTAACAATATAATATATTTAAAATTGTTAACCTTGTTGTGAAAATCAAACTATCATTACATTGATGTTAGAATACCAAAATAGGGGTCATTGTACCATACACATACGTAAGATCAAAGTTTCTCTTGATCCATTGCAGGGTTCTTTTGAAGTGTCCATAAAAAATTATTTCTAACTTATTTATATTGATGTGTAGGCAAGTCCCATGCACTTCATAAGTGTTTTGAACAAATTTGTATAGAGGATATAAAGTGCACGTAGCTAAATAAAATAACAAAGGTGATCATGTCAAAATGTCATTTCAATTTGTTTTTCATGTTACAATCTAATTGAGATAATTGAAGTTAGGTATAACGATAGTCTTCGCTGATGCAATATATTATTACTTGCATGTTTGCAAGAGGACAATAAAATAATTGTATATGTATTTAGCTTCCACCTAATAAAGCCAATGTTGGCACTACAACCTACCTCAATGTATTCTCTTCAATTTTCAGTGTATTACAAGAACTAAGGAGAGATGGAAATACTGTAGAAGGTTTTCTAGATACTTTTGAAGCATTGATTGAGGTCACAATTCATGGCAAAGAATTTAAGTTTAACAACCCAAATCTTAATATTGCTTATAAAATGAATGTGAGAGAGTACCAACATCTAACACCTTATGCTAAGGATTTGGAAGAAAATTGGGGCAAACCTCCAAGGAACCTTAATTATGATGGGGGGACTCTACTTTTCTATATTAAATAAATTGGAAATGTTTTCATTGGAGTGAAACCAACTTTCAAATATGAAGGCAATCCAATGAGGTTTATTTTCCCAAAATTAGCAAGTCCACACAATGGATATGTTGCTTATTACTCATTTTTGGATAAAATATTTAAGGTTGATGATGTCTTACATTTTGACACTCATGGATCCATGGAATTTATGTCTAGAAAGCAAGTGGGAATGAGTGATGTCTGCTACCCAGACAATTTTATTATGTATATGAATCTGAGGAGAGGTCTTCGTCATTTTTCTTGTGCACTGTATTCAAAAGATCAAAGGACTTTGGTGGTGGGGTTTTTTCACTTGAAGCTACTGTAATGACTAATCTTATTTACAAAGATCAAACTTGATATTTTGTTCTAGATGGTTCTTGTTTGCCTAATGATATTTTGGATCCCATCATTGTTGGTGTCTTATCTTTTGTAGATGCAGTATATTGTATACCATAATTCTTGGACTCTTTGTGCCTTAATAAACTTTTTCTTCAACATATTAATGATAGTGATTCTCTAAGATGTTTTGTGATATTTTTTACATCAAAAATTGTACTAGCTTTAGCAGGTGACGCTCCTAGGTCCTTATAATTTTCCTTGGATGAGGTTATCATTTAATATTGATTCAAATATTAAATACTATTGCAAAGCTTGGATCTGCTCATGAAATGTCTTCCCTGTTGCAAGAGTTTCCAACTCTTCTGTGACTATTCCCATGGAAATTAATTTAGAAAAAGAAATAGTTAGTTCAGGCGATGGTGATGAATAATCGAGGGAAACATTTGAGCTTAGGGGTTGATACTTCTGCTGAAAATTTGCCTTCGAACATATAATCCTTTTTCCAGACTGTATAAGAAATGCTACACATCTCTTAGAGAATAATGTACATAACACAGATACATATGGGGGTTTTGATAAGAAAAAGGGGGTAGAGGTCATGTTGAAACTGTTTGGTTTATCCCTCTTACCATTATCATTTGTAAGTGGACAACTTATTGTTGTTACATTTAAGAATTTTACACCATAGCAATCATCTCCTCTCACAAGGGTTGTTTGTACTACTTTGATAGAACACATGAAACCTGGAATTGAATTCATGGATTTGTTGGTTGGAACAAAACTGACAGATAATGAGGTAGCACAACACATGATAATTTTGAGATGCCTTTCAAGTCTAGATGATGTTTATCCTTTTCAACACATCTACTGAAAAGGGTAACTTGTTTATCATATTTAATGGGATATTCGTATGTTTATCATAAATTAGTGATAAACATGATAATATGATAAATTAGTGATAAACATACATGAAAGAGTAATTTATGAGGTGTGAAATTTTATTATAGGCACTGTTTGTTGGTTTGTTTTGGTTAGAAAATGGTTTTCTCTTAGTTTTAAGTGACTTTGAATTTATCATATCTAACATGTTGACAAGTGGGAAAGAATAATGTGTGACATTTATCTTGCAGAAATTGTAGTATGCATTGGTAAAGACAAAGGAACATTTTAAAAAGTTGCCTAAGAATACACCATATACAAAGTTTCAACATAAGTCATATATAACAATGTAAACTTTGAAACGGAAACTCATACCAATACCTGTTTTATAGAGATAGCAAAAAAGTGACCTGATTTGGAAAAGGGGTGATGTAGAACACACATGCTTTTTTTAGAGCATAGTTTTTGGCACTATAATTTTTTTTTTTTTTTTTTTTTTATGTACATTGCGTTTTAAATGGTAGTGTTTTTTATGTTGATTTAAAAAAGTGGTAATTCTACACTAGGCCCTTTTTTTAAAAGGCTTTTTATTTTTTTTTTAATTTTATTTTATTTTCTAATGTATGAAATGTAAATAATTATTTTGTAAATTTAATAATTTTTGAGGTGGTTTTTTCTTCATATTTTCTTGTTTTTATTTTAATTTTAATTTTTTTGTAGTGAGGTTTCTATTGATTTGCATATTTAAAGAAAAAGGTTGATATTTTGAACTTTCAATATTCTACATATTTATACAATGTTAATTACTTTTTCAATCCACATGAAATAATTGTTTCTAAAAAACAATATTTTTAATAATTGATATAAAAAAAACATTTTTAACATAAATATAACTAAAAAACTACACGTTTTGATTATTTTTTAAATTTTTTGCTAGAGATGACATGTTAAAATCACAATTTTTATAAGAAAAGTTTAACTAAAATTGGTTAAATAATAGTTTTTTAAATGAATTTCATGTCGAAAAAAAAATAATAATCACTACCTTTTTCAAAAAATAATGATTAACATAAAAATTAATGCAAAAATCACATAATACAAATACTGAACACATAACAACCTTAATTGAGTGCTTATTCTTCTCATAAAGTGTCAGAGTCAAAACATTACAAGAATAACTAATTAATAGTTACAAAAAATGAGCTTGGTTTCCAAGCATAATTTAAATTTAATCAACAACGTCACGTAATCCAAACTCTTGTACAATATTTTCTTCTTCCATTTTCTCATTTTCATCTTCTCATGGATTTTTGATGTCTGCTAATATCCCAATGTATGTCTTTCCAAACAATCCATGTAATGCTGGTTGGGGTTTCTTTGCATTTTTTGCCACACGTGATTCACTAACGTCCCCTTTCTTCAACCTAATTTCTTACATTTCATCTGGAAGAAATTGAAGAGCACTAATACTTGGCCGAATGAAATTGTACTATATTGGATCTTTTCAATTGCAATGCAATTTGTTCCTTTTTGAAGGTAACATGCTAGTGTTGTACCTAATTATTAAGCACTAGAGAGACTATGAAGTAAATTAGTACAATGACATATTAATTAAAAAATAACATATTTTTAATTAATATAATAAAACTTACCTAAGTTAGAAAATAAATCTAGAACTCAATCTCCATTTGAACATGTCTATAAGATAGTTAACCAATAATTGTGGTTTTTGATAAATGTTAACTATCTCTCCTTTTGCTTCTTTGTCTTCATATGTTAGTTTTCTCATAATAACATCATAAATTAGTATTTGGCTATGACTCAAAATCGCTCAACAACCACTCCGTGGGGCGGGCGAGGAGCAAGGGTGGTGTGAGGTGGGCTGCGACGCCTACCCGGCCTCACTCCGGCGGCCTACCCGCCCCTCGGGGGTGGCTCGTTGATTCTCGGAATTACCCAGCCACCCCGAGGGGGCGAACCAGCCACCCTCAACGGGTAGGCGGGCCATCGGGATGATGCGGGTGCGGTGCCCACCCCGCGCCACCCCGAAGGCCCGCTTTCCCCATGAGGTGTGGCGCATGGTGGGTTGCCCTTGTGGCATGGGGTGGGGATGCGGCTCCCACCCCACGCCACCCCGACGGCCCACCCGCTGCCCACTTCGCACCACCCCGGCGGCCTGCCCACTCCCTGGGGGTGGTTGGTTGCTTCTTGGAATCAACTAGCCATCCCCGTGGGGCGGGTGGGTTGCTAGGGTGGTGCGGGGTGGGCATCACAGCACCAGCCCACGCCACCCTGATGGACGACCAACCTACTCCTCGAGGGTGGTTGGGTGATGCTGGTGGTGGCGCAGGGTGGGGTGCGACGCCCACCCCTCACCACCCCGGTGGGGCAGGCGAGCTGCCAGTGCGGTACATTTTGGATGCTGCAGCACCACCTCGCGCCACCCTGGCGGCCTGCCCACCCCTCGATGGTGGCTGGGCGATTTAGAGAATCAACCAACCACCTAGGGGGGCAGGTGGGTCTCCGGGCTGGTGCGGGGTGGGTGTCGCACCACCACCATGCGCAACCCCGATAGCTTGCCCGCCCCCCGGGGATGGCTGGATGATTTCAAGAATCAACCAGCCACCCCTAGGGGCGGACCGGCCCGCTGGGGTGGCGCGGGTGTGCAATGTAGCACCACCTCGTGCCACCACAGTGGCCCGCCCACCCACCGAGGGTGGTCGGGCTGCCGGGGTGGTGAGGGTGGGTGTCGTAGTACCACCACCCGCCCCTCTGATGGCTCACCCACCCCTCCGGTGGCCCGCCCGCCCCTCGGAAGTGGCTAGGTGATTTTGAGAATCAACCAGACACCCCCAAGGGGTAGGCGGTTTGCCAGGGTGGCGCAGGGTGGGTGTCGCAGCACTATCCTGCGCCACCCCATCGGCCCGCCCACCCCTGCACCCGCCCACCCCTCGGCGACTAGGCAAGCCTTCGGGGTGGCACGGGGTGGGCACCACAGCGCCACCATGTGCCACCCCGATAGCCCGCCTACCCCCAATCGACGGGTGGGCCACCGGGGTTGTGTGGGGTGGGTGTCGCAGCACTAACCCATACCAGCCTGGCGGCCCGCCCACCCCCCGGGGCTGGCTGGGAAATTTCAAGAATCTACTAGCCACCCTCAGGGAGTGGGTGGGTCTCCGGGGTGGCGTGATTTGGGTGCCGCAACACCACCCCATGCCACCCAGGCGACCTACCTACCCCCCGTGGGTGGCTGAGCGATTCCGAGAATCAGCCAGTGACCCCCAGGTGGCAGGCAGGTCACCGCGATGGCATGGGGTGGGTGCCGCAGCACCACCCCGCACCATCGCGATGGCCCACCCACCCCCCAGGGTGCCTCGGTGATTGTCGAAATAAACCAGCCAAGCCCGAGGGGTGGGCGGGCCACTAAGGTGGCATGAGGTGGAAGCTGCAACACCACCGCGTGCTAGAACGACAGCCCGCTTGCCCCTCGGGGGTGGCTGTGCAATTCCTAGAATCAACCATCCACCCCAAGGAGGTGGGCGGCCCGTTGGGGTGGTGCTTGGTGTGCGTCGTAGCACCATCCGGCACCACCACGATGACCCGACAACCCCTAGGGGTGGGCAGGCTACCGGGGTGGCGCGGGGATGTTGCTGCTGCTCCCACCCCGCGCCACCCTAGTGGCCCTCTCACCCCCTGGGTGGTTGCGGCACCCCCACCTCGCACCAGCCCAGCGGCCTGCCCGGTGCTATTTTTGGGTGATTCGAATTGCCCAACAGCAACCCCGGGCGGGTGGGCGGGCTGCTGGTTTTGGCGTGGGTGGGGTTGCGGTGCCCATCCTGTGCCACCCCAGCGGCCCGCCCCCCCGCCCAGGGTGGCTGTTAGGTAATTCCCGGAATCGGCCAACAACCACCCCGGGCAGGCGGGTGGGCCGTGGGGTGGTGTGGGGTGGGGTTGCGGATCTATACTTAGGAAAGAAAAATGTTATTCTACCAAAAACATTAGTCTGTTTTTTCCTCATAAACAACTTTCTTTAGCACATACAAATTTGGTTTTACTAGCATTTTTTAAAAATGTTGAAGATTGACCCTAAAAAAATATTATCGTTCTAGTATACACACTTTTCTTTTTTAGCACTGTTTTTGATGTATTTTTGAGGTTTTTTGGCCAGAGTTCCCATTTGAGTTTATAGTTCCCGTTTCAAAGTTTACGTTGTTATATGTATTTTTCTTTTTCAAATGTGTTTTTTTTCTACCCAAGATATCATAAAAAGAAAAATATTGATATTGTCGAAATTGTCTGAGGATCTCATTGAGATCGATTTTTCTAATGTACTACATGATGAATATGTTATCATAACATGGAGGCTTTAAATATGAATTAATATGTTCCTGAAATAGATCAAATTCAATGTTTATATATATAAAAGATAAAAGAAAATGTCAATGCCTTTTTTTGATTGTTACTTGACACTAGTGTGGGTGGGTTACGAGAAATGTGATTGGAAAAAGGATGGGGAGATAATGCAGAGTATATCTTCGATATGATTCTTTCACCTCATGGTTATTTTGAGTAGGAAAATGCTTTAGGAATGCTAGAAAAGAAATTGGTGGACAAGTAAACAATTTTTTTATAATTGCAATGTCCATTCCATGATATCCTCTCTTTATTGTTTTTTGTATTTTGAACATTTTTTTTCATTTTGTTTTTTCTTTTAACTAGGAATTTGAAAATACTTGGTGTCATGTCCATTTAAACAACAAACAAATCTTGAAGATGAAAGCAGTATTATAGGATATTGATTGAAATCCTTTTAACTATTTTGTGTTAAAAGGATTTCATGACTATTAGAAAAGTTTACTTTCATGTTTTTATTTGATCAAATGTTTTTTATATACTTGACCAATTTCATGCATTATAGAATTAAATGTTGTTACGAATAAAAAGACAAGGATTAGACATCACACCTAACATTATTTGTTTTCAGAAGTTATGTACAACTTGAACTTTTTAGCATGTAACATAGTTGGCATGATTGTGCCTAAAATTTCCTCGAAGGTTGAATACTAAGTTAATAACATGTTATTTTATATGGTGATGTTTTTTTTAATATACAGGCCATCTAGCCACATAGTGGCCAATATTCTCAAACTAAATAAAACTTGTTCGAGTTTCTTGCTTTTATGAGGGAAAATGGCTTTGACATTGTTGATGTTGAGATATATGCCGTATGCATCCTTTATAGTCTACTTTAGTTTATATTATAGTATTCATCATCTTTCATGTCTTACACTCTTCATTGAATCTTTTGTTGTTTTCAGAAAAGGAATTCAATATTGATGGTAAGAAGACATAATTGAAGAAATAGGAGAATAATAACATTGTAGAGACAAATGGAAAACGAGAGAGATAAGAGAACTTTTCTAGTGATAACCTTAGAGACAATATCCCACATAAGAGACACATATAGAGATTGATGGTCAAGTCTTCAGAGTTGGTGAATTCACCTGCAGTGCCTTTGCAACACAACGATAATGTTTTGAAGTGATGAAACAAAATTTCATGTGTAAATTGTAGTCCAACTAATATTAAGTTGGAAATTCATATTGTAACACTTGGGATTTCATATAATATAATTTATGTGGTTGAAATTATTTATAGTTGCACTTGATATTTTTTAGTATTGTAATTAACATATGTAACTTTGTGTTTTCATATTAGATGAATATGCACATTGTATGATATTTTTTTAATTTAAACGCAAAATCATACTAATTAATTTATGTTGATTAATAATGAACACAAAATAAATCTAAAACTACTAAATTAGTCATTTATAATGATTATTAATGAAAGTAAATGAAATGAATATAAACTACGAAATTAGTTGTTTATGTAATGAATATTAAACTGCGAAAACAAAAGATAATAACTACTACAAATGATAAATTTGTGATTACAAATGAAAACTAGCTTTCTCATATATATGATTATTAGTAGCTAATTTATAGTATCTTATAACATGAACATAATTTAGTCATATTTCTTTGGTTCTTAATTGGTTTCAAACGATGAGTAAAATTTGCATATATATGACTATTAGTAGCTAATTTACAGTATCTTATAACACGACCAACATTTTAGTCATATTTCTTTGGTCATTAATTCATTTTCCCGGGTGATCATATAGTAATATATTTGTTGTATATTTGGTCATTAATTGTGGGAATTAATGACTAAATAATTAATTAAATTAATGACCAAATTTATGACTAAATATACTACTAGATGATAAAATTTAGACAACCGATTAATAATTAGGCTAAAAATGAGTAAAAGTTGGTCATGTTATAAACTAATGTAAATTAGATACTATTGGTCACCGATTGAAAAATGGTCATTTATATGCAAATTTTCGTCATTTTTTTAGTAACTAATTATCCATTTTGTACTAGTGCTTAAGCCCATTTACTTTACCTTTGATGTTACATTTCTCACGATTGTCTTGCCACTATCTAATCATCCACATGGACTAAACTAATCCAACTGTTTGTCATATTATTACCTCCAATTTCCCTTTACTCATGCACCAAGCTTCATCTGGGTCTTACACTACCTCTTGGGTTCCACACAAATCTCCTCGAGCTCCATTAACTTTCCTCCTACCCAAAACAATTCCCGAGACCCTCAAAACATAAAAGAAAAGAAGAAGAAGGACAACAAGAAGAAAACTATGAAAACCAATGACAATAAAAAACCATAAATAAAGTGGCATGGACATGCACTAGACATAAAAAAAAATACAAACCAAGCGAAAACAAGTCACAAGGCACCGAAAACAAAAAACTAGCAACACATAACATGACTAAACCCCTTGGATTCTCAATTATTTGAAGGGAAATATAAACCGGGGCCTTTTTCAGACTCTATGGTGGTCTCTTTGCCATGTAATTCCCTTCATCATACTTCCATAAACACATAACTATTACTGTATAAATAAATATGATAGCATACCAATTATCTTACCTTGTTGTGCTAATAACATTACCTTGTAACTGAACACATCCACACCATCTCTTAAGGGACTCATTCCCTTGAGCAATCTAGATATAAATAGAAACCAATTGTTATACCTGTCAACTACATGTTCATGAATCTAGAAGATATCCACATAATTTCATACAAAATCAAGGTTAATAATACCTTCCATATTCATGCAAAGAACTCATTCTTTCGAAGTTGTGTTTTCCAAACATAGCTAAAGGAATACTCACCCAATTATTTTGTTTTAATTTTTACCTTGCTCCAATTGAGTCTTACTATGTGCTCTCACATCACCCAACTATTAGTTATATAAACAATTCAATTGTTATCTTGTCATGTTAATACCAAGCATGTTGCTCTGCAACTTGTGCACACATGTTCGTCACATGTTCCAAATATCATGAAATCATGTCTTTTAATTTCAAATTAGACATTACCATGACTAACAACCATGTCATAATCAACATTTAACTCATAGTGGTCATTAATACTACTACAAATAGCACCCACTTACACTCAAGTGCATATCAGATATCTCAACACATAATTTGTTAGTACAACCATCTTAAAAAAAGATCATTTCTCCATGCAATATTATAGAGACATACTCATATAATGAAATTAATCAAACATTGAAACAAACTGTAAACATACCATGTTAGATAAACAAAATAGATGACATAATCACAATCACACCTCAATGCATCTTAGGGGAGGCTATCACATCTGTACAAGTCAGTCCAGATTAGTACAATACAATATCACAAGTATATCAACTCATACCTGAAAATTGGAACCCCAATTGGTTGCACAGAACAATCCAACGTAGCATGATACATAATAGAATCAGAATCTTAACTATAATGACCATACTCATCATGTGTATGACTGAAATACATATAACAACAAATTAAGTACCATGCATGACTATCTGACACATGTGCATATGGTTCGATTGATCAGCTAGCATCTATCATGCATGTAACCACAACAACAATAGAATGACAACCATGCATCATATAACCATAATGCATATAACAACCATTAACCATCATACCTGGATGCCCAACATACAAACCTATATGATGATTCACTCTTATCACGAGTTCTAGTGCGGAAACATAGCTCTAATGATTTGTATCTTCTACTCTATCTCAAGCAACACATCAACATCATAACATACCAAAAACATCATGATAAAACAAACTAAAACAATGACTATCAAAATGCATGCATAAAAATCACATATAAAATTCACATGCGTGCATGATAAACACATTCCACCCATCCAGTCCAAGTGTTGAACAATGCTCTAATACCAACATGTGGTATCAAATATCACCCAAAGATAATGGAAACTTGTTTTAATACCAATCTGTAGCCACCCCTCCCAAATTTACCCACTTTCACCAGCTTTTCGGGGTAAACATGAGTTAAGGGTTACTATGACATGACTCAACCTCCTAAGTATAGTTAAGGAAGTGGAATCTACAACCTAAAACTTTAGTGACCTTCTATAGGAGCTACAGGACCCCCAAGAGCCAACGAACCAGTCTAGGTGTAATAATTGTGAGCTGACTTGCCTTTTGAGTGATATATACTCTTATTCACTTGAATAACAAGGAAATCCAATGATTGTAAGCCTATAGTAACATGGATAAACCTGCCCCCCAACAACTACAACCTATATTTCCTAGTTATGAGCATGTGACCCTCAATTCTAAGCCACTTTTTCAGGGCTAGTATCCAGACCTCTGCCCATAACTTGATAGAATTTTCCATAATGATGAATGGCACCAGGAAAAAGCCATTAATGTAAAACTTAGTCAATAAATTGACCTAACCAAGCCTAACCACAACATACATTTCTTCAAACACATGGCAAAGATGAAATCTGTAGGTCCTGAATGTGTATCTGAACATAGGGGTCTTATACTTATATGAAAATAATCAAGAAGGTCTAATTCTCTCTCAATATAGTTGCAATAACATTTGTTAGCTCATGCATTCATTAACCATTTATCATCTAATCAAAACATGTAAAGAGCCATAACTAGAACCAATTATGAAACCATGCTTGTAACCAACATATAACCAAAATAATAACCATGATAGAAAAACCATCAAAGCCACATAATAAAAAGTACATTTACTCATAAAATACAATAAGAAAAGAGCTCTTATTAACATATGAAAAATCCAACCAAGCCAGGGACTTCCACGTACCACTTGACCATAGATTGGGTTGAACCAAATCTTTTTTTCTCCCAATCACCCCCATGCCATATTCCAAGCATGAATGTTGGACTAAAAAAAATAACTCGGGATTCCTTAGGATTTATTGCAATCCTTCCAAAACTAGCAAATGGATTCCTAGGCTTGAAACAAGCACCAACACAACGAGGATTTACCACAATCCCAGAATTACCAGTGAAGGGATTCTTGGCCCCAGATAGAAACATACACTACTGGGCTTTACCGCAATAATGCCAAAATTAGTAAATGGATCACTAGGACCTAAAAAATCTTGGATGACTCTCAATTCATTGACCAATACCTTGATGAATGCTTTTGTCTCCACCCTCGGGCTTTACTGCAATCCCATCAAAACTAGTCAAGGGATTCCTAGGCCCTTGGGAATTTTACTGAGACCACCTATTGACGATGTTGGACCTGCAAACATTCGAGGGGTGTCCCCTAAATGAAGTCCCAATTAGACCTCACACCATTTGGAATAGGAACCCCATCTAGAATATAGCCTAGTTGCCAAAATAGTGGGTTTTAGCGCTATGCCTTGGCACAGATAATGTATAGAATGATGTATCCGTGACCTTGGTGAAATAAATGTATAACTTGGTGAAGGGTCAAGTGCAATGTATGAAAGGTCCTAACATGACAAAGGGAAATTGAGTGAGCCCCTTAGAATCTTGTAATAATATGTAGATTGAAAGGGACACATGAGAATAATAGGCATCAAAAATTAGCCTACAAAATAGCAACCAACTTAACCATGATGGAAATATACAACAACACGTATTCAAAAAGATTCATACTAATGAAAACTAAATATTTTATAAGCGTTAGCGTAAATGAAATAACATATCTTGCAAACATAACAAGAATAGTCCTACTATATTCACAACATATCCATGAAACTGTGTTGGCTCTGGGATTTTATTAAAGTGAAAGTCCCAAGCATACATATATAATTGACGAACCATTAGTCTGAATAGTGGAACATGAAGCTAACTCCTTCTCCTCCAAATAAAGATACTCCATCTATGTTACAGAGAAGCCAAGGATCTCAACAAAATTGCCAAGGTTATGCTCCTAAGCCAAAATCTCGAACAAAAGCCCTTTAAATGACTAATGAGGGTATATTTATAACAAAAGGGGTGACTATTTGTCTCCCTTCATGACCTTTTAACTTCCCTCATGAATTTTTGACTTCCCTCAACCATGACCTTTGGACTTCGTTACAAAATGATTCTTCACATTCCACAATTGACACTTGGATTTTCACTTATAGGTAATTACAAAAAATATTACAATATTTCCCATACCCATGTAAGACAAAAGAGGGTAGAGTCAACTAGAAAAACTACTAAGGAAAAAAAAGTTAAGCTTGATTTTGGAGAAACTCAAGCTAAACCACTTCATCTTGTACTTGCTTAGTCACATAGTGGTTCCAAGCCATGTATTGTTCGATGACTTCCCCAAACTATGTGATGGGATTGGGATGGAAGAAAAATCTAATCTCCATTACATCTAGGTAAACTGATTTGGAAACTATTTGAATTTCCTTGTTTAGCAGGGGGAACATGGCTTTGATCTTGGCAGGGCCACCAATGTACTTCTGCATATTGTTCCCATTCACCTCCATTTCTTCCTTGGTGTTGATTTGACTGAGCTAGTCCAAGTATTATTCAACCTCTCACTTGATTCATGTGCTTGGCTTCGATGAGTGAGACAATGGAGGGAGCTGATTTGGTTTCACTATGAAATCCACACTATTTTATAATCATGCATATGAGCCCTAAATGTTGGCGATGAATGAGGCTTGTTGTTTCTTTGTCTGGATGATCATTTGAACTTGTGCCTTCTCCACTCTGTTTGTTCCCTTGTTTCCTTTTTCTAATTCAGATGTTGTCCCTTTATGTTACATTCACCACTCATGCATAACAGAAATGTCTGTATGGACAACCTTGAAGGCTTTTACATTATGCTTGCAATTCTAGTGCATGTTGTGCAAGCATATAACTTCTTTACTCATGGTGACAAGCTCCTCATAAATCCTATCCATGGTTTCTCTCAATGTCGATACCTCACCAAGAATAGCGACCTTAAGTTCTTTGGATATTCCTCTGCAGGAGCTACTTTCTAAACCTCTGCGTAGAGCTGTTGAATTTGTTTCCTTGTGACTTGCAATTTATTTGTCATTTTCCTATTCTCACCATGAGATACTCCATTTTTTACATGGTAGCACCTTCAAAGGCCAATTTGGTTGCAACAATGGCCTCTGGATTTCTGCTGGTATCTGCTACAAACACCCCTTTATATAATGAACGCATGAGATGTAAGATAGTATAGAAAATGTTTCTTTCTCACTTGTAAAATCTTCTTCTGAATCTCATCATAAGTTGAATTGTACGTATTCATGACCAGACAATCATCAAGAGGAACAATTTCCTCTTCTTCACTTGGAGCTTTGTCTACTATCGGGAGGGTAACACTGAATGGTAACCTACTGAGTATTTGTCGTAATATCAACATATTGGTTTAGTGGCTCCGGTTTCACCTCCATGTATTGAATAAACATTATTTTTTTAATTTCTTGAGCATGCTCCTCCTCCTGCAACTGTTTTCTCTCCTCTTCTAGTATTTGGTTCCGCTCTTATTCTTTGGCTTGTTTTCATGTTTCTTCTTCTTCTCCTATTCTCTTCCTTTCTTCTTCTTCTCTTTTTAGCCATTCTTCTTCCAATATTTTCTTCTCATGTTCTTCCCTCTGGTTCATATCTTCTTCTTGTTTCTTCTATTTCCTCGTATTTTCTACTACTGTGGAATCTTTCGAGATGATTGTATCTACATTCATCTTGTAGCTCTTCTCTTCCACTAGACTATGTGAAACTTTCCTCTTTCCCTTTCACACACCGGGTTGTGCCTTTCTACTGTTTTTTCCTCTGGAGTGACTTATTTCGGAAGAGTAACCTATGATGTTGCTGCAAAGCTGACTCGTTCATGAGACATGGAGGAATTGTAACAATTCTTCATCTCTTCCTCCTCGAGCATGTAAAATGTCCCATTTCAGCACTGGAAATGGATCCTCACACAGTTTTCTTTGTAAAAATTCCTAGGTTCATATGAATTGAATTCTAAAAGACAAAATGTGAATTTTTGTATCTCCTTTCCTTTGGTGTCAATAGCCTTCAAGTTCTTGATCTCATACAATCTAATTTGTAAAGGAAGAATGGGTCAAGGTGCCCTCTTCTTCCTATGAAAAAATCCTGAAAACCCTATAATATGATGATAATCAACTTCTTGCATAACCAACTTGTGAGTGGAATACCTCAGCAAAATATCTGGAGACTTTTGATCACCAACTACTCTGAGAAAAGTGCCATTTAGTGAGTCAAACCAATCTGCTAATTCTAACGCTGCTTCCATTGCCCCACGGGGCATGTAAGGTGTCTCTTTCTCAAATATTAACCTGTACAATGGAACAAGGAAGTGCTCAATCAACATTTCAATTACTCCATTGTAACGACACTCTGAAAGCATCTTGGAGTAAATGTCCATGACATGTTCTCTTGGTGACTAGGTCCAACTCCTGCTAGGAAATTTTTTGTGAGAATAGATTGCATCTAGTAAGTAAGAAGGCATGTCGAACTTAGATTGCTTACCCTTGGGTGGGTTTTTAGCATTATTTACATGGGTCCTCAATTTTTAAGCCAACACATCTAACTGGACGAATGTTTTTCCTTCATTCACAACCTCTTTAAGAAAGAATTCTTAGCCTTCTAGAAAGGTCTCAATACTGATTTTGCCATAGATCTGACAACATGAGACTATGAGGAATTGATAAGTGTTGTTGGGTTTTTGGCATAATTTAGAAGGCTCTTTCACGCAACTTTTGGTGATATCCTTTGTACTGAGGTAGTTGGTGATCGCGTAGAAGTGGGAATCCATGTAATATTTTGGCAATAGAAAATGATACATACTCTGAAAATAATGTGCCATAAAAGATGCAAGCCTTCATCCTCTTGCACTGTTGAGAGTCATAGTCTTTTTATATGTATGGGATAGTATCGAACTAACAATATTTGCACATGGAAAAATCGAATACCTACATACAATCTTGTGTAATCCTAACCTTTGGACATTGATGTAAACTTGCAAATCTTCAATATCTCATTTGAAACTTATTGTTGAGAATATCTCATTAACCTTTCTACCATGTAATGTCTGGCTCTTTATCTATAAATATCTTAGTGTAGGAGAAAACTGGAAAATTCACTGGAGCACCCTCAATGACCTCTCTGGTGTTGCTCTCTATAGTGTCTAAGACATATCTCTTGGGAGCCATAGTGACAGTAACTAACCATGAGAAGTACTAAAAAACGATAGTACCTCTAGGAAAAAAATGCACTCATGGCAAACATAAACTAGCTCAAGAAAAATAAATCACAAAGAAGGATCAAGGCACCAACCATAAGATTGAGAAGGAAAATTGTGCAATTCATGGATTGGGGGAAGAGACTGCCCTCATGAACTATGCATTGTGCAGTCTCAACAGTCAAGGGAGAGGGCTGAGGCTTGAAGCAACACAATGCGTAGTCTCAACCTAGGTAGATTATGGGTGAGACTGCACATTTCATAGTCTTTGTGGCCAAGGATGAGGCCTAAGACATGGAACTCCACAATGCATAGTTTGGCAACCTAGATATTATGCACTGTGTAGCCTTGGAGGCCAAGCACAAGGTTGCATAGTTCATCATGGAAATTTCTGACCATGTAAAGGGAGAATTTTCCTAGGAAGGGGATGGGAAAGTGGAAGATCTGAGTTATGGTGCAAGTAACAATGTAGATTCAACTAAGGGAAAGATAGATCAATGAAAATTAACTGCAGAAGATTAGGATGCAAAAGGAAAAGCAATATGCGTGAGGAGTTACTAAAACAAGGACCACTAATGGGTAAAAACAACAAGTTGATGTGACACTTGTAAAAAGTTAATGAAGGACCATACCAACACTTATACATGATAATATAAGATAAAACACTAGCACTTGTGAACAAAAACAAGTAAAATAACACTCAAAAAAGTGAAACGACAAAAAAAGACATAAAAAGTGACAAAAAGATATACATGGAAAACTTACCCAAAAAAGCAACATAAACTAAACTGAAAGTTTCTTGATCTTCTCGGGAAAGTGAGATCTACAAGGTTGATTGTGAAAATGAGATCTATGGGAATCTATTATATAGATCTAGGCGGGTTAGGATTTTTGACGCACAATCGTAAAATTAAGGAAAAAGTGGCACTTGTGTGAAAGTCATAATTAGTAGATTAGTAGACTGAACTAGACATCAATTGTGAAACTTGTATTTTTTAGGGATGCCCACTATATTTCTTCGAGAAACTAATTTTTCGCACTTGAAAAGGATACTATGCAACTCTCATACTCAAGGGCTTGGGAAATTCCTTGCTCATTGAATTGCACAGTTTCTGAGGGGAATGATAGCTTTGTGTAATTTTTGAACTCAAGGTTGTCCTTCCCCTCAAGATTGTGCAATTACTAAGCTCAAGGTTGCCTTGCCTCTTAGGATTGTGCAATTTCTGAGCTCAAGGTTGGCCTGCCTCCCTATATTTTGCAATTCAAGTCCTCGAGACTAGCTTGCCTTCAATGATTGCACAATTTCTGAAGGGAAGACTGACAAAGATGCAAATTCAAGGCAAGAGATAGCTTGCATTTGAAAATGTTCTGGTTGGGTTCAAAATAAGACATCACAAGCACTGCATGAAAGATAAGTGTTTAATATAGCATGAATAATTTAAACAATGTAAACTTTGAAATGGGAACTGGTACTGTTACCTGTTTCGTAGAGATAGCATAAGAGTGACCCGATTTTGAAAGGGGGGATGCAGAACACACATATTTTTTTTAGAGCATAGTGTTTGGCACTTTATGTATATTAAGTTTTAGAATGTTAGTAATTTGTATGCTGATTTAAAAAAGTGGTGATTCTGCATCAGGCCCTTTTTTTAAAAGACCTATTCTTTCACTTTAAATTTTCTAATGTATGAATGTAAATAATTATTTTCTAAATTTAACAAATTTTGACACTTTAAATTTTTTATGTCAAATTTTTTGTTAACAAGAAAAAAGAAAAAGAAAAGAAAATATTAAAAATATATATAAAAAAAAAGACAAAAAGAAACATAAAATGTAAATATATGTGTGTGTGTGTGTGTAAACCATAAAAAAGTTGGAAAAAAAAAACTAAAATAAGTAACTAAAAAATAGAAATTTTTTAAAAAGCATTAACAAAAAACTACAAAAAAAATTAAAAATAGAAAAAAACTAGATTAAAAAAAAAAAAAAACCTTAAAACACAAAATATATTCAAAACAAAAAAATAACAAAAAAAAAATTAAATATATATATATATATATATATATATATATATATAATATATATAATATATATAATAATATATATATATATATTTGAAAAAAATAAATTAACCTAAAAACATTTTAAATTTAATATCTAATATATAATATATATATAATATATATATATATATATATATTATATGATTTAAAAAAAACATTTAAAAAAAAAAAACAAAAAAAAACATATATTTTCAATTTTTAAAAACATAAACATTTAAAACTTTAAAAAACATATATCTGCGATTAAAAGTTTAAAAAATATATATGTAGGTAGCTCCGCCACCTAGGGCCACGCCCCCACCAACGGCTAAGCAGTGGCTATCTGATTCTGAGAATTGGATAGCCACCCTGATGGGCAGTCAAGCGGTAGCTATCCGGTTCTCGAAATCGGATAACCACTGCTTGACTACCTGTGGGGGTGGCTATCCAATTCTAGAAATCAGATAGTCACTGCCCAGCCACCCCCATGGGCGGCCGAACGGTGGCCATCTGATTCTGAGAATCAGATAGCCACCGACCGGCCACACCCACAAGTGGCTGGGCGGTGGCTATCTGATTTCGAGAATCGAATAGCCACCCCCATGGGCAACTGGACGATGGCTATTTAATTCTGAGAATTGGATAGCCACCCCCACAGGCATCCGAGCGATGGCTATTCTATTCCAAGAATTGGATAGCCACCCCCATGGGAGGTCGGGCGATGGCTATTCAATTATGGGAATCAGATAACTACCCCTACCAGCAGTCAAGCAGTGGCTATTTGATTCTCAGAATCGGATAACCACCCCTTGACCACCCTTGAGGTGGATATCCGATTCTCAAAATCAGATAGCCATAGCTCAGCCACCCCCACAGGCAACCGAGCGGTGGCTATCCAATTTTGAGAATTGGATAACCACCACTCGGCCATCCCCATAGGCGGCTGACCCAAATGCTTGTGGGGGTAGTCGGGAAGTGGCTATTCGATTCTCAAAATCAAATAGCCACCGCCCGACCGCTCGTGGGGGTAGTGGCCGATAAAATTTTTTTTAAATAAAAAATAAATTTTGTTAAATATGTTTATGTATTTAAAAATATATATATATATAATTTGAAATGTTTTATTTAAATTTTATATATAAATTGTTGAAGCAAGAGACGTTCCTTCTAAATCATTAAGCCAGAAATATTTTACATAGTTTACACCGTCCACCAGGCATTGTGGACTCAGAACTTGGGTGCTAACTGTCTAAGGCATAATCCCCCAACCCAATACATATAACTGCCAAAACCTTTGAAATACGAACCATCTTTGTGTTAAAAGAATGGTAATACGTATGGCAATCCATGTGATTGTCTGCGCCATGGCTTTTTAAACCTACCTTTTTCATTGTGACTTTCCAATCCCCTTTCTTAATCCGACAGCTGAGGAGAATTTTTCTCTAAGTAGGCGAACAAAACTTAACCCCCGGGCCTCACAAAGTTGCACGATCAATCCTGATTGTTGATCTATACCTCAACATCCAACGACTGATCGATCTATTGCGCTGCTCTAGGGTACCCATCTTTAGCGTACGATACGGGTGGTTTACAATCCTGTCCCAAAATGCGCAAACCACTTCCTACTTGAGAGTGGTGCGATCAAAGCCATACCACTCGAAAAGCGGTTTTTTCCTTCAGAAAGGAAAATAAGGTCTAGAACGGTTGCTGGCAAAGACCTGATCCTCTTCCTTCATCTTCTTTCCTGTATTTTTGTACCTGAAACCAAAATTAATGTTGGTTCTTTCCCTTATGTCGATACCCACCAAACTGAGAAACATGTCCCCCCCCAACACTAGATATTTCTGACATTGAATTACCCGTGCTATTGAGGCAGACCGAGTCCTGCCTCTCACCAAAGACCTGTCTAACCAAAATTAGTCACATATATAATGACCAGATCATAGAGACCTTGCTTCTATGGCTTTGTTTCGATACAATTCTCTGTCCTCTTCTACTTGGTTCTGACAGAGACTTTTAAGAGCACCCTGAGGCACAACTTGCCATCCCATTGAAACTATGTGTTCATTATAGCTCACCCCTTGGTTTGCCAGTATATCCGCCAATTTGTTGGCCTTTCTGCAGACATGGTTGAATCTTACCACATGTGGTCCCTGAAGGTGACCTTGAATTCTTTGTAATACCTAAATTAATCTCTAGTGGTTGGAGACTTTCGTCGACTCTGTTCCAAAACTGATTCTTTTGGCTGAGTGAATGAATAACTCAGAGTCAGCTTCTATAATCACATTTAGGCAGTTGCCCTAATTTAGAAATTCTAAACATTGCTCCAGAGCTATTAATTCCGCCATATTGTTGGTGGCTTTTCCTAAATGACAATGCAAAAGGAAGAGAACGTTCCCATGTTCATCTTGCATAACCCCTCCAAAACCCACAGTGCCATAGTTGCCTTTTGAAGCGCCATCTATGTTGTACTTTAAAAAACCTTTTGGGGGAGGATGCCAGAAATCCTTTTTAGTTTCCTTTAGGATAACTTTCCTGCCCAGACCTTGAGGAGTGAGCCCCTGCAAACCCAGCTACTAGAGAATTCTCTTTTCAGCCTCTGAGGGAGGATTGTTGGGGAGATTTCTCACTGTGGTGCCAACTGTTCCTTTAAGTTGTGTTAGGATATGCTCAAACAGGCAAAGAGAAGGATTCTTCTCATTTTTGAAAGTTCTCTTGTTTCTTTATTTCTAGACATTCCATATGATGAAGCTTGGCATGAGAGCCCAAGCATAGTTAATAACTTCATTATGTGAAAAAAAAATTCCTCCAGCTACTCAGGGTGTTAATAATACTCTCTTTGTCCCTGTCTGTCTTCTGGAAGATGGAGGCAAAAGTATCCCATAACCTAGATGTGAAAGTGCAACTATTGAGAATATGATCCATTTTCTCTTCTTGGGTTTCATAGAGCTCGCATCTAGGAGGCCCTAGGATACCCCTTTTCTTGATATTGTCCCAAGTCAAGATTTTCTTGTGATGCACCAGCTACATGAAGAGTTTAATCTTCATCCATTGCTGGCGTCTCCCTAGGTTCTACCAGATTCTGACCAGAGCTTGGGACTCCAGCTCAAGGAGAATGCTTTTAACCTCTTTAAGATTAAAGATGCCTTCTTTATTATTGCCCCATCTTAGCTGGTACTGTCCCCCAGTTACTAAAATCTTTCTTTGTTCCAATATTCTCATGAGTGCTTCTACATTTGTTATTAGGGGTCGATCATCCCTGTAGTCTATGTTTTTCCAAGTTCTCCATTTGCCTGAAGTGTTGGTGTGATCCCAGAAATATTTTACTTTTATTAAACCTTGGTTATTTGTTTCATGCTTAAGGCCCAAAGAGTCCTCTTTTACCAATGTTGGTTCTTGTTTCCATTTATCCTCCCAGAATAGTGGAAGATCTCCCTCTCTGATTTCCCAAAAACCGTTTCTTTTTACTAAGCCTCTATTCTCCTAGGCCTTGTTCCAGATGGATGAGCCCCTTATATTTCCAGACATCCTTATGAGATCAGTATGATGCCAAAAGCTGACATATTTTTCTTTCCAAATACTTGCCCATTAAGACTTGGGATCTTTAAACCAATGCCACCAGAGTTTGGCCCATAGAATGTTGTTGAGAATTTCCTGATCATCCAATCCTAGGTCCCCTAGGTTCTTGGGTTCACAGATGTTTTCACAAGAGACTAAGGCCCATTTCTTTCTGGTCTCCTCCTTACCCCAAGAAAGTCTCTTTGAATGTTTCTGAGTTGCTACAAAACTCCTTTTAGTGCTGGGAGAGCTGAAAGCATTAAAACCGGGATAGATTGGAGCACCAATTTTGTTAGCACTAATCTTCTAGCCAGATTAAAGATCTGATGTTCCATTTCCTGACTTTATCCTGAATCTTATTAATCAATGGTTCTCAAATACTCTTATGCAAAGGTTTTGTAGTTAGAGGAACTCCTAAATACTTAGAAGGGAGGGAATCCCTTTGAAAGCAAATAATTTTGGAGATATTTATGTGAATAGTGATATTGGTACTAAACTTTTTTTTTTTTTGATTTGGATAGATTGACTTCCATACCTGTTGCCATGGCAAAGTCATTCAACATTTTTTTGAATGCTAAAGCTTCCTTGACTGTTGTGATACCCTGTAACAAGGTGTCATCGACAAATTGTTGGTGAGTCAAAACCTGTACATTCTCCATTACTTGAAGGCCTTGGATTTTACCCATTACTCTAACCCGCTTGATAGAACGATTGAGTCCTTCCATCATCAGGATAAAGAGAAAGGGTGAGAGTGGATCTCCCTGTTTGAGGTCTCTTGAAGGAAGAAAAATCTCTGAGGGAGAGCCATTCACCAGAATTGAAAAGCTAGAAGAAGTCACGAGGGCCATGACCTATCTGACCCAGTTATGATCAAAACCGAACACAATAAGCACTTTCCTGATGTAGGTCTAGTTTACTTTATCATATACTTTGGCTATATCTAGTTGCATGATCGTTCCAACTTTCCTTTTTCTAGTAAACGAGTGAACCACCTCATGAGCTTGAATGATGTTGTCTAGAATCTGTTTGCCTTCTACATAACCAAATTGTTCCCCCGATACTAGAGAAGGAAGAAAAGGTTTGAGTTTGTTGGCCACTACCTTGGATATTATCTTGTGGACCACATTACATAAAACAATGGGTTTGAACTTTTCTGGTGTTTGGGCATTGCCCTATTTAGGAATCAGGGAGATGAAGGAGGTGTTGAGCACCTTCAAAATAGTCTTGTTCAACTTGGAATCCTCAACAACTTCCAATATGTCCTATTTAACAATATTCCAGCAGGCTTTAAAGAAATCCACATTGAAGCCATCCGGGCCTGGTGCTTTGCCATTCTGCATTTCTTTGAGGACCTCACTGACCTCCTTTTCAGTCACTAGTCTGTTAAACTTGAAATTGTCCTCTCTAGACACCAACTTAGGAATATGTCTGGTCAGGTCCCTAATGAAACGATCTTTTTCTAGGTTGTTCTCCTGAGTTATGCCACGAAAGTGATAAACCAAAACAGCTTCTATGCCCTCATGGGATTGATGAATCTGCCCCTCCTCATTCTTAATCGAAGAGATCTTGTTATGAGCTCTGTTGGCCATGGTGGATCTATGAAAAAATCTGGTATTGTGTTCTCCGTCTTTTATCCATTGAACTCTGGACTTTTGTCTCCAGTATATTTCCTCTTGTTTACACAAGTTATCCTAGTCTTGATGATGTTTCTCGACTTTCTCATTCTTTTCTTTATCAAAGCCTTCTTTGATCATGACTTGGTTGAGTTCCTGCATTTTGTTTTTAAGAAATTTCTTTTCAAAAAAAATGTTGCGAAATCCTTCTTGTTCCAATCTTTAAGTCTCATATTGATGTGCTTTAATCTTTTATGTAGAAGGAACATTCTTGTTCCCTAAATATACAAATCTTCTACCCACCATTTTTCAATATTGCTCATAAATTTTGGGTGAGAAATCCATATATTCTTAAATCTAGAGGGTCTATTTTGAGGTGTCCCTATGCCCTGAATCTCCATTTGCACCGGCCAGTGATCTGAGCCTCGAAAGGGGAGAACCCTCGCTATTATCTCCTTATCTATTAGCATAAGGTCCTTAGAGATTATGAATCTATCTAACTTAGAGGCTACCTGAGACTCTCCTCCTCTTTTATTATTCCATATAAAGCAGCCATTATTTGTCTCCAAGTCAACTAGCTTCATGTTATCAGTAAAGGTATGAAAGGCCAAAGAGTGTTTGTTTAGAGTTCTTGTTTCCCCCTTCTTCTCCGAAAGTGATTTGATCATATTGAAGTCCCCTCCCACAATCCATGGTATCTTTGCATGTCTATCCCTGAGATCCACAAGGGATTCTATAAATCAGAGTTTTTCATCTATCCTTTGAGGGCCATAAACATTTGTGACTACATAGGTTTCCCTATCTCAAATAGGCTGAATGATTACTGATAAATAATTTCTAGATGCCTCAACATCTATTATGCTTATTCTTTGCGGATTCTAGAGAGTGAGAATATCACAAGCTAAATTTTCTGCTTTAACTTCTAAAACCTCAAATCCACTAAGCCATTTACCATGTATTTGTTTTAACTTTTCAATGGAACATTTCATCTCTTGGACAAAAATTATATCCAGAGCTTCATGTTTCAGTCTATTACTAAGCATTCTCTATTTTCTTTTACTTCCTAGACCTCTAATATTCCAAGATGTAAACTTCATATTTAAAGATTAGTAAAGGAGTAGCTAGCTAGATCTTTCATCTTACTTGAGTCTATCATGAGCTTTCCACATTCCATCAATAGCTCATTCTGCTTTTTCTTGCCTCTTTTCTTTCTTGGGTTTCTAAGTGCTAAACCCAGAGTTGTTTTTATTGGTTTCACCCCTTCATTGCTCTGCCTTCCTGTGTTTTTTCCCCTCTAAACCCTTGGCTTGAGTTCTCCATAAATACAACTGTTGTATTCTATTGAACTCTTCTTGCGATAACGATTCTACCCCCCCATTGTTCCCTGAAGTAATAACCCCTCCAAATCTAGGTGTTCTTTGTCCAGAATCTCTTGGAGCTCATTGTCCTCTAGTTTTATCTCACTTTGGGTCATTTCCTGATCCATCTCCAGTTCTGTATCACTCATCATGATCTCTTTCTATTTATCATTCTCCTATGTTTGTTCCCTATTTTTTCCTTTCTCCTTCTCTCCCTGACTTCCTTCCCTTGCTTGATCTTCTATTGTTAATCCTTCCTCCACATCTAGAACTTGAAACTAGTTCTGACTAACCTGTTGTTCCTCCTTTTGTTGTTGCTTTAGCCCTTTTCTCCTGCCTTTTCCTTTGTGTACCACTTTATGAAAGCTATCAGTGTATTTCATTGTATTAGTTTTGGTGTTATTGTCTACTTTGCTGAGAGGACAGTGCTTGAGTAGGTGCCCATGTTCATGGAATCTACGACACCTGAATGGAATGTGCTCATTGTCTATTGTTTGCACCCATTCTTCATAAAAAACTTCCAGGATAAATCCATCTCCACACAAATCCTTGCAAAGGAGGTGTATTTTCCCCTTCTAGTAGCTTCAGAAGCTTTAAAAACCGACCTAATTTGTTGCCTATGGTAGCTAACAATTCAGTTTGCCAGTAATCAAGAGGTAGAGAATAAAGTCTCACCCAGATTAGGACTGAAGTAAAAATTTCACGAAACAGCACAAAATTCATCTTCCATGGCCTCATATAAAGTCCTAAGGCTGTGTAGAAGTATGGCCATCCTTCAAACACTTTGTCTTTATCTTCAATGTTTGTGAACACCACCATGAAGAAACCCTTTGACCCAGGATGTAGTTCAATATTCCCTTTAGGTTTCCAAAGGTATTTGATCCATGTTTGGAAGGCTTTTTCACTGGGCCATAAACTCATGAATTTACAGATGATTGCATAAGTGCACATGTGGTCCCTATGCACCTGCAGCGCTGGGTCATTTAAAACCACTCTGGGTGTGATTTCAGCTTTGGGTTTAGAGCATCCCTTTGGTCTTTAGCTCCCTGTTTTTTGTCATCTTCCTCCTTGTCTTTTCTTTTATTGTTCTCCTTCTATTTGGTACCTTTTATTTCTTCCTCTATGTTTCTTCTTCCTTCCTCAACAATAACTCTGCCATTTTCTAGAAGTTGCTTACCCTTACTGGCCACCGCTTCCTTCTAGGAGGGAGCGGAGCTCCCTCCTATGCGATTTTCCATCCTTCCAACCTCCAATCTTTTAACCGCCTTGTAAAATGTATATATTTTAAATATTTTAAATGTTATTTTAAAAAATATCAAAAATATATTTAGCTTTTTTTAATTTCAATGATTTTTTGTTTTATTTTTTTTTTTAAATCTAAATTATAAATCATTGTTAAATCCAAATTTTAAATTTTAAATTTTAAAATTTTTAATATAAAATTTGAAATGTTTTTTTTTTTTTTTAAATAAATATATTGTTTTTTTTTTTAAATGTTTTTTGATTTCATTTTTTAATTGGAAAATAGTATTTTTTTTAAATTTTAATTGTTTTCAGGGTTTTATTTTATTTTTAAATTCATCATATTTTTGTTTTTTAGGATTTTTTGAAAATGTTTTTAATCTTAATTTTGTAGTTTTTAATTTTTTTCTTTTTTTTTGTTATTTTTCTATTTTTTTAATCTAGTTTTTTTTAATTTAATTTAATTTTTTAGTTTTCTTAATGTTTTTTTTTAATTTCCTATTTTTACTTAATTTCATAGTATTTTTTTTTACAATTTTTTTATTGTTTAACACATTAAAAAAAATGTTTTTTTTGAAAATATGTTTCTCTTATTATTTATTTCTTTAAATTTTTTTTATTTTTTATTCTTATATTTTATAGGTTAATTTTTTTAACATTTTTATGATTGATTATTTATTTTATTTATGTTTTGTTTTTAATATATATTTTTATTTACGTTTTGGTATTTTTTTTTTTAATTTCTTTTTGTTGTTTTTTTTTTTTCATTGTTTTATTTTTAATTTTATGTTTTCGTTATTTTTTTGAAATTTTAATGTTTTTCAGAGTCATAACAAAATCTTTTACACCATTATTTCAAATTGTTGAAAATTTACCCAAAAAAATAATAATAATTGTTATTCAGCATCAACACTTTTTGTTTTGAGGGTGTTTTTTGCACAAATTTTGCACATAAAAATTTGGTTTACTGGCATTTTTTTTAAATGTTGAAAATTGACCTTAAAAAAAAATCCATTGTTCCATTATTAGCACTTTTCATTTCAGGCTATTTTTTGCATAATTTTTGCACCAAAATTTCATTCTCACTCCCATTTTTAAAACATGTTCAAAATTGACCCTAAAAAAAAAACCATCATACTTGTATACACACTTTTCATTTTTAGCACTGTTTTTCATGTTTTTTTAGGGGTTTTTGGGGCAGAGTTCTTGTTTTGAGTTTATAGTTCCCGTTTCAAAGTTTACATTGTTTTTACGACAATGAATGATAATCTCTTGTCGACTAAAGGGAGGCCTCAAAATCTAAGCATTGGGCAAAATTTTGGAGAGTGATTGTAACATCTACAACACCACCTCACCTCATTCCAAAACCATGTGGCAATCTAAAGCTCAACCAAATGAGAGAACCCCATCACATTATGGCTATCCATAAATGGAAAGGAGGATAGAGAAAGCTCCAAGCTAAAACTAACAAAACCCTAAACTGGAAAAAGCCATGAAGTGATCCTAAGAAGCCTCTTTATCATTGGGGCCTCTCTTTTTTTCAATTTCCTCTATTTTTCTTTCAATTCCATTCTCACATGCAATCTATGACCATTCACCTTCATTTTATCATATTTTCTTTTATTTCATAAATACCAATTAATGCCTCTTTTCCTTTTCAAATTCGTTGCCAATGTCTTTGCCAATTTCTTTAGCCATATTAAACCAAATGAAGAGCCACTAGGATGGTTTTCTCAACATTCAGCTAGGATGGTTTTGTCAACATTCAACGTAAAATTCGTGCAACATGACCTTGATCTTATTTTTTCCTTTATTAATTTTTTTACATGAAATTTTAATCCAAGACAGTTATATAATCCAAAATAAAACCTTCATGATATTTCATTCTCAAAAGCTAGAGTTTCTACTATTCAAAGAAACTACTACTCTTTAAAGAAACTAAATGAAAGTATATTTAAAGCTGATCAAAACAATTTAGAAATAAAACATTCGTAATCAATTATACTTCTACAGATAAAATTCAAATTGATTTGAATAAAAGAGAACGCATAAACACTATTAAAAATGTTTGTAGCTTATCTAATTGTAATGAGGGGATAACGTATAGTGGATATTTTTAATAGATTACTAGTCTTTCGATGAATTAGCTTGTCAAACTATATTATCCTTCCATTATGCAACCATTGTCCAGCATTAGAAGGAACCGAAAAAGGTTTCCTTTCAATAACGATACACCATAGAATTCCTCTGTAAAAAACCAAAAACCATTAACAAACTAAGCCACAAGATTGTAAATAAAATGTTCCAATTAAAGGATCAAGAACAATGACTAAACTACGCATTCCACACTTTGAAGAGAAATTTATAAATCTATTATGCTTAAGGGGATACTGGTTGAATGAAAACAATACCTATGTTTTCTTTTATCAAAAATATGTGTAGAGTGTTACAAAAGAATTAAGAATAAAATATTATATCAAACAAAGAAACACGTTATCTATATATATATATATATACACACATAAGACCAATATACAAATAAGACCATGCATTGGTAATGTTCAGAGAAGTTCTTTATATGAACATTAGATTATGTTTTAACATATATATGATTATGTTTAATTACATTGAAATGTATTGAAGATGAAATGTATTGATTATGTTTAATGACTTGTAGAGGATGAAAATGGATCCAATTTTGAGGCTAACTTAGGTTGTTGATGGATGGAGGGTTCAACACAACTAATATAGATGACTCCAAGAAGGGTTTACATAGTAAATTCGACTCAAAAAATCATAGAGCATTCAATGGGTGCTTTGATCTATTGAACATTGATCCAAGCATGAAACCCATGCCTTAAGAAGTCAAAGTTTTAATAATAAAATTTTATTTTGACAAATATATAACATCATGACTCAAGACCAACACTAGGTGCATTCTTCAACACTCGGGAGGTATTCATAATTACATATGAAGCTACATGGAATATCTCAAAATGAAATGAAATATGAAGAGTTCAAACACACTCATTGTTATTGACTAGATACTTGACGAGGTTAATCTATCAGGATGGAACTAATATGGACTCAACCTTTCAACCACTCTAGGTACCATTGGGCTTACCTGCTAACCATCGAACATGGATCTATGTGTGTATCCATGGTCAAAACTCCATGACCAATTTCACCCTCCCTCTTTGGGATCTAAACATCAACACATAGGTGGGCTAGATGTCCCCCCAAGCATCTTGCCATAAGATGCTTCAAATCTCCTTTAAAACTAAACGAGATATATCCATCTATCGAAGCATGCTTCCAAAGTGTTTAATATTCTAATGGAGATATTTTTATGTACAAACACAACCCTAATCAATAATAAACTTTCAAATATATGTTATAAAATTATATATTACAGAGCAATGGAACACATAATATATTGTAGAAATATAAACACAAAAAATGCATAAAACAAGAGAAACACAGATATATGTCGTTCACCTTGTTTGGGCTATGTCCATGGAGAAATAGCTAGTCCTTCTTTTATTATATTATCCAACAAACTGAAGAGATACAGCCTAGAACAGATATGCTGTAACACCCTCTTCGCTCTCAATCTCCTCTCCCTTCCTCACTCAGAATAAAGATCTAAATAGACACAATACAATTCTCCCATATATAGTGAGAGGTTGCCTTCTAGGGTAAAAAAAAACCCTAAAATAAACATAACTTCCACCATCAGATCATTCGCCTAATGAACGACTCAGATTTATTAGAAATTACTAGACTTTTACAAGGCAATTTTACATCTATTTCTTTTAGCTTCGGGGGCACTGCCCCCAATCCCACGTCGGGGGACTGTTGTCCCCCAGACCACCGCAGGGGGGACAAATCCTCCTTGCACCCCCCCTGCCACGTGGAGGGGTGTATAGTCTTCCTGGCGTATACATCCAAGTGAAACCTTTGAATACAGAAGATAATCAGGCTCCACACCTGATAGTCTCCAACTTGGACACTAATTATAGCAACTCCACCGCTACTTCATTTGCTAGACAATGACTCCACTTTGGACCTGTCTGTTTCTCATCTTCTTCATCATACTTGAAGACCAATTGAAACTGAGTAGATTCTCAGTTTCTCTCTAGTTAAAACTTTTGTTACCATATCTGCATGATTTTGGCTAGTGTGTATCTTTTCTAGCTTCAACTGACCATCTTCTAATGCTAACCGTATGAAATGGTACTTGAGATGTATATGCTTAGTTTTGGAATGAAATACAAAGTTCTTTGTAAGATGTATGGCACTTTGGCTGTCACTGTATAATCTGCCGAACTCTTGCTTCTTACCCAATTCATCCAGAAACCTTTGTAATCAAATCATTTCTTTACTAGCCTTTGTAGTAGCAACATACGCTACATCTGTTGTTGAAAGTGCAACAACACTTTGAATTTTTTAAACCCAGCTGATAGTTGTTCCACCTACAATAAATACATATCCTGTAGTGCTCCTCCTGTTATCTCTGTCACCTACCATATCTGCATCAACATATCCCTGTAGAGCAATGTTTGAACGACCAAAGCATAATGCTTGATTTGTGGTACCTCTCAAATACCTGAGAATCCACTTCACCACCATCCATTTTTCTTTTCGTCGATTGTTCATGTACCTGCTTACAACTCCCACTACATGTCCAATATCAGGCCTTGTGTAGACCATTTCATACATTAGGCTTCCAACTACTGATGCATATGGAACTTTCGACGTATGAGCAATTCCTTCCTGAGTCTTGGGACACGCCTCCCTACTTAATTTGAAATGGCTAGCCAAAGGTATACTAACTGGTTTTCCATTTTGCATATTAAACCTTTTCAACACTTTTTCTATGTACTCACTTTGAGACAATGTTAATTTGTGATTATTCTTGTCTCTAGTTATTCTCATACCAAGGAATTTATTTACAGCTCCCAAATACTTCATTGCAAATGAATTTGCCAATTTTCTTTTGAGCACATTTATTTCCTACATGTTAGATCCTGCAACAAGCATGTCATCTGCATACAATAACAATATAATATAGTTTCCACCATTTTGGTTTTTCATATAAACATAATGATCGGAGTGACATCTAGTATAACCTTGTTCAGACATAAACTTGTCAAGTTTTAGATACCCCTACCTTGGAGCCTTTTTTAAGCCATACAAGCTCTTCTTCAACCTGCACACTAGTTTCTCCTTCCATTTTACCTCATATTCTTGTGGCTGATGCATATATATCTCTTCCTCCAAATCCCCATGCAAAAAAGTTGTCTTTACATCTAACTGCTCAAGATGCAAATCTTTAGCTGCTACTAGACTTAGAATAGTTCTAATTGAAGTTATTTTCACAACAGGAGAAAGTATCTCATCAAAGTCTATACCCTTTTTGTGTGCAAAGATTTTCACCACAATTCTAGCTTTATACCTTTTTCTACCTCCATCTTCTTCCTTCAACTTGTAAACCCATTTATTCTGCAATGTTGTTTTACCTGCAGGCAACCTGACTAAGTCCCAAATCTGGTTATGTGCTAAGGAGTCCATCTCTTCTTTCATGGCTTGCTCCCATTTCTTCTCAGTTTCTACCTACACTGCTTCTTCATAACATTCTGGTTCACGTGAATCAGTCAACAATACATAATATAATGAAGGAGAGTATCATTCAGGGGGTCTACTTATTTGGGAGAGTGCCCGCCTGTCGTGCAAGTGATCTAACGACCTGCAGTTCCTGGGCGCGCGGGTGAATGGCCGTGCACACGGGCGAGGCTTGAACGAAGGACAGATGATTGGGGTTCTCAATACCCTTGCTACCAGAGGTCTAAGGATCTCAGATAAAAAGAGCTTTAAGAGAGAAAAATCCCATCTCCTTGACGTCTTTGTTGAGAATGGTTATAGTAGATACATGGGACAGAAGGCTTTCATGAAAGCCGCCAGGAATTCTCTTACTAAAAGGGAACCGAAGGAGCGTATTCCAGGTGTCCATATTCCGTTTGTTTAGGGGACCACTGATAAGATTGCAAGGATTCTCAAGATGCATAGTATCCCTGTAACCTTTAGGCCCCTTAGCATCATTCGTATGTCCCTTAGATCAACAAAGGATCCTATCGAACCTAAAGATATGAAAGGGGTATATATTATCCCTTGTTCCTGTGGGACCCCCTATATTGGTGAGACAGGCCGCTCCATCAATCAAAGGATTAGTGAACACGCAGCTAACCTTAAGCATAAGAGATCAAAGTCTTCAGCTTTAGCTCAACATGTGGAAAAAACCAATCATCATGTTTGTATTGAAGACACCAATGTCATTGCTAGGGTTTCTCAGTTCCATCATCGGAAATTTAGGGAAGCTTTGGAAATTGAAAAGAGGCTGAGCAATCTCAATAGAGAGGATGGTTGGAAAATCAGTAGATGTTGGGTCCCTGCTCTCTCTTCCTATTGCCTCCTTCTTTTCCGCCCCTCCTCTTCCCCCCCTCCCCTTGTTTCTGGTCTCTCTCTTTTTTCTTTTTCTTTTTATTATTATTATTATTAGTATTATTTTTTAACCTAATATTTAGTTATTTATTATTAAATAAATTATAATAGTAATATTATTAATAATAATTCATTTAAACTATTATTATTATTGGCTTATATATATATATATATATATCTATGATATATATATATATATATATATTATATATTCTATAGATTTTAATTATTTAATTTATTATATTTTAATTATATATATAAATTTTTATTATATATATATATATATATATATATATATATATATATTATTATATATTAATTATTTAATTGTTACTTTTTAAAAACTTATTAAATAATATATATATAACTATATATATAAATAATATATATATATATATATTTGGTCCCATATTTCAACTAACTTCATATTAAATTATTTTATTTATTCATCCTTTTTCGAGGTTAGGACCCTATTCCTTTCTAGTCGTTGGCGCAGCTAGCCGTTGGAGGCTCTGCCCATGCTATTTAACATGCAAAGCTCGATCTGATTCTTCAACTTATCATGACGATGAACCACATTAGCTGGTTCGAAACGCGTCGACAAATGATAGATCTTGTGATTTATGCTGAAAAATCTCTCATAAACCAGTATGGATCATAGAAGTCTGAATTCAACAATTGAATCCCTGCACGGAGAAGCCATTACATCCAAGGTTCATCATTTTGAATGGGCACGCTTGCGGGTTTGAAGGTTGAAGTCAGATCTATCTTTTCTGAAAAGATGCAGAGACTCCTCCATCATCCCTATCTTTGCTCGAATTAGGCGTCGCCTTCACACTCCCAGAACCTTCAGGCTTTCCATAAGGCGAGTTTGGCTTTAATAATAGTAGAAATTAGTAGAGTCAAGAGATCATTGAATCTGGTTTCCCGCTCTCTTTTGGATTTGCATCTGGAACTTGCAAACTCACTTTCGACCTCTCTTTGGGCTAGAATAGATGCCTGTTTGGCTCTGAAATCCATTCGGTTGGAGGAATTTCAGACGTAGAATTAGGTTTCTAAGTTTCAGAGGTTAACTAAAAGGTCATCGTTTTCCGACAGGGCCACAAGAGTAGCTTCCCGTAGCCGGATCTCTTCTGATCATATTTCTGCGATCAGGCACTGGCTATCAGATAGGGTTTCTCATAACCCAGCTCCCCTAGTGCCCTCCGTTGGTTCCTTTCCCGAGCATCCCTTAGACACGCTACATCTCTGCGCAGAAGACATTCCCGCTCCACTCATGCCCTGCATTTCTAGATTCTCTCCCGCTATTCATGAACGTGCCAAAGATAGTTCTCTTTCTGGACGTGAGATCAGTTTGGGAGTTTCACATTCGAATTCTTCATTAAGTGTTTCTTTTCCTTTGACAATCAATGCTGATCTTACTGCGGTTACCAGGTTTCCTAATGGCATTGTTGTTCCCGGCATCAAGATGAGTGACAAAGAATGTGCAGAGGGTTGATTTTTCTCTGGGTAGAAGATTAGTTTGGAATTTTCGCATTCCGGTCCTTGATCGAACAGTTCAAGTCCGGTGGCAGTCTCATGGTTTTTGCAAGGGGAATGCTCCTCACCTCTGTTGCCGAGTAGCTACATGGAGATGATTGACGGGTTGGCTAGCTAGAGTTCCTCATCTTTATTGCCGAGTAGCTACGTGGAGACTGTTGACAGGTTGGCTGGCCGGATTTGGATAGACAATGAATGCTCCTTCAAAGGTAACCCGCCATTCATTAATACTCAATGCGTTAATTCAAATCATGGTTTGGTTTTTACTAGAAATACGAATAACAATCATTTCAACATTTTTAAGAAGGTTAATAATAATATCATTATTAATAATGATGTCAATAATTTATTTAATTGTTGTTATAATAGTAATATTATTAATAATAATTCATTTAATAACAATGATAATGGCACTAATTATAATTTATTTAATAATAATAATAATATTTTAGTTAATGATAATAATATACTTAATAATAATAATATTCTTAGTAATAATGATAATATTAAATTATTTAATAAGAGTGATAAAAATGATAATATTATTGTTAATAAAAATGAGACATTACTTAATAATACTAATGATTCTATCACAGTATGTAATAAGATATTGAGTAGTAATAATAATAATTTAAATCACAGTTCAAATAATCTTCCCCCTCTTTCTCATTTTAATAACAAGGTTATTAATATTTTTAGCTTCCCCTTTCCCTCTTCGGTTTTTAAACATTTGAGTAGGGGATTAAATTTTGCCCTAGCTCCTAAGAAAATTCCTATTGATGATATCATTTGTGACATTGAGTTTGGGATCAGAGGTTTACCTGATAAAATGAAGGACACCATTAGGCAGGATTGTGTTGTGGTCTTGAGAAAGGCTAATCCCCCTAAGAGCAACCTGAGCAAAGAAGAATCTGCAACCCTCAGATCCTTAAACCAAAACAAAGATATCATTGTTCCTAAGGCAGCCAAGGGTGGAGTTGCCGTCATTCTTATCAGGGTTTATTACGTAATAAGATGTTCGATCATCTTCATAATAGCAATAGCTATAAAAAGCTTCCCAGAAACCCCTTAAAAAAGGTTGCTAGGAAAGTGGCTCTTGCCATTAAGTCCATTACCTCAGTGAGTTACCTGCACCATAAACTCATTGAGAGCAACCTTATCACTCCCACAATCTATGGTCTCCCCAAAATTCACAAGGAAGGAGCTCCATTAAGGCCCATTGTCAACACTATTGGAGGTCCTATTTACCTTCTTGCTAAGTTCCTTGCATTAAGGCTTAAGCCCTTAGTTAGTCATACGAAGTCCTTTGTAAAAGTCTCTACTTCCTTTATTAATGAACTCAAGGACATTAAGCTTGACCCTAGGGACATTCTTGTTAGTTTCGATGTTGTTTCCCTGTAAACTTGCATCCCTATTAGTGAGGCCTTGGAGGTTATCAATCGCCTTACAGATCCTGACACTCCTCGCTTAGTTGATATTTGCCTCACTTCCACCTTTTCTTGTTTTGAGGGAGAGTTCTTTGAGAAAACCTATGGGGTTGCAATGGGTTCACCCCTATCCCCAGTCGTTGCTAATCTGTTTATGAAAGATTTTGAGTCCAAGGCTCTTAACTCATCCCGTCTTCTGCCCAAGCTTTGGAAAAGGTATGCGGATGATGCCAATGTTATCTGGTCTCATGGCCAAGAGGAATTAGATCTCTTCTTCGATCATCTCAACAGTCAATCCTCGGCCATTAAGTTCACTAAAGAGTAGGAAGTTTATGGATGCCTCCCTTTCCTGGATATTCTTATTTCTAAGAATAGTGATGGCTCCCTATCCCATCAACTTTTTTGAAAGAAAACGCATACGAAGTAGTATCTTCATGCCAGTTCCCACCATTTCCTGGCTCAGAAGAATCTCGGATAAAAAGAGATTTGAGAGAGAAAAATCCCATCTCCTTCACGTCTTTGTTGAGAATGGTTATAGTAGATACATGGGACATAAGGCTTTCATAAAAGCCGTCAGGAATTCTCTTACTAAAAGGGAACCGAAGGAGCATATTCTAGGTGTCCATCTTCCGTTTGTTCAGGGGACCACTAATAAGATTGCAAGAATTCTCAAAATGCACAGTATCCCTGTAACCTTTAGACCCCTTAACACCATTCATATGTCCCTCAGATCAACAAAGGATCCTATCGACACTAAAGATATGAAAGGGGTATATATTATCGCTTGTTCCTATTGGACCCCCTATATTGGAGAAACGGGTCACTCCATCAATCAAAGGATTAGTGAACACGCAACTGACCTTAAGCATAGGAGATCAAAGTCTTCGGCTTTAGCTGAGCATGCAGAAAAAACCAATCATCATGTTTGTATTGAAGAGGCCAATGTCATTGCTAAGGTTTCTTAGTTCCATCATCGGAAATTTAGGGAAGCTTTAGAAATTGGAAAGAGGCAGAGCAATCTCAATAGAGAGGATGGTTGGAAATTTAGTAGATGTTGGGTCCCTACTCTCTCTTCCTAGTTGCCTCCTTGTTTTCCGCCCCTCCTCCTCCCCTCCCCTCGTTTCTGGGGTCTCTCTTTTTGAACCTAATATTTAGTTATTTACTATTAAATAAATTATAATAGTAATATTATTAATTATAATTCACTTAAATTATTATTATATTATTATTTATTTTTATTTTGTTTTTTTTGCTATATATATATATATATATATATTATTTTTTTAATTAATTAATTAATTAATTTTTTATTTTATTGAATAGAGTTATTCATGGTTAGTTTTTATTTATTTATTTTTTAATTGTTAACCCCTTTTAACAACCTATTAAATTATATTATTTATATATTTATTTGGTCCCATATTTCAACTAACTTCATATTAAATTATTTTATTTATTCATCATTTTTCGAGGTTAGGACCCTATTCCTTTCTAGTCGTTGGCCTCGCTAGTCGTTGGAGACTCTGCTCATGCTATTTAACATGCAAGGCTGGATTTGGTTCTTCAACTTGTCCTGATGATGAACCACATTGGCTGTTTCAAACATGTCGACAAATGATAGATCTTGTGATTTATGCTGAAAAATCTCTCATAAACCGATATGGATCACAGAAGCCTCAATTCAACAAATGAGAAGTTAGTCAGTTACAACAACCTCTCATGGAAATGGTCATACGTGATGATTTAGTTAATGCAGTTGAATCCCAAAATGATATCTAATATAATGCACTGCGTAAAACCCCTATACTTAAATTCAAAAAAAGTTCATGAGGCACAATACTTGCTAAGGTTTTGAAAATGGTGTAGCAAGCTAAGTGGGCTTGATTGTGGCGAAAACTCCACAGTTAAGTGCACTTGAGCGAAAGACAATCTGGGATGGGTGACCTCCTGGGAAGTCCTAGTTACCGGGTCTAAGCCTTGGAAGTGATCATTGACGCTATGTGATTCATTTCACTAGATTCAATGCCACTTCTTCACCCGTGTGAGCATGACCCGATGCAATGAGTGCTAAGTGAACTATTCAAATAAATAGAAATCAGTGAGTTACGACTACCTCTCATGAAAATTTCACTAGATTCAATCCCACTTCTTCACCTGTGTGAGCATGACCCGATGCAATGAGTGCTAAGTGAACTATTCAAATAAATAGAAATTAGTGAGTTACGACTATCTCTCATGAAAACGGTCGTACGTGAATGACTTACTTAATGCAGTTGAATCCCAAGATGATATCTAATATAAGGCACCATGTAAACCCCCTATACTTATATTAGTTTGTAGGTTTTTTTTTTTAAGAAATTGTTATTTTTTAAATTGAAAATTTGTGGCAATTTTTGTATGAAAATAAGTAATGGTTTTTTGAGATGTGGTATTACTAAGTCATGATTTTTGTCCATAATATTGAAATAAATCCTATTTATAAATTAAAATCCTTTATGATAAAGTAAAAGTGAATCCTAATGGTTAAAATTTTTATTAAATACTTTAAGATAATAATAATAAAATTATAATTTAGTTAATTATTATGATTTTTTTTAAATTTGTTAATGTGAGATGTATCATGAGGTAAATTTTTTAATTCTTATAGTGGTGTTCATTAACAATTTAAATTATATCATTGTTTTACTCCTTAAATTAAAACAGACACCAACAATTTGTATAGTTGCTATAATTCTTAAATTTAAATAGATATCAACGATTTTAATTTATATTAATATACTACATCTTAAATTTAAATAAGCATACACCAACTCTAATATATACACACCAGCGATTTAATTTATATCATTGCGCTGAAACTTAAATCCAGAGAAATTACTTTTTACACTCGGAAGTGTAAAAAATGAGTTGGTAGTTATTAGTATATCAGATGAGAGCCATATTGATTTATATTAATCATATCAGTGTTTATTTTGGACGCAACGGAAGTCTTCGCTATGACTGAAAATGCCAAGAAAAATCTAGGCGCTCGAGGATTTAATGAATCTTATTGTAGTTTGTATGAAAATTGGTTTCGAACTTGGACCAATGAATGGGGACAGTGTGTAGTTTGTTGTTGCTTGAGACTTGTCATGTCCATGTGTGAGTGTTTTCTTCAATACAGGGATTTATATTGCTGGTTGTTTACTAATGTTACAAATTTGCATATGCTATAGATTTTTTGGTGGAATTTGATAAAAGAATTTTAAAAATCACAATATTAAAGTGATTAGTTTTCTATGGTTGAAATAGATTCAGCACCATCAAGAATTTTTGGGTTCCCAAAATATTGAATTTCAACTAACCCAGATTTTCAAAAAAATCTCCTAGATTTTATCAAAATCTTGCTATAATTTCCATTATTTTCTAGGCTAATTAGTAAAATCTTTAAAGTCCATTCATATATTGTCTGTCTGTCCCCATTTCACGGGTTCCGAATTCCAGAATATATGTCGCGTGTCCGCTTTTATTGGGGCCAGACTTCTAGAATCTGTGGCATGTGTCTGTCATTCTCGGGGCCAGACTTCCAGAATGTGCGTGTCTTACAATCCATTTTGGAGTGGATGGAGGTGTCTATATGACCAAGACTAAATCTTCCCATAAAAAGCGAGCTGAGGGGGCAAGATTTATTTAATATGATTGTATATTGTGTGACTCTTGGTTTTGAACTCTGAAGCGATGAACTGGGTGTGGTGTTGAATGTCGGTGTGGTGGTGCATGCGGGTTTGTGGTTGCACTTCTTGCATGGTCCACGGTGACTCAGATTCAATCGATGCTCAGGTAATGACTGACATGGTGAAGAGTCTGAAGGTTGATCGCTCGTGGATGGGCAACGATCCATCGAGTGGGTGGATGGGCGTTTGTTGCTCAGAAAACAAAGTGACGAGGATCGACATTCAGGGGAAGAATTTGAAAGGGACATTGTCGACAGATTTCAACAATCTAAGCCGTATTATCTCGGTTTACATGCAGATGAATTTGTTGTCTGGGTATTTTCATAGTTTTATTGGATTGTTGAATCTCCAATCGGTGTTTCTTGAGAGAAATGCATTTGATCTTCATACTGTCAGATTTATTCGACACACTTACGAATCTAAAAAGGTTTTGGATCAACGATAATAGACTACTGGCACCGTGATCGATCCCGACAGGGCTTGTGAATGTTGTGGCTCTCATGGCGTTCATTGCGAACAACACGAGTATTTTCGGCGGGCTACCCGCGTTTTTAGGCAATGAGACAATAACATGGCTGCGCACACTATTTCTAGCTTGAAATAGTTAGAATGCGTCCATTTCGACATCGTTTAGTGCCTTATCGAGTTTGCCGGTACTATGGCTGAATAACCTTAACGACAAGGTGCTCGTTAGATCCGTTGTGACGATTGGCACTGTGATTCAGCTCACGTAGGTCTGGTTACATGTCCATAATTTCATCTATCTCTGGTTACGTGTGAATAATTTCATGGGACACACAAACATATGTCATTGGTTTAAACATCCTGGCAGAGGTCAAATGAAGATAAAAAGGGTAGGCAATGCTTAGGGTGACCAATTTCAAAAGTGACACTTTCAATATAATTATCACTAAAATAAATTCATATAAATAATTAGTTTTAAAAACTACATCATAAATATTAATACAAATTAAATTTATAATTATCTTACAATGATACCAATTATTTAAAAGTTTATTGTAATTTAAAATTAATATTTATTAGTGTATTTTAATTATTATAAGTCTTTTATTTTTGGTATATTTTTCAATTGATTTTGCCATATATTTAAGAAGAATTTTTGAAAGCAATAAATTTACATTATTCAATCAACATAATTTACTTCAAATTTTTTCAAATCACTAAATCCATTTTTATATATCTAAAATATATTTATTTTAAACAACAACCAAATTTTAATAAAATAAACAAATTCATCCCACCATTATACAACTCATATTTAATTCCATATGTTCATTACATTCATTCTGAATTAACTTGGTCAATAATATATATATTCATTTTTAATTCATTTGATGAATATTACTCAAAATGGAAAAGAAAAAAAAGACACGAAGAGGTTATTTATTGTTTAGCACCCCTTTCACCATGCTCTTTTAGATTCAATCCTTTAATGTTTTCTTAACTCATTACTTCGCAATTGTCTGAACTTATTATTTCGTGACAACGTTAATTAAACTAGAAATTGCCCGAGATGTGGCAGCAGAAATAATGTAAGGCGTAAATTATAAATTGGAAAAGAATCGTGATAATTTCAGTTGTTGCAAAATAAACGCGGAAGACCTAAATTATAAATTGGAAATGAAACGCGGAAGAAATAAATTATAAATTGGAAATGAATCGTGACATATAAAAATCCATTATGCGGATGTATAGTTTATCATTAAATTCGTCCCCTTTGAGTTGTATTTAATGCAGTCACATAGCACAATTCTCATAATGATGGCGTGGATTCAACGTGAATGGACCTATAGTGACTACATTGTTTGTTACATGTCGGCTGAAATGACCACATAATGTTGTATCAAGGTGTAACGAGAGAGGTGTGTTGTTGGCTGGTTTATGATTGTGGTCCCTACCTCTTTCCCCATAGCAGGAGGAATAATGCCTAATACTTGGCCCAGTAAAAAAGGATCGCTACAACTCGATTTTACGCTGCTTGGCAAACCCGGATCGACGAAGTTCGCACATTCGGTTGCAATGAATTCTACTGAAACTGAAGAAATGACATGCTCCTTTCATATTTCTATGGGATATAATTGAATTGAACATGCGAAGTTCAACTTCTATATGCCATTATCCTATATGAAAGGCCTGTATATATATAATATTCTTCCATTTGCCATTGCCACTGATTTTTTACCTCTACAAATATCTACCTCAACTCACACTTTCCATTGTCTATTGACTTTGAAACGACGCTATATCCCAACCCCACCACCGGGGAGGGCTGCCAAAAGTTACCTTCCACAATGAGGTGATCCTCTTTGTCCTCCTCCTTTTATAAATTAACTGGCAAGCTATGATGGATTAGTTTTTGGTGCACCTACCTACTACACTCCTTTCTCACAAGGCTTAAGCTACTATAATGGGGTTGTTAATTTTTGACATGCCACAAGGAGGTGAGAAACAACAAAGGAAGCGAAGAGCCATACCAACAAGAAATCCCCACGAGGAGGAAACTGCTCGGGCTCTAAACATTAGCTTGCAAAGAGAGAGGAAAGTCGCGCATGCCTGTGTGACTATGGATGGGTAGCAAATCGCGTTATTACTTTCACTTACACAACTTGATCGGGGCCCTACAGGGAGTCTCAACCACAATGGATTGGTTGTTGTTGGAAACTATTCAAGTAAGCGAGCCATACTAACAATAGGATGACACTCTCGCCTCGTCTGAACTTTAATATCTACTAAATCATATTAGCGATACAGAAATTTACCAACAAAAGTGACTAAGTAATGTCAGGCCAGGGTAACTCCAGAATGAGCGGGAGAAAAATTGATGCCTTATTCATTAGCTAACACACATTTATATACACAAGCATGACGGATCAGTTCATCTTCTTGATGACTGTCCAGTTCACCCATTCGTTTCGGATTAGGTGTCAACATTCCCCCCCTTAATCTGAAGGGATGTTGGTGAGTCCAAGCATCGTTCTGAATCTTTCAAGCTTTTCTCTTCCAAGCGCTTTGGTGAAGATGTCTGCAATTTGCTCATTTGTGGAACAATGGCGGAGATGGATTGTTTTGGCCTCAACATGATGTCGGATCAGATGATATTTAGTATTGATATGCTTTGTACGATCATGAAACTTTGGGTTCTTGGCCAACTTTATTGCAGAGGTGTTGTCATTCATGAGTGGAGTTGATTGTATTTGTTTCACCTGCAAATCTTCAAGAATTTTTCTGAGCCACACAATTTCTTTTGTTGCTTCAGCTGCTGCCACGTATTCTGCTTCTGTTGTGGAATCTGCTGGAACTGATTTTTTGCGTGATCTCCAAGAGACAGCTCCTGATCCAAGACTCATAGCATATCCTGAAGTAGATACTCCAGTTTCTTTGTCTCCATCGAAGTCTGAATCAGAGTATCCAATCAAGCTGAAGTCGTCTACCTGTGTATACTTGATTCCAAGGTCTTGAGTTCCCTTCAAGTACCTTAGAACTCTTTTTGCAGCAGACCAATGTCCCTCACAAGGCTTTTGCATAAACCTGGAGAGGATTCCAACAGCAAATGAAATGTCTGGTCTGGTAGTAGTGAGATAGATGAGACTTCCTATAAGCTGTTTGTACTTTGTTGCATCCTCAAATTCCTTTCCTTCAATAGATGTGAGCTTTAAGTTTTGTTCCATTGGAGTAGAAAGAGGATTGCACTCTGTCATGCCAAATCTGTTTAACAAATCTCCAATGTATTTCTTTTGAGAAAGAAATATGGATTTTGGATGTTGGATTACTTCAATGCCAAGATAGTAATGAACATAGCCCAAATTAGTCATTTCAAAGATTTTTCCTAATTCTTTCTTTATGGATGCAATATAACTTTCATTGTTTCCTGTCATTAAAAGATCATCTACATATACCACAAGATATACAACTGTTTTGCCAACTTTCTTGACAAATAAAGTTGCATCATCAAGATCAAAATGATTGAAGTTGAGTTTCAGAAGATGCTCAGTTAGCTTTCCATACCAGGCTCGTGGTGCTTGTTTGAGGCCATACAAGGACTTCACAAGTTTGCATACTTTATGTTCATTTCCTTTCACAGCAAATCCTTCAGGCTGGGACATAAAATCATTTTCTTTTAGATCTCCATTCAAGAAGGCAGATTTTACATCCATTTGATGGACTTTCCTACCGTTCTGAGCTGCCAGTGCAAAGAGTGTCCGGATGGTGGCCCATTTTGCTGTGGGAGCAAAAGTTTCCTCATAATCGACCCCTTCCTTCTGTGCAAAACCTTTTGCCACAAGCCTAGCTTTGTGCTTGTCAAGTGAGCCATCAACTTTGTACTTGTTTTTGTAGACCCACTTGCAGCCAATTGGTTTGGTTCCAAATGGAGGATCAACCAGCTTCCAAGTGTCGTTCTTTATGAGGGCATCATACTCCTTTTGCATTGTTTCTTTACATGCATCATGAGAAGCAGCTTCTTTAAAGGAAGTTGGTTCAAAATCTGTAGACAAGTTCAATTCACAATCATAAAAAACATCCATATCAATAGGTGAAGTTAATATCTACTAGCATAACCATATTAACCAATGTGGTTGATATATACAATCACATTAATAAATGTGGTTAATATAGGCCCATAAAATTTTTTAAATCACAATAATAATTATTAGATATATAGTGTTAATATGGCTCTTAAAAATTATTATTTGTACTTATTAATAACTATGTAAATCATAACAACCAAATAAATTGATATATTTAACAATAAAAAAATTAATATACTATAAGAGTAGTATAGGCATATTATTAATAATATTTATTTATCTATCACCATTATCTTAATGATAATATATATTTATTAACATATTAATATAATTAAATCTGTTTATCATAATAATATATTTATGAACCATTTTCAACATAACAATATTAAATCTAATATTAAATCAATTATTACAATCCCTACTATTAGAAAATCCAACACTATAAAAACCTATAAATTAATATTATAAACCTTAATATTAAAAAACCCAATATTGTATACCCTAATATTATAAACTCAACATTTCATATACTGATACTAAATGCAACCTTATAACCCAAAATAAAAAACTGCAATATCACAAATCCAAGAGACTAATATTATAAAAAAAGGGAAATCAACCCAAGGGTTTAGTATTATGAACCCAAGGGAAAAATATTAAACCCTAGGAGTAAGAATAATAAACCCAAAGGATTAATAAACTTAATGGAAAAGAAATCTTAGGAATTAACGTGATAAAGCCAACTCAAAATAAAAGTAAAGGAAAAATATTAAACCTTAAAATTAATAAAAAGAAACCCAAATGATTAATATTATAAACCCAAGGGAAAATAAACTAAATGGGAAAAAATAAATCCTAAGATAAACCTAAGGGAAAATAAACTAAATGGGAGAAACTAAATCCTAAGATTAAAATGTTACATTATTGATAAGAACAATGTGATACATCATGATATCAAACTTTAATATTAAATTGAATATTATAAATCCTAACACCATCAGATCCAATATTATAAGTCGTAAAATTAATATTATAAACACTTAGATTAGTATCATAAACTCTAATAATAAACCGAAGATATTAATGATATAAACCAAACACTTAGATTAATATTATCAACTCTAATAATAAAGACAATATATTAATGATATAAACCAAACTGATTAATTTTAAAAAACCTTATGAATAATAGACCCAACTCGTCCTTATTATGAGTTGAGGGGATTATAAATATTATAAATCCAAGGGATAAATATTATAAACTCTTAGGATTGATATTAATATCAATATTATAAACCCGAAAATTATAAAACGGAATATTATAGATTGAACTTTTTCAAACCCTTATATTAAATGTGATATTATGAAACCAATATTAAAAATATCAATATTATAAACCCAAAGGATTAATATTATAAACTCGAGCTGAAATAAACACAAGGGATTAGTATAATAAATTGAAGAGAAAATAAAACTAAAGGAAAAATATTAAACCCTAGAATTTATGTTGTAGCCCAAGGGATTATAAACCCTACAATTAATATTCTAAACTCAAAGGATGAAAAAACCTTAAGATTAGTATTACAAACCCTACCACTATATACCTTAAGATTATAAATCAAAAGAAATAATTTTATAAATGCAATAATATCATGTTTGTATTAATCACACAAATATAAGCATAAATATAAATATTTATAATTAGTAATTAAAATTAATATAAAGTATTAATATTAGAAAATAATAATTATAATATTAAAATATTAATAATTAATAATTAGTAATTATAATAATTATTACCCTGGATGCAGGTGATCTTCTGGTACGGGCACCTCACCCTCCACGCGTGCCCAGCGTAAAGCCACCTGATCGGCACCTGGATGGCCACTGCTGCGAGTTTAATAATCCTGTTACCGATGCGGGCGATTCAATGTAGTTTGATGGGAGAAGGAGCGGAGGTCTCTTCAGGAATTAACTTGGATCAGTAGACTGTAGGAGCATTAACGCCCCTCCGCAGCTCGACCTTGCAGCCCTCCAGCATTATAATGGCCCTCTCTCAGCCTCATTGCCGACATTCCCTACAACATTCTCTCAGTCATCTCGATCTCCGGTTTGTTTCGCCAGAGGTCGATCCCACTGCGTCTGTTTCTCCCTTGTCACCCACTGTCATCACGCATAGCGTTCGCAGCAAGGCTTTAGGTGCAGCAATGCCTCGAAGTCGAGGGTGTCGCGCAGAGGAAGCTTCTCAGCTCCTAGAGGGCGCGCCCGTCCTTATCCTTCTCCGCTCACAATACCCATTTCGTCTGCTTCTTTGTCTTCACCTCCCCCCAATCCCGCCAGGCTTGTTCCCAATTCTTCATTCCAGAATTCTCGTTTCACCTTTTCAAGCCGTCTCAACCAACCCATCATCACCTTCACCACCACCATTATGGTATCGGAAGAGGCGGAATTTCCTGTTGAGCCCATCAGCTCCTCCACTACCCCTTCCCCTGAGGAAAGCCTATTTCAAGACGCTGGGGACAACCCGAATTTTACAGCCATGCAAATGTAGGAAGATTCACCCAGGGATGTTGGGGTCAACTGCAATCGCACTCCGATAGCGGAAGAAGACGAGGTTGTGGCTTATGGCCCTGTTCAGTATGACTTTGGCATTCTTCACCTGATCAATCAGTCCGAGGAAGGCGTTGTTGGTGACGACGAGGCTTCTCGGCTAGGAGCTCCGGAAATGAAAGAAGCTAAGGGCTCCAACCCTCAGACCTCGGGCGAGTAAGCTCCTCTTTTTGTTGGGTCGCTGCCACAGCTCTCGTTTTTTGGCACTTCTCTCTTCTTGTATGCTGGCTTTTCTCTCCTTATCTGATATGCTTACTGTACTGCTGGGGTCTTCCTCAACCCATATTAGTTTTTTTGGTGTAACTTACGGTAATCACCCGTTCTAGTGCCTGGCCGAAGAATTTTTGAGGTTGGCTTCCTCTGCTTGGCATCTCTTGCAAGCAAGAAGTTTTTTTGTAATGGTTTCACTCTCTCTGCTGACCTGAGAAAGCTTCTCTCTCACAGGCTTAGTTGTCTTTCTCTGTTCAAAAGTTCTTTTCCTGAGGGCTGGGAAATTGGCCCTCTGAGGCTAAGACCTCACTGTAAATATTTTTAACTCTTTTTTTAATAGAATTAGCACTTATTCAGAATTTTTTTTTTTATAATAATTATTAATTATTATTAGTTACCAAATATTACTAATTAATACTTAATAATTATGGGTAACTATTAATAATGGTAGATATTTCTAAATGATTAAATATTAATTATCAATAAATATAATATTAATAAACATTAATAATTAATAATATTTAATATTAATCTTTAATAATTATTGTTATATTATAAACTAAATTAATTCATACTATAACCTAATGGATTAATGAACCTAACCATTACACTATAAAGCCAAGATATTACAAATTATAAAACCAAGCTATTAATATTAAAAGAGATTAATATTAATATTAAACCTAAGATATAAATATTTTAAACTAAGTGATTAATAAACTAAAGGAATTTATATTATAAACCTAATGGATTATAAACACAAAAGATTTAAATTAAATGCTAGGATGAATACTATAAACCTTCTGAATAATATTATACACTAAGAATATGAACCCTTATATTAATAAACCCAAGGGATTGATATCATAAAATCAAGAGACTAATAAACGGAAGGGATTATAAACCAATAAGATTAATATTAAAAACTCAAGGGAATAACATTACAGCTTAGGATTAATAAGTCCAAGGGATTAATATTATAAACCCAATGGATTATAAACTAAAGGGATTAATATTAAAAATCCCTATTATTATAAACCTTTTATTAAACCCAAGTTTTGTAATGTAACAATGTAAATATTAAACTCTAGGAATATAAAGCCTATGATCAATAAACTCAATGGATTAACACTATAAACACTAGAATTAAACCCTATGAATATAAACTCGATGATTAATATTATAAAACCAAGGAATTTATATCATAAACCTAATGGATTATAAACCAAATGAATCTATTATAAACCCTAGGGTTAATATTATAAACCCTATCAATAATATTATACCCTAGAAATGTGAACCCTTATATTAATAAACCCAAGGGATTGATATTATAAATCCAAAGCACTAATAGAAACAAGGGATTAATACTAAAACTCTAAAACCCCAAAGGATTAATAGTATAAACCCAAGTTATATAAAATCTAAGATAAATATTATAAACCATAAAACAAAGATTGTATACCATGGTATACCATGGTTGACCATGATTTATCATGGTTTAATATTAAAAAACAAAGGGATAATAAACACAATGGAATAATATTAAACCCTAGGAACAGAAACCCTATGATTAATATCATAAACCCGAGGAATTTATATTATAAACCTAATGGATTATAAACCCAAGGAACTAATAAAAACAAGGGATTAATACTAAAAACCTAAAAATACCAAAGGATTAATATTGCAAACCCAAGGTATAGAAACACTAATATAAATATCATAAACACTAAAACAAACATGGTTGACTATGGTTAGCCATGATAGATTTTTTATAGTATGCAATATTATAAACCCAAAATTAAAAACTTTAATATGACAAATCCAACGGACAAATATTGTAAACCCAAGGGGAAATAAATGAAACAATTTAATATTATAAACCCAAGGGAAATTAAACACAAAGTGAGAATATTAAACCCTATGATTAAGAATAATAAACACAAAAGATTAATAAACTGAAGGGAAAATAAATCATAGGAATTAATATTACAAACCCAACTCAAAATAAACCGAACGGATAAACATTAAATGCTAAGATTAATAAAAATAAACCCAAGGGATTAATATTATAAACCCAAGGAAAAAAAAACTAAATCTTGGGATTAAAACATTATTAATAGGAACAATGCGATACATCATGATATTAAACTTTGATATTAAAATGAATACTATAAATCCTAACACCATCAAACACAATATTATAAGCCCTAATATTAATATTATAAACCCTAAAGATTAGTATCATAAACTCTAAAAATAAACCCAAGGTATTAATGATATAAACCAAAGAGTAAGATTGGTAGTATAAACTCTAATAATAAACCCAAATATTAATGATATAAACCGAAGCGATTAACTTTATCAACCCTTAGGAACAATAGGCCCAATGGATTAATATTATAAACCCCCGAGATTATAAATATTATCAATATAGGGGATAAATATTATAAACTCTTAGGATCAACAAACATAAAGGATTAATATTAATTCTATAAACACTAAAATTATAAAACCCAATACTATAAACTGAACATTTCAAACCTTTATATTAAGTGTGGTATTATAAAACCAATATTAAAAATATCAATATTTTTTTTTCTTTGTAATGCTAATTCTATTAATAAAACCAAAAAATATTTACAAAGAGGCCCTACCTCAACCGTTGTCACTGAAGTTCATCAAGAAAGTCTAAACTGCCTGAGATTTGGGGAAACCAATTTGACATGGCAAAAGACCAATCATATAACCCGAGATCATCACCAAAGGAAAATGATACATAAGACCAGAACCCGTATTTAAGGCAGAAAACCAGAGGAAGATTCAGCACAACACCACTTGATGCTACAGCAAAATGACAAACCCACTTATTGTTCATACAAACAGCAAAAACAACACGTGAGTAGACCAATCTCGTCAACAGCAGAAGTCTGAGTTGGAGCTTAGGTGGGCACAGATGTCATGTGGCGTCAATTGTTATCATCCTTGTCAGGTGGCTCCTCAACGATGAGGCAAGCATACTAGTCCCTATCTTCATCCTCCTCTGCCACATCACCCTTCACTACACCACCTGGAGGCTCCCTTGCATGCTGGTGACGCTCGAACTACTAGTAAATTCCATCTTTTTTGAAGCTCTTGTTGATCTACCACCATCATGCTGAATGTCACCAGCTTGAGAAGCTTCACCATGCAGACATCCATGACTAACACCCCTACAATCATCCTTTGGAATTTTCTCAGAACCACAACCCACTCCAAGATTTCTCTCCTCCTGAGAAGGCGCTTCAGAATTTCTCGCCTAAGCACTGTTCTGCTCATTTTCTTCAGAGAATACTATGGTCACATTGGTTTTAATGATGGGCTTGTTCAGGCTACTCTGGAACCTGAACTAAGTCGAGTGAGGGACAAAGCTGGGATGCAGAGGAGAAATTGTAGTGTGGAACTAGATATCACTGTGCTCAGCCATGGGGGCCTGCCCTTTCCCCTGTCCACTGCGCGTATGGGGATAGTATCTGGGCGGAGACAGGGGAGGAAGCGAATTCTTATGGGAATGAGGGGGAGAGGTAGGAATAGAACTCTACGCTGCTTGAGGGTGAGCACTGCCACCACGAGTGCCTCCTCTGTGAGTCTTCATGCAGTGATGGACCATATCAGTGAGGTTGGCATGCAATTCAGCTAGACAAGAGGTTGGGAATGAGAAGAGGTTGTGGAAAGAGGGCTCCTATGTAGGATTTAAAGGGAAATGATTGGAATGGGAGTAATGGTGCCCATTTCCAAGGTCAATGCAGTAAAGAAGCCAACATCAACTTTCGGTGATAGTTCTGCTACAAGAATTTCTAGCTTGAGGCGGACAGATGCAAAGGGAGGGAGGATAAATAGAGGGTTCGAGAGGCTCCATATTGTTTCCAGCTACTTCCGAATCTTGGCCTAAGGGGCCATTTAATGTTGCTCTCAAGCTTTCCTGCACTCGTCTTAGGTGAGCGTTGAACAAAGTGCCACCCACTGTCTGGCAGGTCCGAGTGCCGACGGTCCATTGGGTGGCCATTAATGGTCTTTGATTTCACTTGCATCTAGGTGCGCTTCTTCCTCCTGAGCCATTTCATTCTTCACCAATTCCTTATATTCTAGTATTTGTTGATCAGTGGCTAGTGTAGAGAGTGAACCTGTATGGAGATCTTTTCCACTTTCCACACCTATATTTGCCAATAGGTTAGCTACTTTGTTTCCCTCCTGGCATATGTGATTGAGACTGATCGCTCCATGGGAGGAGAGGTAGATTTCAATAAGTTTTAGTTGACTCACCATTCTCCAGCTATTGCTCACCTTACTTGAGGATGTTCCCTGCAGGATTTTGTTGACCATATTTATGAGAATCTACAAGTCTTCCTCTATAACAAGCAAGATATACTCTATTTTTGGGCTATAATGAGTCCCTACCATAATCCTCCTAATTGTGTCGAGTTGTTGGTCTCCCATCCATTTGAGCCTAAGTAGGTTAGTAGAGGAGTTCCCTTATGATCTGTGAATATTCCTCCAAATCTAGCCTTTCCAGGATTCCCTTTCAAGGCTCCATCAAATTTTAGCTGGAACATGTGACAGGGATGAAGAAGCCACTTATCTGGTGCCTTGCTTCTTGCTTGAGTTTTTCCGTTGATTACCATTTCTTGGTTCCACTAAAAATTCCAATTTGTCCATATTGTTTGTTCGAGAGGGAGAGAAGGAAAGTCTTCCTCAGACCATGTTTGAAGAAGAAAAGTTTCCCTGATATTTTGACATACTGTGTTCCATAGAGATTCCAAGGGCATAGATTGGTCCTTGAAGATTTGCCGATTTCTCTCCTTCTAGATTGTCCGCATGAGAAAACCCGGTATAAGCTTCCATAATGAGTTTAAAAGCTTGCTTTTGAATGGGTTCCTTGCCTAGTTGCGAATAGTGGAAATGATATCTCCTTGTGTCCGTCCAACCTTTTCGCATCTAATGCTAACCTTTTCCCAAAGCTTGTGTGCCAACGGACAAGAGTTCATAAGATGTTGAGTGGTTTCCTCTTCTTGATTATAGTTGGGACAGATTGAGGGGCCGAGGAAGCTTCTCTTCCGGAGATTGTCCCACGTAGGGATTTTGTTGTGACATAAAAGCCAGGGAAAGGTCGAGACTTTCGGCCAAATATTGGGGTCCCAAATTTTATTCCAGAGAGGATCCTTGACAATGTGTTCCTTCATAATGATGTGATAGGCCTCCCTAGTAGTAAAGGTTCCTTTTTCGCATAGCCCCATCTAAGAATATCCTTTTCATATGAGTATTCTATTCTTCTCTTTGCTAATTCAGTACCAAGAATCTATTGAGCTGATTTTGTTCCCTGTCTTATTATGTGGTCCGTGCTGTGCCATTGCTTATGCCCTTGCATTATGGAAGGAAGCCAGAAGTGCTTGAATGTGTCAGATGTTTGCAATTCCTGTTCTAAGATTTGATGAGGTAAGATTAAATCCTTTAGTTTGGGTTAGTGCTGCTAAGAGTTGTCCTAGAACCTTGCTGTATTGTTGTCCTTAACTTCCAAGAAGCTATGCTATTGAATTAAGAGCTTATGTTGCTTTGTCGCATTCCAAATTAGAGAACCTGGGTTGAATTATGAAATTTGGATTAATTCTTCTCTGGGTCCACTGTTGGCATACTTCGTAGTCCATAGGGATGCTCAACAGGTGGATGGCATAGTAAGCCATTTCCACCAAATGCGAGTGCCCATAACCACATTGTTGTGATAAGTATCACACAAACCTGTTCCATCTGCAAGCTTTGCTAGTCATACTATGTCCCATTTGACTAGGGCCCAATTGCATTTTTGTTCTGAGTTTCCCCACAAGAAGGATCTCTGTAGACATTTGATATCTTTGAGAACCCATTTGGGTACTGATAGGATCGAGAATAGATACAATGACATGGATTGCAAAACCGCCTTGATTAAGAGAAGAAGACTGGCCATATTGAGTGCCCTATGAGTCCAGGAGGATAGTCGAGCCTCCAGTTTTTTTAAGAGCATCCTCCAAGAGGAGTGCTTTAGAGCTGAGTCAGTCGTAAGAGCACCAAGATACTTGGAAGGGAGAACAATAATTGAGAATCCAAGAATTCAAGCTATAGAAGCTTGGGTGACAGTAGGGGTATGAAAAAAAAGTATTTGAGATTTGGCCTTGTTTATTTTTGCTCCAGAGGCATCCGAAAAGTCTGTCAATACAGAATTGAATTATCGTGCTTCTTGGACTGAAGGGTGACCGAAAAGCATATTGTCGTCCACAAATCATTGATGGGTGAAGGCGAGAGTTTTAGGAAATGATAGGCCCCTAAGCTTCTGGGATAATAGAGCATCTTTAATACTGTGGCCTAGACCTTCCGCCATTAATACAAAGAGGAAGGGGGAGAGAAGGCCCCCCTTTCTGATACCCCAGGATGGTTGGAAAGGTCAGGAGGGGATGCCATTGATCAGAATTGAGAAGAAAGAGGAAGAGATGAGACTCATGACCTAGCAAATCCAAGTTGGGGAGAAACCAAAGGCAGAAAGGGTCTTTTGAATATACATCCAACTAAAGCTGTCAAAGGCTTTTGAGAGGTCGATTTTAAGTAGCATACCTGATCTCTTGGAGTGCTTGAGGGAATGGATGATTTCATGAGTTAGGATTATGATGTTCATAATCTGTCTGCCTTCTACATATCCTAATTGCTCCAGAGAAATGAGAAGTGGTAGCAGCGGTTTGAGTCTTGAAGCTATGATTTTGGAAATAATCTTGTAGATGACGTTGCATAGGGCAATGGGCCAAAATTTTTCAGGGGTGCTAGATTGAGCTTCCTTTGGGGTAAGGGTTATGAATGTGGCATACATAGTTGGAAGCATCCACCTCAGCGTTCTCGATTCCTCAACAACCTACCGGGCTTCCATTTTAATTAGCTCCCAGAAATTATGGAAAAAATTAGAGGCAAATCCGTCACGACCTGGCACCTTTCCTTCTTTCAGTTGATGAACTGCATTTTCCACTTCCTATAAGTTGACTAGCCTGAGTAAGAGTTGGTTGTGCTCCTTTGTGATGACTTTGGGGATGTTCTTTGTGATTTTTGCTATAGCTTGCATTCTATCAACCTGTGGTTCTTGATGAGCTTTCTTAAAGTAGTTGAGAAGTTCAAGCTTGATTTCTTCATGTTTTTCCACTTTTTCCCCCTACTCATTTTGGATGTGAGTGAAATTGTTATTCATTCGGCGTTGAATAGTGGATTGGTGAAAAAAAATTGTATTTTTTTTCTCCTTCCTTTAGCCACCTGATTCTCGATTTTTGCCTCCAGTGCGTTTCTTCTTGTTTGGCCCTCTTTCAAATCTGAAATTCAAGAGACTTTTCCTATTATGAAAATTCCTCTGATCTGCCCTCTATGATTATCTATTGCTACAGCTATTTCATATCTTGATCTAGAGCAATCTGAGCCTAGAAAATGTCACCAAATGAAGAATGGTTCGATTGTTTTATTTTACTCTTGAGGTATTTAAGTTTCTGCTGAAATTTGAATATTCTTGTACCATTTGCTGGAGAGAAGTTAGTCCATTCTGAATTAACTAGGTTGACGAAATTCAGATGTGTCATCCAAAAAGCCTCGAAGTGAAAAGGCCTGCGGGTAGCATTGCCTGGTTGAGACCATTGAAGAGAAATTGGCCAATGGTCTGAACCTGTAAGTGGTAGAATTGAAGCTGAGAGGTCTCCTCCTAAGTGGATTGTGTTGTCAGAGATAAAGAATCTGTCTAGGAAAGACACAATTTGATGCAAACCAGCTCTTTTGTTATTCCAGGTAAAAAGTCCATTATTGAATGGCATGTCAATAAGCCAATTGCTTTGAATGTAATCTTTTAGATTATTACTTTCCTTGTCCAGTTTGTTCCTTCCTCCTCGCTTTTATTCCATCTTGGTTATCATGTTGAAGTCACCCCCATTGATCCAAAGTGGATGAGACCTATCAGTATTGATTGAGGGAAGGGTATTCTGAAGTTCTACCTAATACATAGCTTCCTAGCGAAAATATACATTCGTTATGTGACCATGTATACTGGTTCCTGTAATGTGGAAAGTAGCTTGAAGGAAATGCTTGTTTGCATGGATGTTGTTGAGCTCAATGGTACGTGCATCCCAGATTATTACTAAGCCTCCTGAGGTGCTAGAGGCATCTACTCCTGCTGCTAGATTACCTGGCCAGACTTTTGGAGTAATTCGGTCTAGAGAGATGGAGTTGCATTTAGTTTCCTGCAAAAAGAGAATTTGGGGCTTCTCTTGCTTTATCATACTCTTAATAAGTCTGCATTTCTCAGGGCCATTGAGCCCCTTGATGTTCCATGAGATTAGCTTCATAATGGAAGGTTGGAAGGAGAGTTGTAATACTTTGTGAGTTTAGAGTACCTTCCTGACTCCACTAGCATTTCCCCAATGTAGATGGTGTTTTGAAGATCCGTTTTCCTTCCTCTCTTTTTGTTATCTTTGATGATGTTTTTCCCATCCCAAAGACCTCCGGTTTGAATACCTAGGGATTTTTGCCTTTGATCCTTGGAGAGAATTACTTCCAGATTCTCCAACTGTCTCTCTGGAATTTTATCATAATTTTTTGTTTTGCATGCCTACTGTAGGCCAAGAATATCCAAATCCCCAACATCTATGCTTTCTGGTTCATCTTCAATATGTTGTGTGTCACTTATACCTTCTTTTGTTTTTGTTTTGCTTATAAGGTCGGGCTGCGTGTTGTCTACCTCCATTCCTTAACAGTATAAGGCTGGGACTATACACGTAGCTACGGAGGAAATATTTGTGGGTAATGGTTCTTTTGGGAATTTTTTGGGATCAAAATGTGTAGGTTGTTTGTTCATCAGGCGATCCTCCTCAGAGGGGACATGGGTCTCAGGGTTGTGGACATCTTGTTAGGCCAGCGCTTCAAAGCTATTGCTCGTAGAGGGTCTTGATGACCTGGCTTGAGGCTTATTATGATTGAAGCAGGTTTCTTATGGTTTTTTCTACGATTGGCAACTTTAGTGAAGCCAGTCAGATCAGGCTCCTCAGAGGGAGTGGTATTTGAGGTTTTCTGATTTATAGGATAGTCTCGAAACAGGTGACCCAGTGCATGGCATCTCTTGCATCTGAACGACACATGTTCATAATCAATTAACTGAACCCATTCAACATTGTCTTGAAAGATACTTACTGCATCCAGAAGTGCCTTGCTAAGGTGCATATGAACGCAAATGCGGGTGTAGGAGGTGTATCTTCAGAGTTTTGTTTCCTCTACTATTTTGACAAATTGATCGAGACCATTTCCTATGGTTTGTAAATACTCTTCATCCCAATATTCCATAGGGAGTAAATGGAGACGGATCCAGACTGGTGCCCAGCTGAGATCTTCTTTGTCTGGGCTAAAGCACTCAACCCATCCCCTCAAATATAGGCCAGCGGCGTTGAAGAAATAGGGACCACCATCTAGTACTCTATTTTGGTCCTCTAAGAAGTAAAGGATGGCCGTGAAGAACCATTTAGGTCCTAGATACAGCGTTATGTGTCTTTCGGCTTCCACTTAGCTGCTATCCAGCCATGCAGCGCTTTCTCTGTTGGCCACTTTCCTATGAATTTGGCTATCAAAGCATGGTATCTCATGTACTGGTTTTGAGCATTTATTTGATGACTTGGGAGCTCTATCTTTGGGCATTCAGCAACAACCAGTCTACACGTGGTTGAGGGGCCCTGGGGATTCTCTCTGTTATTCGTCTTGGCATCTTGTGGATCTAGCTTCTCTCTGTCTCCATTTTGATAAGCTTGGCTAGTTCCTTCCTCACACCGCTAAGGAGAATAATTTGTGTTGGGGAGAGGCACAGTGTCATCCCCTTGGGGAGTGTCCATGATGCTCGTGATGCTCCTTGTCGTATGCGTTCCTTCGTATTATTGGTGGTATGACAATATTGCGGAGGTCTATTTAGGTTTGTCATTGTAGGTTCTGCAGAAACCCTAAGTCGTCATTCCCTCAGATGCAACTCTCCTCACTAGCCCCGTTGTCACTTAAAAATCTCAATATTATAAACCCAAAGGACTAATATTATAAACTCGAGCAAAAATAAACCCAAGGTATTAATATTATAGACCCAAGGAAAAATAAACTAAAGGGAAAAATATTAAACCCTCAAAATATTATGAACCGAGTGGAATATAAACCCAAGGATTGATGTTATAAACCCTACGATTAATCAACCCAACTCGTTATTGATATTATAATTCCAAGACCTTTAAAACCCTAGGGATTAATGAACCCAATTAATTATCAGTATTATAAATTGAATGGATTAATAAAACCAACAAATTAACACTACAAACCCAAGGGATCGGTAAACCCAGTAGAACAATATAATAAACCTAGAGGATTAATATTATAAGTCATAATATTACAAATTATAAATCCAACATATTAATATTAAACTAAAAATACATCGAGAGATTAATATTAATATTAAACCCAAGATATTAATATTCTAAACCAAGGGATTAATAAACCCAAGGAATTTGAATTATAAACCCAATAGATTATGAAGCCAAGGGATTTAATTTAAACCATACGATTAATATTATATACCTTATGAATGATATTATACACTTAGAATATGAACTCTTTTATTAATAAATCCAAGGGATTGATTCATAAAAGAAAGAGACTAATAAACCGATGGGATTATAAACCCATGGGAATGATATTAAACACAAGGGATTAATATTATAAACCCAAGGGATATAAACCCTAAGATAAGTATTATAAACCCTAAAATAAATATTAAACCTTAAGATTAATATTATAAACCTTAGGATCAACATTATAAACCTATCTAATTAATAAACTAAAGGGATTAATATTAAAACCCAATGTAACAACATTAAATCTTAGGATTATAAACACTAAGATTAATAAGATCAATGGGTTAATATTATAAACCCATGGACTTATTAGCTAAAAGGATTAATATTGAACCCTAAGATTAATATTATAAGCCATAGCCTAATATTAAACCCTAGGAATATAGACCCTATGATTAATATTAGAAACCATAGGAACAATATTGTAAACCGAGCGGATTACTAATCCCATTGGATTAATATTAAAATATGGAGGGATTATAAACCAAAGGGAATAACATTAAATCCTAGGATTAATATTAAACCCTAAGAATATAAACCCTAATATTAATATAATGAACCTTATGATTAATATTATAAACCAAGGAGATTAATACTATAAATCCAAGTATAAACCTTATGAATGATATTATACACTTAGAATATGAACCCTTGTATTAATAAATCCAATGGATTGATATCATAAGACAAAAAGATTAATAAACCCACGAGATTATAAACCCATCTAAATTATATTAAACACAAGGGATGTTATAAATCCGAGGGATATAAACCCTAATATAAATATTATAAACCATAAAATAAATATTAAACATTGAGACTAATATTATAAACCTTAGGATCAACATGATAAACCTATCTCATTAATAAACCAAAGGGATTAATATTAAAACCCATGGGAACAACATTAAACCTTAGGATTAATATTAAATCCTAGGAATATAAACCCTAAGGTTAATAAGCCCAAGGGATTATAAGTTAAAAGGATTATTATTTAACCCTAGAATTAATATTATAAACCATAGGCCTAATATTAAGCCCTAGGAATATAGACCCTATCATTAATATTAGAATCCCTAGGAACAATATTATAAACACAAGGGATTACTAAACCCATTGGATTAATATTAAAATACCAAGGAATTATAAACATAAGGGAATAACATTAAAACCTATGATTAATATTAAACCTTAGGAATGTAAAACCTTATATTAATATTCTGAATCTTCGGATTTATATTATAAACCCAGGTGATTAATACTGTAAATCTAATGAATTAATAAACATAAAAGATTAATATTATAAACTCAATGGATTATGAACTGAGGGGAATAATTTGAAACCCAAGGGATTAATATTATAAACCTAAGGGATTAATAAACCCAAACGATTAATATTAAAAATCAAAGGGATTCATAAACCCAAAGGAATGATATTGAACCCTAAGATTAATATTATAAACCCTAATACTACAAATTATATTAGCCAATATTAAAATTTAGTAGTATAAGATGAATATTAAAATGTCCTAATATTGTAAAACTTGTATTAAACCCACATTTTGTAATGTAACAATGTGAACATTAAACTCTAGGAATATAAAAACTCTATGATTAATAAACCCAACAAATAATATTGTAAACACTAGAATTAATATTAAACCCTACAAGTATAAACCCTATGATTAATATTATAAACCCAAGGAATTTATATCATAACCCAAATCGATTATAAAGCAAAGAAATCTATATTAAACCCTATAGTTAATATTATAAACACTATCAATAATATTATCCCATATGAGTATGAACCCTTGATTAATATTTCCAAGGGATCGATATTATAAACCCAAGGCACTAATAAAAACAAGGGATTAACACTAAAAACCAAAAAAACCAAAAGGATTAATATTATAAATCGAGGATATATAAAACTCAAGATACATATTATAAACTGTAAAAAAACATAGTTAACCATGGATGACCATGATTTGTCAAAGTTGATATTGGTCTAATATTAAAAACCCAAATGATTATAAACCCAACGAAATAACATTAAACCCTAGGATGAATATTAAACCATAGGAATATAAATCCAAAAATTAATAAAATCAAGGGATTAATATTGTAAACACTTGGCTTAATACTAAACCCTAAGAACATTAACCCTATGATCAATATCATAAACCCAAGGAATTTATATTATAAACCTAATGGATTATAAACCCAATGGATCTATATTATACCCTATGATTAATATTAGAAACCCTATCAATAATATTATACCCTAGGAATATGAACCCTTAGATTAATAAACCTAAGTGATTGATATGATAAACCAAAGCTAATAATAAAAACACAGAATTAATACTAAAAACCTAAAAAGCCCAAAGGATTAATATTGTAAACCAAAGGTATATAAATCCTAGGATGAATATCATAAACCCTAAAACAGACATGGTTGATCCTGGTTGACCATGATTGATTTTGATATTGAGACAATATTTGTCACAATGTCACATTGGACCAGGGTGGACCATGATTTATTTTCATATTAAGAGAATATTTGTCACAATGTGACGTTGGAGCATGTTTTACCATGGTTCATTTTTATATTGACAATCTTTGTCACATGTGACATTGGACCATGGTTTAAAATGATTGATGATGGATGATTTTGATATTGAGACATTTTTTGTCACAATTTGACATACGACCATGGTTGACCATCGTTGATTTTCATATTGGTCATGTTTTACCATGATTGATTTTCATTTTGAGACAATATTTGTCACAATGTGATATTTGACCATTGTTGACCAAAGCTCACTATGATTAAATATAGTTGACCATGGTTGATTTTCATATTGAGAAAATATTTTTTATAATGTGACATTTGACCATAGTTGATTGTGAATGATAATGGTTGACAATGATTGAACATGGCTTATTTTCTTACGAAGACAACCTTTGTCACAATGTGACATTCGACCATGCTTGACCATGATTTACCATGATTATAAACCCAAGGAATTTATATTAAATCCTAGGATTAATATTATAAACCTTATGAAAAATATTATACCCTTGGAATATGGACCCTAATAAATTAATAAAGCCAAGGGATTAATATCATAGACCCAAGGGACTAATAAACACAAGGGATTAATACTAAAAAATCAAAGGATTATAAACCCAATAAAATAATATTAAATCTAAAGGCTTAATATTATATACCAAAGGTATATAAACCCTAAAATAAACATGGTTGACCATTGTTGACAATGGTTGTTTTTTTACATTGACACAATCTTTGACACAATGTGACATTTGACCATGGTTGGCCATGTTTTATTTTCATATTGAGAAAATCTTTGTCAGAATGTAATGTTGGACCGTGGTTGACCATGATTTATTTTCATATTGAGACAATCTTTGTCACAATTCGACGTTCGACCATGGTCAACCATGGGTGACGATGGTTGTCATATTGTCACGTTGGACCAAGTGACAATCTTTGTTATAATGTGACCATGATTATTGACAATGGTTCACCATGGTTGACCATGATTGATCATAGTTGATTTTCATTTTCACACAATGTTTTTCACAATGCGACGTTGGACCATGGTTGACAATGATTGACCATGGTTGATTTTCATATTGAGACAATATTTGTCACAATAAGATGTTTGAATGTATAGTATAGACCCTAAAATAAAAATGGTTGGCCATCATTGACCATGGCTGATTTTCATATTGACACAATCTTTATCACAATGCACAGCGAACCATGATTGGTTTTCATTTTGAGGAAATATTTGTCATAATGCAACACTAGACCTTGGTTGACTTTCAAATTAAGAATATTTCTCACAATCCAATATTGGACCATGGTTGACCATGGGTATCCATGGTTGTCATAATGTGACATTAGACTCAATGACAGTCTTTGTCACAATCTCACTATGGTTTTTGAGAAAATATTTGTCATAATGCAATGCTGGACCATGGTTATCACCATGGTTTATCGTGGATATCCATGGTTGTCATAATGTGACATTGGACTGAAAGATAATCTTTGTCAAATGTGACTATGAATGTTGACCATAATTGACCATGATAATATTATTTAATATTATTATTAGTGTTAAAATTCATATTTATAAATATTAATAATATTAAAAGTAATATTAATAATAGCATTCGTATTACTTAGTATTAATATTAATATTAAAAAATTATATTAAAATTTTATAAATATTTAATGATATTAATGTTAATGATATTGATAAAAATATTATTTATTAATATTATTAATATTAATAAATTGAAATAACTTAAAACTAAAATAAGTTTTTTTTTTTTTGGGGCAAAGACTAAGCTAATTTATATTAAAAAAGATGTAAAAATATGTACAAGAGGTTTGAACCTCTGAGAGTGCCGCTGATGACTGTGCACCTCTCTTTCAAAAATATAACAAAATTGATTGTTCTGCTAATGAGAGTGCCACTGATGACTGTGCAACTCTCTTTCAAAAATATTACAAAATTGACTGTTCCACTGATGATGAGGAACCTTATACAAATTGTTGCATCAAGTGGAGTGAACATAAGCAAAACATTACATGATAGAAGGTTTTCCTGGATACTAAACATAAGCATGGAGAAGTAGGAAATTTTGAAGACGAGCCACTATTTGCTAGAGTGTACTCCAAACGCCAAACGCCGAGCCAAGAAGACCGAACAGGTAAAGCCGAGACAGCAAAATCATGCAAGATAACAAGGAACCAAAACAGAGCAGGAAGACTAAACATACTAAATAGAGCATACTACTTGATGTTTGGGGATCCTTGCCCGATGTCCTCATCCAGTGGCTCCCAGGTAATCTCCATTCCGGGTGGGATGTCTTCCAGCTTCATGCCCGGCAGCACCTAGGGATATAGTAGGCTGCTAAAGGGGAAGTCCGGCTCCTTGTGCAGGCTTTGTTTCTGGGGAGAGGTTTGCCTTGCATCTGCCCTCTCCTAAGAATTCTTTGCTTGATCTCGAGCCAGGTCCAAACTATTCTTTTCCTGCATGCTAACAATTTCGTGAAGCACCTCGGCCTGCTCCTCTGTGTGAGCGAAAGTGCTCTCCTCCTCAATTTTTCTTTGCGAGGAAGGGCCGTAGGAGCTGTTCTCAATCCACCAGCTCGGTGAGGAGCTATTCAGATTAGAAGGCGACTGTTTCACAGAAGGATCCTTCATACTGTCCTCTTCCTCATCTTCTTCCGAGAAGATGACCGTTACCAGAGTCGAAATGAAGGGCTTGTTTGTGCGATGGTGATAATGAAACCTGGCAGATTGGACTGTATTGCAGATGGATTGTTCCGAGTCTTCGGATCTGTTCGATGGCGGCGAAGCACGGGCGAGAGGTGAAATTCAACGAGGGCTATGATGGCCTCTCCCTCCAACACCACCTCGCTGTTCATGGTGATGCCCACGCCGAGGAGTAGCCCTTAAACCAGGCGCCATGAGAATTTTCTTGACAGCTGCGAGAAAGCTAAAGGACAGTGGAGGCTATGAAGCGATCTGGGGACTGGTTATCACTTGGAGGGAGTCCTAAACAGCCCCAATATTGAAAATTCCGCAGAGCCATTCCTCAACCAGGTACCTGTTAATTCCATAGAGCCTCTCCTCCCCTGAGCGGATCTCCCTTCCAATTTCCGCTGCTACCTTCGGAGGGATCAACACAACAGAAACATATACACGTTTATGCGAAACTACAGAGAAAGGCTTGTGCTTACCATAGCCTCCTTCCTCCTTCTGCCTAGAACCAGACCTTACACTCTCAGCCTGCAACCAGCTCTGAACAAGGGAGAATGTTCCTGCAGCACACTGCTCCATCCTGTTATCTCCACAACTCGTGCCTTGGGGCGGATGATGAGATAAATGACAATGAATGCCTTTCATTGTTGACGGCGTTTAACCTGTTACCTCCGACCTTATCAGCTGCCCGCTGTCCTCTCCGCGTGGCTGGCTATTAACATCCATTTAATGATGTTCGGACACCCGCATCTGGGTGAACTTCTTCCCTTGTCTACATATCTTTGGTGAGGATATCCTGGAATTTGGATATTTCTGTCTCCGAAGCTGTTCCCTGCAACGATCCTTCGAAGAATTCCTTTCCCCTGTCCACTCCTAGATTGGCTAAGAAATCAGCCAATTTGTTCCCTTCTCTCATGATGTGTTTGAAGGATATGGCTTTATTACTTTTGAGCCATTGTTGGAGTAGCTCTAGCCTAGTGGCCAATCTCCAGCTACTACTCACCTTCTGAACATCCTTGCCCTATTGGATTTTCGAGACCATATTTATGATAGTTTGTGAATTCCCTTCCACTATAAGAGGAGAGTATCTCTGAGCTTGCGCAATTATAAGTCCTCTCCATAGTCCTTCCACTTCTGCTGCATTGTTAGTGTTCCAGCCAATTGAGCCATAGAAAATCGTGAGAGGGTTGCCCTGATTATTTCTTATAGCACCACCATAACCCGTATTCCCAGGACTCGATTTCGAAGCTCCATCAAAGTTGAGAAGAAACGAGTTTAAGGGTGGAGGAGACCAACTTGATGGGTAGGCTTGATGAATGGCTGAGTTACCTTGAGTGGAATTAGGACTTTGAATTTTAATTTTCCAGTTGTTCCATATTGCTTGTTCCTGTGGCAAGGAGGGGAAGTCCTCTTGGGTCCAACATTTAGTAGACACGGTTTCTTGGATATTGCTATGGATGATTTTCCATACTTGCTCCATCTGTTGTGCTTGATCCTTAAATATCCACCTATTTCTCTCTTTCCATACATTCCACATCAGAATGCCAGGAGAAATTTGCCATAAAATGTTGAGAATCTCGCTTTGATAGGGCTTTTGGGGCCAATTGCGGAGCGTGTTATTTATGTCCCCCAATACTCTCCCTTCTTTGCGACATTGAAAAGTAACTTTCTCCCAGAGTCGCCTTCCAAAAGGACAAAGTAGCATGTGGTGTCCAGCTGATTCCTCATTCATTTTACAGTTAAGGCAGATTGAAGGGCCTGCAAATTTTCTTTTTCTCAGATTATCCCAAGTGAGGATCCAGTTGTGCGCTAGGAGCCAGAGGAATGTTGAAATTTTTGGCCATATTTGCGGATGCCAGATTTTTTCCCATAATTTGTCCTTGATGAGTCGGTCTTTTAGACTGATTTTGTAAGCCTCCTTAGTTGTAAAGGTGCCCTTCTCTTCGTATCCCCACCGCAGCTTGTCTATACCTGTATCTTTGAGAATTTTCCTTTTTTTCAGTTCTTTGGATAGAGAGATCTGAATTGCCTCCGGGCTGTCTGGTAAAATGTGGCGTATTTCTTTCCATTCTCTGTGATCTGAGTCATTGTTGAGTCTCCAGAATTTACTAACCTTATCCAATTGATTTATTTCTTGATCCGGTATTCCTTGGATGAGGTTTTTTATGCTTGGGAGTTGCTGCCATGAGTCCGTCCAGAATCTTACCGTGCCGCCTTCCTTCACCTCCCAAAAACTGTTATTTTGAATTAGCTTTCTGTGCTTGATGGCTGAGTTCCACATTGCAGACCCCTTGCTTGTTTCCGTCATTCTTATTCTTTCCTCCAAAGGCAAGTTGCTGGCATATTTTGCTGTCCATAATCATGCCCAGGGAGTGTTTGGGTATGATAGCCATTTCCACCAGATTTTTGCTCCCATGATTGTGTTGCTGTGTTCTGGATCTCTGAGAGCAATGCCTCCTGCATTTTTTGGGAGACAAGCCTTCTCCCATTTCACCAGAGCCCATTTTCTACTTTGTCTCGAGCTTCCCCAAAGGAAGTTGCACTGTAATTGTTTGATCACTTTCAGCACCCATTTTGGCACTGCCATTATGGAGAATAAGTAAAGCGGCATGGTTTGAAGAATGGCTTTGATAAGCACAATCTTGCTGAACATATTTAAGGCACGGTGCGTCCATAGGAAAAGTTTTGCCTCCAGCTTTTCTAACAGGCTTGACCAGGAAGAATGCTTGAGGGTAGAGGCAAATAGAGGTGCTCCTAAGTATTTGGATGGCAGGGATTCTACGAAGAAGCCTAGAATGCGGGCAATTGCTCTTTGAGTAATCGGTGGAGTATTGAAGAAACAGATTTGGGATTTCACTTTGTTGATGAGGGCACCAGAGGCTTTGAAAAAATTGTCAAGTATGGAATTTAAAGTTCGAGCTTCTTGAACAGAGGAATGTCAAAATAGCCTATTGTCGTCAACAAATTGCTGGTGAGAAACGGTGGGGGCTTGGTGGATCGTGATGCCTTTGAGGTTTCCAGCTTGGATGGCCGAGTTTATGCTACGACCTAGACCCTCCACCATTATTACAAACATAAATGGTGATAGAGGGTCCCCTTGTCTGATTCCTCTTGAGGGGCGAAAGGTGGATGAGGGAATCCCATTTATGAGGATGGAAAAAAACGTGGAAGAAATGATACTACTTATCCAGTGAATCCAGGAAGCGGCAAAACCAAAAGCTTTCATATTTTTTTGCATGCATTCCTAGCAAATGCTATCAAATGCTTTAGATAAGTCAATTTTAAGTAACATACCTGGTTTTTTCGTCAGCTTGAGGGAATGGATGATTTCATGGGTGAGAATGATCCTGTCCATAATTTGCCTTCCCTCTACATATCCAGATTGTTCCTGAGAGATGATGAAAGGGAGCATGGGTTTCAGCCGAAGAGCCACTACCTTGGAGACGATCTTGTAGATGATGTTGCATAAGGCAATAGGACGGTATTTGTCCGGAGAATTAGAGTCCCCAGATTTCGGGATTAAACCTATGAATGTTGCATTTAGTCCCGGATACATCCATCGCATAGTGCACGATTCTTCTGTTACTTGCCATACTTCCCATTTGATCAGCTCCCAAAAATGCTGAAAGACATTTGAAGTGAAACCGTCTGGACCAGGAGCTTTTCCCGCCTTTAATGAATTTACTGTTGTCTCTACCTCCTGAAGACTGATTGGTTTGAGAAGAAGAGTGTTATGGTCTTCTGTTATTAAGCGAGGTATATTGCATAAGATTCTGTCAATCGCCTCTGTTTTGTTGATGTTGGGCTCTTGGTTCATCGTTCTAAAGTACTGTAGAAATTCCTGTTCTATTCCTTCATGGGTTTCAATTTTGACTCCCTATGCATTATTGATTTGAGAAATTTGATTGCTCATTCGCCTTTGTACTGTAGTTTTATGAAAGAACTTTGTGTTCTTCTCCCCTTCCTTCAGCCATCGGATTCTAGATTTCTGCCTCCAAAGGACTTCCTCCTACAGATCACATTCTAGTAGTTTGTGTTCCGCTTCCTGTTCTTTGTGTGCTAGTTCTTCTGACCGCGCTTCCGACATTATTTTTAGCTGAACCTTTTTTATTTCTTGAATGAGGAGTTCCTTCTCCATGAAGATATTACCGAAAGTGTTTTTGTTCCATCATTTTATCTCCTCCTTGAGCATTTTCAATTTTTTTTGGAATCTTTCCATTTGTGTGGGCTCAGTCGGATTACAGTTTTGCCATGTTGTCTGTATGAACTCTTTAAAGTCTGGATGAGAAATCCAGAAAGCTTAAAATCTGAAGGGTCTCTTTATATTGGTACCAGGCCTATTCCAATGCAATGCAATGGGCTAGTGATCTGATCTGGAGAAAGGAATAATATTGGCTATGAACTCTCCCCCTATATGGACTGCATTATCTGAGATTAGAAACTGATCTAAGCGAGAAGCTATTTGCATTGGAGTGACTCTCTTGTTGGTCCAGGTGTATAGGCCGTTGGAAGTGGGTAGATCAATCAACCAGTTATTGTTGATGAAATCTTTAAGAAGTGAGCCATCTCTGTTTATTCTACAGCGCCCTCCTTGCTTCTCCTCTAGCGACGCTATCATATTAAAATCTCCTCCAGACACCCATAACGGGTATGGCCTGTCTTCATTGAGGTGTGAAAGTGCATCTAATATTTCCATTTTCTGTTGAGTTTCTTGTGGAAAATAAACGTTTGTAACGTGTCCATATATATTCGTGCCCAGAAGATGAAATATGGCTTGAATAAAATTCTTGTTTGCATGGATGTTCAGTAATTGGATTTTACCTGCATCCCATAGGATCGCCAGTCCGCCTGAAGCTCCTTGTGCATCTACCGCTGTGACTTGCCCTCCTGGCCATGCTTTAGCTGCAATTTTTTCCAAGATTGTCGAGTTACATTTAGTCTCCTGTAAGAATAAAATTGTGGGTTTTTCCTCCATGATCAAATTTTTTAGAATTTTTCCTTTCCTTGGGCCATTGAGCCGTCTGAGGTTCCAAGATAGTAGCTTCATTGGGAAGGGTTTCAGTTGGTGTTGTAGTACTTGGTTAGTTTGGCATATCTGCCAGACTCGACCAAGACCTCTCCAATATTGATAGTTCTTTCTAAAGTCGTTTTCCGTCCTCTCTTCTTGCTGTCTTTTGAGATGAATTTTCCATCCCATTGACTTCCTGTTTGGACCCCTAGAGAGTAATTTTTCTAAGCTTTATTCAATACTTCTACTAGGTTGTCTACTTGAGTATCAGTGATTTTATCAAACTTACCTGATTTGCAAGCTTGTTCAAGACCCAGAATGTCAAGTTCCCCAATATCTATTAGTTCGCTGTCCTCATCCATGAAATGCAGTTCTTGAGTGCTTTCTTTTGCCTCCTTCCCCTTTTCCAGGTTGGGTATTGTATTGTCTATTTCCATTGCTGGGTTATTCCAGGTTTCTGAAGCCGTCGTGCTCTTTTCACTCTTCGGAGTCCTTTTCAGTGCTCCTATCTTTGAAGAGGGGTTTGGTGTTTTTCCGAAGTAGACCCTTCCTATAGCTCTGTATTTGCTAAGGCCTCGAAGCTATTGCTTGTGGAAGGCTTGGAATGATCCTCTGGCATAGTCTTAGGGGTTGCGATGGATTTTTTGTTTCCTCTTCTTCTGTTTGTTACTTTGGTAAATCCGTCCTGAGATTGTTGTGCTTGGCTAGTTTGGGTCGTGGGCTTGTTATTCAAAGGAAAATCTCTGAAGAGATGTCCTAAGGCATGACATTTCCTACAGCGAAAGGGGACGTGCTCATAGTCAATGACCTGAATCCGGTCTTGATCTTCATGAAAGAGCCGCACAGTGTCTGGCAAAGGTTGCTTCAGGTCCATGTATATGCAAATCCTAGCATATGAGGCATAAGTGGTATATTTTACAACCTTTGTTTCTTCTGCAACTTTGACAAAGTCTCCTAATACCGAGCCTATGGTTTTTAGTGAATCCTCCTCCCAATATTCCCAGGGTAGAGAGTACAAGTGAATCCATACTGGTGCATATCTGAGATCTTCCTTGTCTGGGTTGAAACGGGCAACCCATTCTCTGAGGAATAGGCCAGCTGAATTGAAAAAACAGGGACCTCCGTCGAACACTCTATTTCTGTCTTCCAGGCAGTTAAAGATGGCTGTAAAAAACCCTTTTGGCCCAAGCAGCAGGGTTATTTCTCCTTTTGGACGCCATTTGATGTTGATCCAGTTTCTCAGGGCTTTTTCTGTTGGCCAAAATCCGATGAATTTGCCTATGAGGGCATGGTCCCTCATATACTGTATTCTTGCATTAATACGGTGGCTAGGTAACTCAACTTCTGGCCTGTGAGAAGCAACAGGCTTGCAAGTAGAAGAAATAATGTTTGGGTTTTCGTGCTGACCTTGATCGTCCCCTTTCTTCTGCTGTCCTTATCTCATACCTGATCTCTTGGAGTGCTTGAGGGAATGGATGATTTCGTGAGTTAGGATTATTATGTTCATAATCTGTCTGCCTTCTACATATCCTAATTGCTCCAGAGAAATGAGAAGTGGTAGCAGCGGTTTGAATCTTGAAGCTATGATTTTGGAAATAATCTTGTAGATGACGTTGCACAGGGCAATGGGCCAAAATTTTTCAGGGGTGCTAGATTGAGCTTCCTTTGGGGTAAGGGTTATGAATGTGGCATACATAGTTGGAAGCATCCACCTCAGCATTCTCGATTCCTCAACAACCTACCAGGCTTCCATTTTAATTAGCTCCCAGAAATTATGGAAAAAATTAGAGGAAAATCCGTCACGACCTAGCACCTTTCCTTCTTTCAGTTGATGAACTGCATTTTCCACTTCCTATAAGTTGACTAGCCTGAGTAAGAGTTGGTTGTGCTCCTTTGTGATGACTTTGGGGATGTTCTTTGTGATTTTTGCTATAGCTTGCATTCTATCAACCTGTGGTTCTTGATGAGCTTTCTTAAAGTAGTTGAGAAGTTCGAGCTTGATTTCTTCATGTTTTTCCACTTTTTCCCCCTACTCATTTTGGATGTGAGTGAAATTGTTATTCATTCGAGGTTGAATAGTGGATCGGTGAAAAAAAATTGTATTTTTTTTCTCCTTCCTTTAGCCACCTGATTCTCGATTTTTGCCTCCAGAGCGTTTCTTCTTGTTTGGCCCTCTTTCAGATCTGAAATTCAAGAGACTTTTCCTATTATGAAAATTCCTCTGATCTACCCTCTATGATTATCTGTTGCTACAGCTATTTCATATCTTGATCTAGAGCAATATAAGCCTAGAAAATGTCACCAAATGAAGAATGGTTCCATTGTTTTATTTTACTCTTGAGGTATTTAAGTTTCTGCTGAAATTTGAATATTCTTGTACCATTTGGTGGAGAGAAGTTAGTCCATTCTGAATTAACCAGGTTGACGAAATTTAGATGTGTCATCCAAAAAGCCTCGAAGCGAAAAGGCCTGCAGGTAGCATTGCCTGGTTGAGACCATTGAACAGAAATTGGCCAATGGTCTGAACCTGTAAGTGGTAGAATTGAAGCTGAGAGGTCTCCTCCTAAGTGGATTGCGTTGTCAGAGATTAAGAATCTGTCTAGGAAAGACACAATTTGATGCAAACCAGCTCTTTTGTTATTCCAGGTAAAAAGTCCATTATTGAATGGCATGTCAATAAGCCAATTGCTTTGAATGTAATATTTTAGATTATTACTTTCCTTGTCCATTTTGTTCCTCCCTCCTCGCTTTTATTCCATCTTGGTTATCATGTTGAAGTCACCCCCAGTGATCCAAAGTGGATGAGACCTATCAGTATTGATTGAGGGAAGGGTATTCTGAAGTTCTACCTAATACATAGCCTCCTAGCGAAAATATACATTCGTTATGTGACCATGTATACTGGTTCCTGTAATGTGGAAAGTAGCTTGAAGGAAATGCTTGTTTGCATGCATGTTGTTGAGCTCAACGGTACGTGCATCCCAGATTATTACTAAGCCTCCTGAGGTGCCAGAGGTATCTACTCCTGCTACTAGATTACCTGGCCAGACTTTTGGAGTAATTCGGTCTAGAGAGATGGAGTTGCATTTAGTTTCCTGCAGAAAGAGAATTTGGGGCTTCTCTTGCTTTATCATACTCTTAATAAGTCTGCATTTCCCAGGGCCATTGAGCCCCTTGATGTTCCATGATATTAGTTTCATAATGGAAGGTTGGAAGGAGAGTTGTAATACTTTGTGAGTTTAGAGTACCTTCCTGACTCCACTAGCATTTCCCCAATGCAGATGGTGTTTTGAAGATCCGTTTTCCTCCCTCTCTTTTTGTTATCTTTGAAGATGTTTTTCCCATCCCAAAGACCTTCGATTTGAATACCTAGGGATTTTTGCCTTTGATCCTTGGAGAGAATTACTTCCAGATTCTCCAACTGTCTCTCTGGAATTTTATCATAATTTTTTGTTTTGCATGCCTGCTGTAGGCCAAGAATATCCAAATCCCCAACATCTATGCTTTCTGGTTCATCTTCAATATGTTGTGTGTCACTTATACCTTCTGTTGTTTTTGTTTCACTTATAAGGTCGGGCTGCGTGTTGTCTACCTCCATTCCTTAACAGTATAAGGCTGGGACTGTACGTGTAGCTACGGAGGAAATATTTGTGGCTAATGGTTCTTTTGGGAATTTTTTGGGATCAAAATGTGTAGGTTGTTTGTTCATCAGGCGATCCTCCTCAGAGGGGACATGGGTCTCAGGGTTGTGGACATCTTGTCAGGCCAGCGCTTCAAAGCTATTGCTCGTAGAGGGTCTTGATGACCTGGCTTGAGGCTTCTTAGGATTGAAGCAGGTTTCTTATGGTTTTTTCTACGATTGGCAACTTTAGTGAAGCCAGTCAGATCAGGCTCCTCAGAGGAGGTGGTATTCGAGGGTTTCTGATTTGTAGGATAGTCTCGAAACAGGTGACCCAGTGCATGGCATGTCTTGCATCTAAACGACACATGTTCATAATCAATTAACTGAACCCATTCAACATTGTCTTGAAAGATACTTACTGCATCCGGAAGTGCCTTGCTAAGGTGCATATGAATGCAAATGCGGGTGTAGGAGGTGTATCTTCAGAGTTTTGTTTCCTCTACTATTTTGACAAATTCACTGAGACCATTTCCTATGGTTTGTAAATACTCTTCATCCCAGTATTCCATAGGGAGTAAATGGAGACGGATCCAGACTGGTGCCCAGCTGAGATCTTCTTTGTCTGGGCTAAAGTACTCAACCCATCCCCTCAAATATAGGCCAGCGGCGTTGAAGAAATAGGGACCACCATCTAGTACTCTATTTTGGTCCTCTAAGAAGTAAAGGATGGCCGTGAAGAACCGTTTAGGTCCTAGATACAGCGTTATGTGTCTTTTAGCTTCCACTTAGCTGCTATCCAGCCATGCAGTGCTTTCTTTGTTGGCCACTTTCCTATGAATTTGGCTATCAAAGCATGGTATCTCATGTACTGGTTTTGAGCATTGATTTGATGACTTGGGAGCTCTATCTTTAGGCGTTCAGCAGCAACCAGTCTACAGGTGGTTGAGGGGCCCTGGGGATTCTCTCTATTATTCGTCTTGGCATCTTGTGGATCTAGCTTCTCTCTGTCTGCATTTTGATAAGCTTGGCTAGTTCCTTCCTCGCGCCTCTAAGGAGAATAATTTGTGTTGGGGAGAGGCACAGTGTCATCCCCTTGGGGGGTGTCCATGATGCTGGCTATGCTCCTTGTCGTATGAATTCCTTCATATTATTGGTGGTATGACAATATTGCAGAGGTCTATTTAGGTTTGTCATTGCAGGTTCTGCAGAAACCCTAAGTCGCCATTCCCTCAGATGTAGCTCTCCTCACTAGCCCCATTGTCACTTAAAAATCTCAATACTATAAACCCAAAGGACTAATATTATAAACTCGAGCAAAAATAAACCCAAGGTATTAATATTATAGACCCAAGGAAAAATAAACTAAAGGGAAAAATATTAAACCCTCAAAATATTATGAACCGAGTGGAATATAAACCCAAGGATTGATGTTATAAACCCTACGATTAATGAACCCAACTCGTTATTGATATTATAATTCCAAGACCTTTAAAACCCTAGGGATTAATGAACCCAATTAATTATCAGTATTATAAATTGAATGGATTAATAAACCCAACAAATTAACACTACAAACCCAAGGGATCGGTAAACCCAATAGAACAATATAATAAACCTAGAGGATTAATATTATAAGTCATAATATTACAAATTATAAATCCAACATATTAATATTAAACTAAAAATACATCGAGAGATTAATATTAATATTAAACCCAAGATATTAATATTCTAAACCAAGGGATTAATAAACCCAAGGAATTTGTATTATAAACCCAATAGATTATGAAGCCAAGCGATTTAATTTAAACCATACGATTAATATTATATACCTTATGAATGATATTATACACTTAGAATATAAACTCTTTTATTAATAAATCCAAGGGATTGATTCATAAAAGAAAGAGACTAATAAACCGATGGGATTATAAACCCATGGGAATTATATTAAACACAAGGGATTAATATTATAAACCCAAGGGATATAAACCCTAAGATAAGTATTATAAACCCTAAAATAAATATTAAACCTTAAGATTAATATTATAAACCTTAGGATCAACATTATAAACCTATCTAATTAATAAACTAAAGGGATTAATATTAAAACCCAATGTAACAACATTAAATCTTAGGATTATAAACACTAAGATTAATAAGACCAATGGGTTAATATTATAAACCCATGGACTTATTAGCTAAAAGGATTAATATTGAACCCTAAGATTAATATTATAAGCCATAGCTTAATATTAAACCCTAGGAATATAGACCCTATGATTAATATTAGAAACCCTAGGAACAATATTGTAAACCGAGCGGATTACTAATCCCATTGGATTAATATTAAAATATCGAGGGATTATAAACCAAAGGGAATAACATTAAATCCTAGGATTAATATTAAACCCTAAGAATATAAACCCTAATATTAATATAATGAACCTTATGATTAATATTATAAACCAAGGAGATTAATACTATAAATCCAAGTATAAACCTTATGAATGATATTATACACTTAGAATATGAACCCTTGTATTAATAAATCCAATGGATTGATATCATAAGACAAAAAGATTAATAAACCCACGAGATTATAAACCCATCTAAATTATATTAAACACAAGGGATGTTATAAATCCGAGGGATATAAACCCTAATATAAATATTATAAACCATAAAATAAATATTAAACATTGAGACTAATATTATAAACCTTAGGATCAACATGATAAACCTATCTCATTAATAAACCAAAGGGATTAATATTAAAACCCATGGGAACAACATTAAACCTTAGGATTAATATTAAATCCTAGGAATATAAACCCTAAGGTTAATAAGCCCAAGGGATTATAAGTTAAAAGGATTATTATTTAACCCTAGAATTAATATTATAAACCATAGGCCTAATATTAAGCCCTAGGAATATAGACCCTATCATTAATATTAGAATCCCTAGGAACAATATTATAAACACAAGGGATTACTAAACCCATTGGATTAATATTAAAATACCAAGGAATTATAAACATAAGGGAATAACATTAAAACCTATGATTAATATTAAACCTTAGGAATGTAAAACCTTATATTAATATTCTGAATCTTCGGATTTATATTATAAACCCAGGTGATTAATACTGTAAATCTAATGAATTAATAAACATAAAAGATTAATATTATAAACTCAATGGATTATGAACTGAGGGGAATAATTTGAAACCCAAGGGATTAATATTATAAACCTAAGGGATTAATAAACCCAAACGATTAATATTAAAAATCAAAGGGATTCATAAACCCAAAGGAATGATATTGAACCCTAAGATTAATATTATAAACCCTAATACTACAAATTATATTAGCCAATATTAAAATTTAGTAGTATAAGATGAATATTAAAATGTCCTAATATTGTAAAACTTGTATTAAACCCACATTTTGTAATGTAACAATGTGAACATTAAACTCTAGGAATATAAAAACTCTATGATTAATAAACCCAACAAATAATATTGTAAACACTAGAATTAATATTAAACCCTACAAGTATAAACCCTATGATTAATATTATAAACCCAAGGAATTTATATCATAACCCAAATCGATTATAAAGCAAAGAAATCTATATTAAACCCTATAGTTAATATTATAAACACTATCAATAATATTATCCCATATGAGTATGAACCCTTGATTAATATTTCCAAGGGATCGATATTATAAACCCAAGGCACTAATAAAAACAAGGGATTAACACTAAAAACCAAAAAAACCAAAAGGATTAATATTATAAATCGAGGATATATAAAACTCAAGATACATATTATAAACTGTAAAAAAACATAGTTAACCATGGATGACCATGATTTGTCAAAGTTGATATTGGTCTAATATTAAAAACCCAAATGATTATAAACCCAACGAAATAACATTAAACCCTAGGATGAATATTAAACCATAGGAATATAAATCCAAAAATTAATAAAATCAAGGGATTAATATTGTAAACACTTGGCTTAATACTAAACCCTAAGAACATTAACCCTATGATCAATATCATAAACCCAAGGAATTTATATTATAAACCTAATGGATTATAAACCCAATGGATCTATATTATACCCTATGATTAATATTAGAAACCCTATCAATAATATTATACCCTAGGAATATGAACCCTTAGATTAATAAACCTAAGGGATTGATATGATAAACCAAAGCTAATAATAAAAACACGGAATTAATACTAAAAACCTAAAAAGCCCAAAGGATTAATATTGTAAACCAAAGGTATATAAATCCTAGGATGAATATCATAAACCCTAAAACAGACATGGTTGATCCTGGTTGACCATGATTGATTTTGATATTGAGACAATATTTGTCACAATGTCACATTGGACCATGGTGGACCATGATTTATTTTCATATTAAGAGAATATTTGTCACAATGTGACGTTGGAGCATGTTTTACCATGGTTCATTTTTATATTGACAATCTTTGTCACATGTGACATTGGAACATGGTTTAAAATGATTGATGATGGATGATTTTGATATTGAGACATTTTTTGTCACAATTTGACATACGACCATGGTTGACCATGTTGATTTTCATATTGGATTTTTCCATGATTGATTGAAAATATTTGTAATTTGATATTGACATTGTTGACAAATTACTAGAATGTTGACCATGGTTGATTTTCATATTGAGAAAATATTTTTTATAATGTGACATTTGACCATAGTTGATTGTGAATGATAATGGTTGACAATGATTGAACATGGCTTATTTTCTTACGAAGACAACCTTTGTCACAATGTGACATTCGACCATGCTTGACCATGATTTACCATGATTATAAACCCAAGGAATTTATATTAAATCCTAGGATTAATATTATAAACCTTATGAAAAATATTATACCCTTGGAATATGGACCCTAATAAATTAATAAAGCCAAGGGATTAATATCATAGACCCAAGGGACTAATAAACACAAGGGATTAATACTAAAAAATCAAAGGATTATAAACCCAATAAAATAATATTAAATCTAAAGGCTTAATATTATATACCAAAGGTATATAAACCCTAAAATAAACATGGTTGACCATTGTTGACAATGGTTGTTTTTTTACATTGACACAATCTTTGACACAATGTGACATTTGACCATGGTTGGCCATGTTTTATTTTCATATTGAGAAAATCTTTGTCAGAATGTAATGTTGGACCGTGGTTGACCATGATTTATTTTCATATTGAGACAATCTTTGTCACAATTCGACGTTCGACCATGGTCAACCATGGGTGACGATGGTTGTCATATTGTCACGTTGGACCAAGTGACAATCTTTGTTATAATGTGACCATGATTATTGACAATGGTTCACCATGGTTGACCATGATTGATCATAGTTGATTTTCATTTTCACACAATGTTTTTCACAATGCGACGTTGGACCATGGTTGACAATGATTGACCATGGTTGATTTTCATATTGAGACAATATTTGTCACAATAAGATGTTTGAATGTATAGTATAGACCCTAAAATAAAAATGGTTGGCCATCATTGACCATGGCTGATTTTCATATTGACACAATCTTTATCACAATGCACAGCGAACCATGATTGGTTTTCATTTTGAGGAAATATTTGTCATAATGCAACACTAGACCTTGGTTGACTTTCAAATTAAGAATATTTCTCACAATCCAATATTGGACCATGGTTGACCATGGGTATCCATGGTTGTCATAATGTGACATTAGACTCAATGACAGTCTTTGTCACAATCTCACTATGGTTTTTGAGAAAATATTTGTCATAATGCAATGCTGGACCATGGTTATCACCATGGTTTATCGTGGATATCCATGGTTGTCATAATGTGACATTGGACTGAAAGATAATCTTTGTCAAATGTGACTATGAATGTTGACCATAATTGACCATGATAATATTATTTAATATTATTATTAGTGTTAAAATTCATATTTATAAATATTAATAATATTAAAAGTAATATTAATAATAGCATTCGTATTACTTAGTATTAATATTAATATTAAAAATTATATTAAAATTTATAAATATTTAATGATATTATGTTAATGATATTGATAAAAAGATTATTTATTAATATTATTAATATTAATAAATTAGAATAACTTAAAACTAAAATAAGTTTTTTTTTTTTTGGGGCAAAGACTAAGCTAATTTATGTTAAAAAAGATGTAAAAATATGTACAAGAGGTTTGAACCTCTGAGAGTGCCGCTGATGACTATGCACCTCTCTTTCAAAAATATAACAAAATTGACTGTTCTGCTAATGAGAGTGCCACTGATGACTGTGCAACTCTCTTTCAAAAATATTACAAAATTGACTGTTCCACTGATGATGAGGAACCTTATACAAATTGTTGCATCAAGTGGAGTGAACATAAGCAAAACATTACATGATAGAAGGTTTTCCTGGATACTAAACATAAGCATGGAGAAGTAGGAAATTTTGAAGATGAGCCACTATTTGCTAGAGTGTACTCCAAACGCCAAACGCCGAGCCAAGAAGACCGAACAGGTAAAGCCGAGACAGCAAAATCATGCAAGATAACAAGGAACCAAAACAGAGCAGGAAGACTAAACATACTAAATAGAGCATACTACTTGATGTTTGGGGATCCTTGCCTAATGTCCTCATCCAGTGGCTCCCAGGTAATCTCCATTCTGGGTGGGATGTCTTCCAGCTTCATGCCCGACAGCACCTTGGGATATAGCAGGCTGCTAAAGGGGAAGTCCGGCTCCTTGTGCAGGCTTTGTTTCTGGGGAGAGGTTTGCCTTGCGTCTGCCCTCTCCTGAGAATTATTTGCTTGATCTCGGGCCAGGTCCAAACTATTCTTTTCCTGCATGCTAACAATTTCATGAAGCACCTCGGCTTGCTCCTCTGTGTGAGCGAAAGTGCTCTCCTCCTCAATTTTTCTTTGCGAGGAAGGGCCGTAGGAGCTGTTCTCAATCCACCTGCTCGGTGAGGAGCTATTCGGATTAGAAGGCGACTGTTCCACAGAAGGATCCTTCATACTGTCCTCTTCCTCATCTTCTTCCGAGAAGATGACCGTTACCAGAGTCGAAATGAAGGGCTTGTTTGTGCGATGGCGATAATGAAACCTGGCAGATTGGACTGTATTGCAGATGGATTGTTCTGAGTCTTCGGATCTGTTCGATGGCGGCGAAGCACGGGCGAGAGGTGAAATTCGACGAGGGCTATGATGGCCTCTCCCTCCAACACCACCTCGCTGTTCATGGTGATGCCCACGCCGAGGAGTAGCCCTTAAACCAGACGCCATGAGAATTTTCTTGACAGCTGCGAGAAAGCTAAAGGACAGTGGAGGCTATGAAGTGATCTGGGGACTGGTTATCGCTTGGAGGGAGTCCTAAACAGCCCCAATATTGAAAATTCCGCAGAGCCGTTCCTCAAACAGGTACCTGTTAATTCCACAGAGCCTCTCCTCCCCTGAGCGGATCTCCCTTCCAATTTCCGCTGCTACCTTCGGAGGGATCAACACAACAGAAACATATACAGGTTTATGCGAAACTACAGAGAAAGGCTTGTGCTTACCATAGCCTCCTTCCTCCTTCTGCCTAGAACCAGACCTTACACTCTCAGCCTGCAACCAGCTCTGAACAAGGGAGAATGTTCCTGCAGCACACTGCTCCATCCTGTTATCTCCACAACTCGTGCCTTGGGGCGGATGATGAGTTAAATGACAATGAATGCCTTTCATTGTTGACGGCGTTTAACCTGTTACCTCCGACCTTATTAGCTGCCCGCTGTCCTCTCCGCGTGGCTGGCTATTAACATGCATTTAATGATGTTCGGACACCCGCATCCGGGTGAACTTCTTCCCTTGTCTACATATCTCTGGTGAGGATATCCTGGAATTTGGATATTTCTGTCTCCGAAGCTGTTCCCTGCAACGATCCTTCGAATAATTCCTTTCCCCTGTCCACTCCTAGATTGGCTAAGAAATTAGCAAATTTGTTCCCTTCTCTCGTGATGTGTTTCAAGGATATGGCTTTATTACTTCTGAGCCATTGTTGGAGTAGCTCTAGCCTAGTGGCCAATCTCCAGCTACTACTCACCTTCTGAACATCCTTGCCCTGTTGGATTTTCGAGACCATATTTATGATATTTTGTGAATCCCCTTCCACTATAAGAGGAGTGTATCTTTGAGCTTGCGCAATTGTAAGTCCTCTCCATAGTCCTTCAACTTCTGTTGCATTGTTAGTGTTCCAGCCAATTCAGCCATAGAAAATCGTGAGAGTGTTGCCCTGATTATTTCTTATAGCACCACCATAACTCGTATTCCTCGGACTCGATTTCGAAGCTCCATCAAAGTTGAGCAGAAACGAGTTTAAGGGTGGAGGAGACCAACTTGATGGGTAGGCTTGATGAATGGCTGAGTTACCTTGAGAGGAATTAGGACTTTGAATTTTAATTTGCCAGTTGTTCCATATTGCTTGTTCCTGTGGCAAGGAGGGGAAGTCCTCTTGGGTCCAACATTTAGTAGACACGGTTTCTTGGATATTGCTATGGATGGTTTTCCATACTTGCTCCATCTGTTGTGCTTGATCCTTAAATATCCACCTATTTCGCTCTTTCCATATATTCCACATCAGAATGACAGGAGCAATTTGCCATAAAATGTTGAGAATCTCACTTTGATAGGGCTTTTGGGGCCAATTGCGGAGCATGTTATTTATGTCCCCCAATACTCTCCCTTCTTTGCGACATCGAAAAGTAACTTTCTCCCAGAGTCGCATTCCAAAAGGACAGAGTAGCATGAGGTGTCCAGCTGATTCCTCATTCATTTTACAATTAAGGCAGATTGAAGGGCCTGCAAATTTTCTTTTTCTCAGATTATCCCAAGTGAGGATCCGGTTGTGCGCTAGGAGCCAGAGGAATGTTGAAATTTTTGGCCATATTTGCGGATGCCAGATTTTTTCCCATAATTTGTCCTTGATGAGTCGGTCTTTTAGACTGATTTTGTAAGCCTCCTTAGTTGTAAAGGTGCCCTTCTCTTCGTATCCCCACCGCAGCTTGTCTTTACCTGTATCTTTGAGAATTTTCCTTTTTTTCAGTTCTTCGGATAGAGAGATCTGAATTGCCTCCGGGCTGTCTGGTAAAATGTGGCATATTTCTTTCCATTCTCTATGATCTGAGTCATTGTTGAGTCTCCAGAATTTACTAACCTTATCCAATTGATTTATTTCTTGATCCGGTATTCCTTGGATGAGGTTTTTTATGCTTAGGAGTTGCTGCCATGAGTCCGTCCAGAATCTTACTGTGCCGCCTTCCTTCACCTCCCAAAAACTGTTATTTTGAATTAGCTCTCTGTGCTTGATGGCTAAGTTCCACATTGCAGACCCCTTGCTTGTTTCCGTCATTCTTATTCTTTCCTCCAAAGGCAAGTTGCTGGCATATTTTGCTGTCCATAATTGTGCCCAGGGAGTGTTTGGGTATGGTAGCCATTTCCACCAGATTTTTGCTCCCATGATTGTGTTGCTATGTTCCGGATCTCTGAGACCAATGCCTCCTGCATTTTTTGGGAGACAAGCCTTCTCCCATTTCACCAGAGCCCATTTTCTACTTTGTCTTGAGCTTCCCCAAAGGAAGTTGCACTGTAATTGTTTGATCGCTTTCAACACCCATTTTGGCGCTGCCATTATGGAGAATAAGTAAATCGGCATGGATTGAAGAACCGCTTTGATAAGCACAATCCTGCTGGCCATATTTAAGGCACGGTGCGTCCATAGGAAAATTTTTGCCTCCAGCTTTTCTAACAGGCTTGACCAGGAAGAATGCTTGAGGGCAGAGGCAAATAGAGGTGCTCCTAAGTATTTGGATGGCAAGGATTCTACGAAGAAGCCTAGAATGCGGGCAATTGCTCTTTGAGTAATCGGTGGAGTATTGAAGAAACAGATTTGGGATTTCACTTTGTTGATGAGGGCACCAGAGGCTTTGAAAAAATTGTCAAGTATGGAATTTAAAGTTCGAGCTTCTTGAACAGAGGAATGTCAAAATAGCATATTGTCGTCAACAAATTGCTGGTGAGAAACGGTGGGGGATTGGTGGATCGTGATGCCTTTGAGGTTTCCAGCTTGGATGGCCGAGTTTATGCTACGACCTAAACCCTCCGCCATTATTACAAACATAAATGATGATAGAGGGTCCCCTTGTCTGATTCCTCTTGAGGGGCGAAAGGTGGAGGAGGGAATCCCATTTATGAGGATGGAAAAAAATGTGGAAGAAATGAGACTACTTATCCAGCGAATCCAGGAAGCAGCAAAACCAAAAGCTTTCAGAATTTTTTGCATGTATTCCCAACAAATGCTATCAAATGCTTTAGATAAGTCAATTTTAAGTAACATACCTGGTTTTTTCGTCAGCTTGAGGGAATGGATGATTTCATGGGTGAGAATGATCCTGTCTGTAATTTGCCTTCCCTCTACATATCCAGATTGTTCCTGAGAGATGATGAAAGGGAGCATGGGTTTCAGCCGAAGAGCCACTACCTTGGAGACGATCTTGTAGATGATGTTGCATAAGGCAATAGGATTGTATTTGTCTGGAGAGTTAGAGTCCCCAGATTTCGGGATTAAAGCTATGAATGTTGCATTTAGTCCCAGATACATCCATCGTATAGTGCACAATTCTTCTGCTACTTGCCATACTTCCCATTTGATCAGCTCCCAAAAATGCTGAAAGACATTTGAAGTGAAACCGTCTGGACCAGGAGCTTTTCCCGCCTTTAATGAATTTACTGTTGTCTCTACCTCCTGAAGACTGATTGGTTTGAGAAGAAGAGTGTTATGGTCTTCTGTTATTAAGCGAGGTATATTGCATAAGATTTTGTCAATCGCCTCTGTTCTGTTGATGTTGGGCTCTTGGTTCATCGTTCTAAAGTACTGTAGAAATTACTGTTCTATTCCTTCATGGGTTTCAATTTTGACTCCCTGTGCATTATTGATTTGAAAAATTTGATTGCTCATTCGCCTTTGTACTGTAGTTTTATGAAATAACTTTGTGTTCTTCTTCCCTTCCTTCAGCCATCGGATTCTAGATTTCTGCCTCCAAAGTACTTCCTCCTGCAAATCACATTCTAGGAGTTTGTGTTCTGCTTCCAATTCTTTGTGTGCTAGTTCTTCTGACCATGCTTCCGACATTATTGTTAGCTGAACCTTTTTTATTTCTTGAATGAGGAGTTCCTTCTCCCTGAAGATATTATCGAAAGTGTTTTTGTTCCATCGTTTTATCTCCTCCTTGAGCATTTTCAATTTTTTTTGGAATCTTGCCATTTGTGTGGGCTCAGTCGGATTACAGTTTTGCCATGTTGTCTGTATGAACTCTTTAAAGTCTGGATGAGAAAGCCAGAAAGCTTCAAATCTGAAGGGTCTCTTTATATTGGTACCAGGCATGTTCCAATAGCAATGCAATGGGCTAGTGATCTGATCCGGAGAAAGGAATAATATTGGCTATGAACTCCCCCCCTATATGGACTGCATTATCTGAGATTAGAAACCGATCTAAGCGAGAAGCTATTTGCATTGGAGTGACTCTCTTGTTGGTCCAGGTGTATAGGCCGTTGGAAGAGGGTAGATCAATCAACCAGTTATTGTTGATGAAATCTTTAAGAAGTGAGCCATCTCTGTTTATTCTACAGTGCCCTCCTTGCTTCTCCTCTAGCGACGCTATCATATTAAAATCTCCTCCAGACACCCATAACGGGTATGGCCTGTCTTCATTGAGGTGTGAAAGTGCATCTAATATTTCCATTTTCTGTTGAGTTTCTTGCGGAAAATAAACATTTGTAATGTGTCCATATATATTCATGCCCAGAAGATGAAATATGGCTTGAATAAAATTCTTGTTTGCATGGATGTTCAGTAATGGATTTTACCTGCATCCCATAGGATCGCCAGTCTGCCTGAAGCTCCTTGTGCATCTACCGCCGTGACTTGCCCTCCTGGCCATGCTTTAGCTGCAATTTTTTCCAAGATTGTCGAGTTACATTTAGTCTCCTGTAAGAATAAGATTGTGGGTTTTTCCTCCATGATCAAATTTTTTAGAAGTTTTCCTTTCCTTGGGCCATTGAGCCCTCTGATGTTCCAAGATAGCAGCTTCATTGGGAAGGTTTTCAGTTGGTGTTGTAGTACTTGGTTAGTTTGGCATATCTGCCAGACTCGACCAAGACCTCTCCAATCTTGATAGTTCTTTCTAAAGTCGTTTTCTGTCCTCTCTTCTTACTGTCTTTTGAGATGAATTTTCCATCCCATTGCCTTCCTGTTTGGACCCCTAGAGAGTAATTTTTCTGAGCTTTATTCAATACTTCTACTAGGTTGTCTACTTGAGTATCAATGATTTTATCAAATTTACCTAATTTGCAAGCTTGTTCAAGACCCAGAATGTCAAGTTCCCCAATATCTATTAGTTTGCTGTCCTCATCCATGAAATGCAGTTCTTGAGTGCTTTCTTCTGCCTCCTTCCCTTTTTCCAGGCTGGGTATTGTATTGTCTATTTCCATTGCTGGGTTATTCCAGGTTTTTGAAGCCGTCGTGTTCTTTTCACTCTCCGGGGTCCTTTTCAGTGCTCCTGTCTTTGAAGAGGGGTTTGGTGTTTTTTCCGAAGTAGACCCTTCCTATAGCTCTGTATTTGATAAGGCCTTGAAGCTATTGCTTGTGGAAGGCTTGGACTGATCCTCTGGCATAGTCTTAGCAGTTACGATGGATTTTTTGTTTCCTTTTTCTGATTGTTACTTTGGTAAATCCGTCCTGAGATTGTTGTGCTTGGCTAGTTTGGGTCGTGGGCTTGTTATTCAAAGGAAAATCTCTGAAGAGATGTCCTAAGGCATGACATTTCCTGCAACGAAAGGGGACGTGCTCATAGTCAATGACCTGAATCCAGTCTTGATCTTCATGAAAGAGCCACACAGTGTCTGGCAAAGGTTGCTTCAGGTCCATGTATATGCAAATCCTAGCATATGAGGCATAAGTGGTATATTTTACAGCCTTTGTTTCTTCTGTAACTTTGACAAAGTCTCCTAATACCGAGCCTATGGTTTTTAGTGAATCCTCCTCCCAATATTCCCAGGGTAGAGAGTACAAGTGAATCCATACTGGTGCATATCTGAGATCTTCCTTGTCTGGGTTGAAACGGGCAACCCATTCTCTGAGGAATAGCCTAGCTGAATTGAAAAAATAGGGACCTCCGTCGAACACTCTATTTCTGTCTTCCAGGCAGTTAAAGATGGCTGTAAAAAACCCTTTTGGCCCTAGCAGCAGGGTTATTTCTCCTTTTGGACGCCATTTGATGTTGATCCAGTTTCTCAAGGCTTTTTCTGTTGGCCAAAATCTGATGAATTTGCCTATGAGGGCATGGTCCCTCATATACTGTATTCTTGCATTAATACGGTGGCTAGGTAACTCAACTTCTGGCCTGTGAGCAGCAACAGGCTTGCAAGTAGAAGAACTAACCTTTGGGTTTTCGTGTTGACCTTGATCATCCCCTGTCTTCTGCGGTCCTTCTGCAGATTTTTCATCGTTTCCCTGTTCTGCATTTAGATTTACCTAGGGTCCTTGTTGGCTTGCTTCAGGTGTTGGCGTGTCCCCTTCTGCCCCCGAGGGGGTAGCCATTGGAACTATTTGCCCAGACCTCGCGCCTGACTCGACTGCGTACTCCTGTCAGATCTGGTGATCACAGGGCAGGGAGCCTGCCGCTGCAGGTTTCTGCTGTAACCCTAATTGTTACGCCCTACCCGTGACTTCCGCGCGCTCCGCTTCCATCTCAATTTGAATATCAAAAAAATCAAAACTAAAATAAGATTACCACATTAAGTAAATAAAAATTAAAACAACTTAAGTTTATATTATATGTTATAATCTATAATGAATTTTCAAATTATTATCAATATTCAAATTATTAATAATATTCAAATTAAAATTAATATTAATATTAGTAAGTCTGCGTAGGGTAGCTCAAGTGGTGATGGTCAGGAATGAAGTCCATTTTGGGTTCGAAATCTTGTACTACCCTCTCCTAATGGACTTGTAAAATTGGAGAATGAGAGAGTCATACCAATTTTAAGCAAACAAAATATTAGGTATTACTAGATTAATATAAAACTTAATGTTAAAGGAGATTCTTTATATTTAATATTATTTATGTTAATGATATTAGTACTAAATGCATTAATTATGTTAATAATATAAACTATAATAATATAAAATATTGTAAATTAAAATTTACTATATTATTCATACAATATTATTTAAATAAATAAATTTATTGTGGTATTATAATATTACTTAAATGTTAAGTCATCGATAAATTAGCATTAAATTAAATTTATAAATATCAAAAAATATTAAAAGTAATAGTCATATCATCTTAATTATATTGTTATTAATAATGAATATTAAATGAATATTAGTTATTTATATTTAAAATTTAAGTAATATAAAAAATTTATTAATATTGTTGTTAATATTATATAGTAATATTAATGTTAATATTATTTATAGTTATAATATTCATATTACTGAAGTTACAATGTTAATGTTATTAATATTGTTAATTCATGAGAATTTTCGAAAAATATCACATAGAGAGTATTTGGTCGACGCATTTTGAACCAAGGAGTGTGGTTCCTCTTCACAAAAGGATGAAGAGATAGATCTTAGAGAAGGGTTAAATAAGAGCGTAAGTCAACCTAACAGTCATAAGAAAAACAACTATATTTAACAACTATATTTGACTTAGTGGAAATTAATATTGAAAACCAACTAAACAGCTAAATAAGAGTAGTAAAGGGGATCACTTTAAATTGTTTAAATAATAGATAATAATTTAATTATTTAATAATTATTTACTATATTTATCAATTATTATTTATTTATTTTATATTATATTCTTTTTTATTCGATTTAGGAAGAAAATGAGTTAATAAAAATAAAAATAAAACGATATAATAACTAAATGAATAAACTAAACTAAATAAATAAAAATAATTTTTTAAAATAAAAATAGAATGAATGAAATAAATAATAACAATTTATTTTATATATATATATATAAGATAAACAATAATACATTAAAAAATTATTTAAAAAATAAATAGATAAATAAATGTAATAATAATAATGAATAAAAATCAATAAATCATAATGATAATTTTAGTAGTGATAATAATAGTAATAAATGAAATTGATCATAGATACATAATATAACTAAAAAACAATAAATAAATCTCTGAAAAAAATAAAAAATGAAATAAATAAAGAAAGGGAAAAAAGCTCAGAAAAAGAGGAGAAAGATTAAGAGGACAGGGCAAGAATCCAACAGTTATTGATTTTGCATCCGTCATCCCTATTAATGTTATTAAAGGACTGCTCAATTTCAATGGCTTCCCTAAACTTACGATGATGAAAATGACAAATTTTTGCTACAACCTTCCTCCTCAATGCATTTGTGATGCTTGGTCTTCACTGCATTTTTTGCTAAAGTCGAGGATTTGGTCCTCCCATGTTTGATATCAAGAACGTGTTCCATAATCCTTCGGTTAATAGATCGATCCATTTCATTAATGTATGAGGTGACACACAAACATCGAATGACATAAACAACTTTCAAATCCATTGGGTTCACCTGGTCTTTAACCGACTTTAGGGAGCTTCTAATGGTGTTGAGGGGTCTAAAGGTTGAGGGAACATTATGTTTCTTCATGATTCTTGCAATCTTGTGTGTCATCCCCTGGATGACGGGGAGGTGAATTCCTGAATGTCGATCAAATTATTATTATTAATATCATCAATTAAATATTATTGTTGTAATATGCATTTTAAATTGAAGATTGATAATAGATTATAGGAAATTGAAATTTAATAATTAGATTTAAGAATGTATTAATGTTATATATCCCTTAATATTATATAGTATCAACATTATATTAATAAATATTAATTATTGAATTATATATTAATTTTATCTTAATAAACAATCATATTAATCCATCATTAGGCATTGGTCGACATTTCTATGAAGCTAATTGTGTTCATCCTCATGACAAGGTGAGAGAAACCATAGAATATTCACGATAGATAATAGGATTCATATGCTCAAGGTAAGCGAAATGAACTAGCGGTCAGAAGAGCTAGTCACAAGTAAATAACATTTTGAAAAGTAGGATTTAATATTCAAATTTTAAAATTATTTAATATTTATAAATTCTGAAAATAGGGTTTAATGTTTAATTTACAAAGTATTTAATATCTAAAATTGGTTATAACTATTTAGGTATCTAAATTGATTGTAAAAAGATGTTAGGATAAGAATATTAGTTAAGAAATTTAATAAATGAGATTAGAATAAGTATTAATAAACTATGAATATAAATTAAATTAATAAGAGGGGTTAAGAAAAATTAATTAATAATTGTTATTATAATAAAGGTATAAGATAAACATAGTTGTTATTTGATGCTAAATAATAATCAGCTTAATCATTAAGGTAACGAATAATGAAAAGAAAGGTTAAGAGTAAGTGAATAACATTAGTTATACATCATATTTTAGGAACAATATATCATAAGAAATACTCGTAAATTAACAAAGGGCAAAGAATAAGCTATAAATGGAAATAAAAACGTTGCAAGGAGTTTCTTAAAACTAAAAAGTTTAAATCTAAATAATATATATTGTAAAGTAAAGAGAAGAAATGTATTATGAGATAATATTTAGTTTTATCTTATAATTTTATTAGTTACTTATTCTTAACCCTCATTAATTTTCTTAACAATATCCGTACTCCTAACATCTATTTATAACTAATTTAGATTATTATATTTTATGATTAATTATAGAATATTAAATATTTTATAAATTTAAAAATATTAAAACCCCTTTTAAGAATTCGAAAATATTAAATAATTTATATATTTGAATATTAAATCTACTTTTTCGGAAAGTTTATTTACTTGTTTGACTAGTCTAAAATTGCTAGTTTTCATCAGCTAACCTTGGGCAATGATGCATCCTTACTATTTATTCATGGAGATCTATGATTTCTCTCACCTTGTCCTAAAGATGAACCGCATTAGTTGGTTCCAAATGTTGACCAAATCCTAATGATGTGATTATTCTAAAAGAATTCTATCTACAATATAGATCACAAAAGTATGAGATCTAAAACCATTATTAAATCGGTGTTTTTAAATAATATATTAATGTATTAATTGATATTTAAATTGATTATGTTATTAATATTATTAACTTCGTAATTGTAAACAATAATTTTATAATATTATAAATATTAATAATATGAAAATAATATTAATACTCTATAGCATTCATATTACTTAATATTAATATTAATATTAATAATTAATATTATTATTTTTTTGTGTAAAATCAGCTGATTATATTAGATCACAAAAATGTTACATATAGTTACAAAAAGGGGCTTACCATTTCCACAGGGAAAAGAGAAAATGCAGGCCTGCCAAAACAAATACCACTTATATAAGCCTTGTAGCTTATCGGTGTATAGATAGGAAACATACTCTGTAATAACTAACACAAACTTAACCTGAGTCACACGTAAACCGAAACAAAAAACAACCAACCACACAGGGCTGCCAGATAGAAAGAGAGCAACTACTAGCATAGAAGGCTGCTTAAAGGCCCGTTGAAGATTACATTCATCAAACATAGACAAAACCAAAAGTAGAGAATAAACAAAAACCATTAGCAGAAGACCGCCCATTAGGAATCCTACCAGTCGATATTGGCGACACCTGGAGAAAAAACAACACTTGGACCAGCGCCATCATCTCACTTGGGAACACTGCGAGGCCTGTGGCATCTGATGATGGTTTTTTTGGAATCATCTTCAAGTATTTCAATAGAGACATTTAGCCCATGGTGCATGTACAGCTTGAGGAGCCGAATAAACCCTCCCAAACTCTGAGCAAGCATTTTAAGTTCTTTTGTGAGGGAGTTGATGCTAATCTCCAGCTTGCCCAACTGCACCAAATTCTTGGTAGAGGCAAGGGAGTTCGCCTGGTAGGCCTCCTTGAAAGTGGCACCTTGCATGAACATGGATTTTTCAAGCATCATTTTCATCTACCAAGTCACACTCTACATTCTCAGGAACTAGATAGCTCTGGTTGTTGGGGTGCCCAGGTCCGAGATCTAATCTACCTCCTCGCTAATGGTTTTACCGTCCATCCTTTCACTGGCTCTGTCCACCTCAATTTAGTGCTCTTCAATAATTTGTTTTCCTTTCTTGGAGATAGAATCCTCATAATCCTTGTGGGCTCTCTTTAAGTCTCTAGCAGCTTTGGAGCTCTGGAGGTTGCACTCAGCCATGGCAAGATTGCAGGTGCATACTATTGAAATGCGAATTCATATACACAAAACCATAAACATAGGGCTAAGCTTTAAGGAATACCATGAACAGGTGAAATATTTCCCGATTGGCTTTGTATAAATAGTGAGAGACGTTGTGTGAGGGACCACAATCTTAATTGAAGCTTTCATCTTTTCCATGTTTCTGACAACTTGGATTCCCAATAGGTGACTGAAGACATTCCTATTATTACAATTGAGTGTGTTCGGACTGCCACACGTACCCCAAATCATAAAAGGTATGCTGATCTTCCATCTTTTCTAATGCAAGCCAAAGGACAACCACTAACGATGCCACCACCAGGCATTAAGGACTAGGGAATAAACATTAGGAGCAAACCACATTATTCGTTGATGATCGTTACCTTGTAAGTTGTCCTCCTCTCCTGACATGCTTGTGAGGTCTTGCCTTGAGATTTTAAGGCATTTGTTCCAAAGATTAGCACATGTGATGCTCTGCCGAAAGGTGTTAATGTCATCATTCGGGTGGTCAACCACATGGTTGGCTAGGCTATCCACCATTGCATTCAAACTATGCCTAATTGCCTGCAGAATGACTCCATTGGGAGTAGAGAGATGTTTGGCGATGAGCGTGATGACTATGGCGAGGCACCAGTGCTTTGTAACCTTCTCAGAACTTGAACCATTTTGCATTTTCCTTGTAGCATTAATGGCTAAGAGCGAGTCTCCTTCCACTATTGTTGCCCCACTACCCAAGTGTATTAGGATTTGCAAACCCTACTCCAGAGCTACAAATTTTGCCTCATTGTTAGTGGCTTCCCCCAAAGATTTGTTGTAGATATAAATAATTTCCCCTTTATCGTTGTGTATGACACCTCCAAGGCCGGGCAGGCTAGGTTTCCTTGAGAGGCTCCATCAAAGTTTAATTTATGGAACCCTGGGATAGGAGGTTGCCAAGATAGCAGAGAAGGAGCGATTTGAGGTCTCTGCACCGGAGAATTGAGGCCAATTGTAATACTCATGCCAAATAGCTACAAAATTTGATTGTTATTAGCAAAAAGCTTGTCTGCCTATTCTTCTTTACTACTAGTAAGGGTAGTTTCTCGCAGATTTTGCATGATGTTTTTTTTTTATGGTATCCAGCTACGCAGATTTCCTTTGAAAAATTCTTCTATTTCTTTCTTTCCATGTGGACCAGACTATAAAATTGGGGCTTAGCCTCGATAGGATGTTTATAGTGTCGCAACTAGAATATTTGGTTCACCAGTTGGCTATGCTATCTTGTATGGAGTCTCTATTCTTGTATTTTTGTCTAAAGATCTCCTCCGTCTATGTCCATAGTTTATTGGTCCATTCACAATTGTTGAGGAAACGATTCATAGACTCCTCTTATTTTTCACAAAGGGGACATCGAGATGGACCAATGAAGCCTTTTTTGCACAGGTTCTCCCAAGTGAGGATCTTAGGATGCATTAGGAGCCATAAGAAAGTCTTTATCTTTGGCCAGATGGTGGTATCCCAAACATTATTGTACCAAATCATTTTCTCTTCCAAATCCCCGCGTTCTAAGTAAAGTCTAGCTTCCTTTAGGTTGAAGGTCCCTCCATCAAGTTTACCTCACCTTAATTGATCTTCATCATGAGAATAGCAAATATTCCTCTTATCCAAACAAGAGTACAAAGATAAGAGAAGGTTT